>VWZX01008728.1:1000-40802 GCA_013399015.1 Galbula dea | reverse complement strand
GCATCTGGAATATTGTGTCCAGTTCTGGGCCCCTCAGTTGAAGAAGGATAGGGAACTGCTGGAAAGAGTCCAGCGCAGAGCCACAAAGACGATGAAGGGGCTGGAACATCTTCCTTATGAGGAAAGGCTGAGGGAGCTGGGTCTCTTTAGCTTGGAGAAGAGGAGACTAAGGGGTGACCTCATCTATGCTTTTAAATATGTGAAGGGTGTGTGTCAGGAGGATGGGGTCAGGCTCTTCTCGGTGATGCTCAGTGACAGGACAAGAGACAATGGCTGCAAGCTGAAGCATAGGAGATTCTGTGTGAATACACGTAGAAATTTTTTCACAGTGAGGGTGACAGAGCACTGGAATAGACTGCCCAGAGAGGTTGTGGAGTCTCCTTCTATGGAGTCCTTCTTCTGGACGCACTTCTGTGTGACCTGGTCTAGGGAATCCTGCTGTGGCAGGGGGGTTGGACTAGATGATATTTCGAGGTCCCTTCCAACTACTAACATTCTATGATTCTGTGATTCATTTCCTCCTTCTTGCAACTGGAGATAGTTTGGGGAAATAGTGAGAAGATGATACAAAAAGAATCTCATATACAGGAGGTACTTTGGGAGGGAACTAGGGAGAACACAGAAACTGCCACAGAGGATTCTTGTGCCAATTCTCTTCCAGCTTTTTGTAGTTGCATTTAGCTTTAACAAATCAAAGAACTGTCCTAAGCTTTATTTTACCTCAAATCTCAAGACTCTCTCCACTCTTTACAGGAAGCTCACAGCTATAACTACAAATAGTTATTTGTATGTGACTGACTATCTCAGGGAACAAATCTGAACATACCAGGAAATAATCTCTAAAATTAGCTTTTACTTTCAGAAGCCTCAGTTTCATTTTTTTTGGTTTTTTTTTTTTTAAATACACATTAGCAAGAAACTGCTTTTATTTTATCAAAAAGCCTCCAGTACTTCAACAATAATGCAGTGGCACAAAGAAACAACATACATGAATGAACTGTGATCTAGATCAACAACAGATTTATGAGGACAGTGAGAAAACTTTTAGGGCTAAACAAGCTAATAAACAATATACAGCTCTACCAAGTAAAGAAGACTTTAGAAGACAATAAAATTACCTGGCCATCTCTGCTTATTTGTACTTTCTTATTGTCATTCCAAGGATTAAGCAAATGGTGTGCAAACTGAAAAGGAATGCTTTCTTTTCTGATCCATTCCACCTTAAACACACCTCCAAAACCAGCAGATCCCCAGTCTTGACTTTTCTCACATCCTATCTCTGATGTCATTCTAGCAAAACCCTGGAGCAAAAATTGAAATATGAAAGATACAATCAGAGTATCTGCTTATGTAAGAATTAAATAAATAACTGGACTTACCACAAAACTCTCAAATTAGTTGCAAAGTGATTCACACACTCTCCCTCATGAAGCTGGGTCTTTTAAAATGTTTACAACTTGGAAGTTAAGAGTATCATTGAGTTTTCCCCTTCAAACATGCCTTCTAGAGTTTGAGAACAAAGAACGTCTCTCAATTAATCTCTCACAATTACCATTAAAAGCTATTTCAAGATTTGCAACAAAGGTTGAAAAGGTGTTGTAAAGTCGTTTTGAGGCATGCGGAATCGACATGCATAACAGTCCATTAACTATTCCTTGTTAATTGTAAATATTTTTTGCAGAATTTCATTCCTCCTTCCCATGTTCCCTCTATGTTAACAAACTTCCACAAAGAATTGAGAGTGTAGCTGTTCTTCAAGGAAAGAAGCTGAAGTTGCTTTTATTTTCTTCTTCAATAAAGCAGAAATTCAAAAATTACAAGTATTCAGAAAGAAAATGAAAGAAAATCCAAATCCAAGACTACTTCTACCTTAAGTACACCACTACTTGCCCACATACCAAACAAACACCAAAACAAACACATACACAAAAAAATCACCACACCACACAACCCCAAAAAAACACCCCAAAACCAAAATATATACCCAATTTACCAACTATTCAGGTAAATTTATGACAGTTATGATTTAGGAGTCCAAGAGATGCAGTGCACTACATAAGTTACCAGCAAACACTACTGCTGTAGGACACGCAGTCCTATATAGCTCAAGCCAGACTAAAACACAAATGAATAAAAGTAATAAACGAAAAATAAAGGTGGAAAGTAAAGAGATACTTGGTACAAGAAAATATTAATAGGAATGTTAATCTCACATTCCCATGAACATCCAAGCCACTGTCAGAAGTGGAAGGGTAAGGCAACATCAAACCACCTACACTCCTGACTTCAATCTGTCTTTCAGCTTCCTCATCTAAGAGCACCAACAACAGCCCATTTTCAGTACCAACGGGAAAATCTGTGTGTATGTCATCATGTAGCTGTATTTAGGCTAGTTCATTAGATTTTAAGTTTAGCTGACTTCTATGAATAGTTTATATAAAAAAAGCATGTTTTAAGTTTCTTTACCTTGAACAACAGAGTCTAGCTCACACTACAATGTAGCTAACCAGCAACTCTGAACTACCAGATAAGTTCATTAATTTCATGTTGGCTCCTGTCAACAATTTGTTGACAAACACCTTGCTGAACTTGAGCTCTGGCAGAAACATGACCATGACTTTCCAGTGTACTAACATTCAGAAACTACAGTTCAGGCAAAACAGATTATATTAAAATTTGTTTTAATGACATCTGTGAGTTTCCTGGCTTCAGAAAGCTGTGACTTGATTCAAACTGCTTGTTCACTTGCAGTACTTATTTTGGCATGTAGACCAAAGAGAACCAATCCCCTCCTTTGTTTGGATTTTTTAGTTTGTTTCATTGCTGCTGCTGTTTTCAAGGATTATTGTACGGTACAAACATCATTCTGACTCAAGATGTTTGGAGGCAACTTAGTCTCAGCCTTTGAGTGTCAAACTGGGCTAGTGAAAAGGCTTGATTTCAGAAAACAATGAAGTACTCTTTCCTCAGCAACTAGACAGATTTGCTTGATACTGTACTTATTACTACACCAGAAGGCATAAGCAAAAAACTCTGTACCACATGTAGTCATTTGCTCTGCTTTCCTAAACCATCAAAGGTATTATTTAGTATTAACTAAGGACTCACCTGAAAGTGTCCAGATCCTTGAACTGAAAATATTAAGTAGACTATGCTGCTCTCCCAAAAGGCTCTATTTAGTTTTCGTTCATTACTTCGTGTAGTAGACCATATACCCTTCTGTTGGGAAATACCAATGTTTTGCAAGTTGCTACTTTTCATTATAAAGTATCGAACAGGCATATTTGCTCTTGGTGTGGGAGATTTACAACCCTGGGAAAAAACACATTAAACTAAGCTACAATCAAATAAACCACACTTTAGTTCTAAAGTTTTACCAAGCATGAAGACAGAAATCCTTTGACTCACTCCTACCTTATTCATATAAAGAAACACAGACTCTTATCACTAGAACTGTCTGAAACAGCCTTAAAAATGTATTTCACATCTATTCTATATGTTTTAAATACTTTCCAAAATAAAAATTCTTTCATGAGGGGCAGCAAACAAGTATAGCAGAAAAGGCCTAAAGAGCCTACTGATTAATTATGACACTTTGAAGTTTGACACATCTTCAGGTGACACAAAATTCTAGACATTAGCCTGAAGCACACTACTCACATTTCCACCTTCGGGAAACTTATGTTTTCTCTCTTTCACAATGGCTAAATTTAACAACCGAAAGACTTAAAGACAAATTACTAAACCCTCCAGTGAGTCTGTGCCTAGAGGAGCAATGGGTTTTCCTCTCAGTGATATGTTTAATATTAATGAAGTGTACTTTTCAAGTACCTAGAGAGAATTATGCCAATAACATCATTAAAAATGTCCTTTCTTAAAATAACCACAATAAAAAAAGCAGGCAGTAATAATAAGGCAGATAACACAAAATTTAAACAGAATCAATATCACTGTATGCTACTACATAAACAAAGGAAGGCAGAATCCAAATAATTACAGAAGTGCCTGTACTGTATACTAGCTTAGAAAAAAATTAATACACCTTCACTGGTTATCGTATCAAGTTTGGGTGGTGGTTTGGTTTTTTTGTGTTTTGTTTGTTTCTTTGGTTTTTTTCAGCGTTTTTTGGGGTTTTTTAAATCAGATTTTTTCTACTTTGGATGGCTTTACCTCAGCAGTGAGCAGTGAACAATATTTTCACAGTATTAAACTAGTGTAACAAGGAAACTTAGTCTAGATTTTAAGTTCCAGAAAGAAAGAGGTATTATACCGCTGTTAGAAGTGAAAATTTAAGTTACATTCTTAACTTCTCACTATAGTATCTGAGATCTGCTGAAAGATATAACCAAATTTATTTCTGAAATACTATTAATTGTTAAGAGTGGGTTAATTTGATCACGAGAACTCTACCTTTCCAGATACTGAAGAAGGACTAGCACAGGGGCTAGGATAGCTACCGCTATCTGTAGACTTCGCTGATGATTGATCTGACCTGTCATCTGAAGTTCGTTTGGCGTGCAAAATGTTTTTTTCTTTGTACTTCTTTGGCTGATGAAGTGTGGGAGTTGTAGGTTTCATTAAAACTCTAAAATGTAAGGGTAGATACAGGACATATCAGGATTTTCGTAAATGGTAACAGAACAATTTATATCTACGTATCAGCCCATGGTATGACTAAACATATTACAGTAATTCCAAAACATATTAAATACTAACAACAAAAATATTGATCTTGCCGGTTTTTGAATGCTAGGATTAAACCTGTTCTGCTACTTCTTCCCCTAGATCAGAACTGATGGACAATATTCCTGATTGTTCTTTCAAACAGCAAGCACACATATGAAATACTTCACCATGAAATCACTACTATATTAAAGCACAAGACAGCATCAACTCTTTCAACTGTATTTCTACTGTTTCTTCCTTTTCATTACCAGCAGACATTCACGTGATGCTATTATAGCTAAATACAACGTACAGTCTCTGGAAGATCCCCAACGCTTACTTTTCAGCATTAGAGGAGTCATCAGAGAATTCAGTTTCTGCTGAGCTTTTTCTATTGCTGGTTGACTTCAATGCAGATGCTAAAGGAAGTTCTTCAGAAGTCATAGGTCTTGGTCTCTGACCAATTCCTGAAGGCTGTTGCAAACCTGCAGACTGTTCTTCACTAGTTAAAACAGCTATAATTGCTCTAACAGTTGTTTCATCAACTTGAGACCACGGTTTAGAAGGAGCTCGCATACGACGCAGAAATAAGCTATGCCACTTCTGTCTGAGGTGAAACAGCAAACCAGCAGCCTGTAATGAATTTGAGTTCTGTTAAAAACTGACAAAAATTAGGTCAGACAATTAAAGGTACCCTACGTCTTTCCTATCAGGCAGCATCTGGCATTCTACAATAAACAGAGTCCAAACCAAAAGGCAAGACCAAAGTGCCAGAGAAAGGGAGAAAACCCCGCATTTAAACTAAACTGCTATGTTACCTTCTCCTTCCTCAGGTGCAAGGTAATTTTTAAAATAAAACATCAGCTTACCCAGAAAGCTTTTGAAGCCGATC
The DNA here is from genome assembly GCA_013399015.1 of Galbula dea. Classification (NCBI taxonomy): domain Eukaryota; kingdom Metazoa; phylum Chordata; class Aves; order Piciformes; family Galbulidae; genus Galbula; species Galbula dea. The sequence continues at coordinate 35,245 of VWZX01008728.1, read as the reverse complement.
TAGCAGCAACTGGACTGCTGAGGCTTTCCTGCTTCCTAGTGTGATACAGAGGACACTCACACCATGATAGAGGAAGAAGGGCAAGCACTCTCACTGCCAGCTTGGTTGACTGTATTTTTTTTTTTTTCACAGAACCACAGAATGGTAGGGGTTGGAAGGGACCTCTGGGTACCATCTAGTCCAACCCCCCTGCCACAGCAGAATTCCCTACAGTAGGTCACACAGGAACGTGTCCAGCCAGGTTTTGAATGTCTACAGAGAAAGAGACTCCACAGTCTCTCTGGGCAGCCTGGTCCAGTGCTTTGGCACCCTCAAGGGAAGGAATTTTTTCCTTAGGTTTAGGTGGAATTTCCTGTGTTCTAGTTTGTGCTCACTGTCCCTTGTCCCAGCCCTGGGTACAGCTGAAGAGAGTGTGACCCCATCCTCTTGACATCCACCCTTTAGATACTTAAAAGCATTGCTAAAGATCCCCTCTCAGTCTTCTCTTCTCCAGGCTAAACAGCCTCAGGTTTCTCAGCCCTTTGTTCTAAGATAGATGCTCCAACTCCCTAATCATCTCTGTAGCCCTTTGCTGGACTCTCTCTAGTAGTTCCCTGTCTCTCTTCAACTGGGGAGCCCAGAATTAGATACAACACTCCACATGCAGTCTCATCAGGGGGGAGCAGAGGAGAAGGACAGCCTCCCTCAACCTGCTGGTCACACTAATAGATGAATTAATAGCTATGGGTTGTAAGTTTTAAAAACCCACAAACTGTATGACGAATAAGTGAATTCACATGATAGACTAGTGTGGACAAAAGGGGAGCAAGTCCCTTTTTCTTTGTTGCATTTCTTAATAAGCTCATGAAATAAAGTTTTAATCACAGAGTACCTTGTCCTGTACAATTAAGAGACCCAAATGGACAATGACAGCTTATCTTACAGAAAATGCCTTGGTCACCCAAACGTTTCGGAAATCTTTTTAGGATGATTATGATACAAATATCCTTCTACAAGAAACAAGCATTTAAATTACTCACTTCAGGGTCTAGTTTCACATGGAGCCACTCATCTAGCTTCAGTAGTGCCAAATTAGCAGTTGTTTGCTCATCCATTTCACTATCACTGCTGTCATTAGATACCCCATCCCCTGAATTAAATATAAAAGGTGCATTAGCAGTTCTATATTATTTCCACTTACATACAAAAATCCAAACACTACTGTATTACCAGCAATGAACCCATTTTCCTTCTCAATTTTATTTTAAAATGTAAACATTTGTAAAGCCACATTTTGTTTTCTGCAAACACATCTTAGTGAAAAGTCTTTGCTTCAGTTAGTAGAACTCAAGTATCCAGAGCAAGACAGAAGGCTTCAAAAATAACCTGGACTCTTAGTCTGATTTAAATTAGTATTTCTAGAGAACTGGCAGCAGGATAGATTACTTTGTTTCTATTCCTCCAGCACTCCATTTAAACAAAAAAGCCCCAAATTTCTATGTATTTCCTATTCTAGATAAAAGGATAGTTAATTGTCATTAGAAGTTATCAGTAGGAAATAATCCTTAAAGTGCATGTTTCAGCTGGAAGCAACATGACTGTGCCATATTGATAGTTTTCGAAATTATTATTCAGCTTCAATAACCTGGTTCAAAGAATCAGCATTAGTATTTTCATTAGACATTTTGTAATTTCAGAACAATGTTTGTGTAAATTTTGGCTATGAATCTGTAAGGATCCACAAAACTGAGACATATTACAGAGCTTGTAAACTATTCTTTAACAGCTACAGTGACCACAGCTCTGCTGTTTTAAGAATTAGCTTATATACATATTAAATACACTAGAAAAATAAGCCTCCTGTCTCACATATTAGTATACACCAATGGAAACATTCCAAATCCAAACCCCACTATACCTCGAAAGGATGAAGGTTCCTGCAAAGCATTACTTGGCAATCTAGCTGGTCCACAGAAGAGTGACACAGTGACAGGTGTCACAACAGAACAGCATTTGATATTTGCTATCCGGTGAGCTCTCGTCATTTCATCATATATAATCCAGTCTGTAGGCAGTGCCTGAATGGCTGCAGCTTGCCCGTTTGCTGGAGGAATCTGCGCAAGAGTAAATAGGATTAGGTTATTTTACCCTCTATTTGTAATTAAAATTAATTTCAACATACTTATTTTTTACATATGTAGAAATAAAGACATAAATATCTCTATACACATAAGCTTATACACACAAATAAAAAAAGGAAGAGAGAATTCAACCAGACTCACAGATTAACCCACCACCTTGAAATAAAAAAATCTGCTTTAAAAAAGGATCTAAAAAGAAAAAATCTGTTTCAGAGCAGAACTTCTTCCTGCTTTTATAAGCAAGGATTGTTACATCTTTAAAATAGTTTCATAAAAAATGGTTTTTTCAACATTTTGTCTCATTCCATCTAGAAGAAGGAATAATTGAAATAAGTTTTGATGAAATAATATTGGAAAAATAAATCAACACCAATTCTTTTTTTTTTTAAATCAACTGCCAGGAAAAATATTTTCTAAAAATGTAGTGTTTAATGCACGTGCTGCTTTAAAGTACTGCCAACATGAAGACACATTTCTAAAATGTTTGCTAAGAGTATAGTGCTCACATTCAAAGTGATTTTACCTTTTTGTTCTGAGGTTGACTAAGAACAGAGGTATGATGAAATCGCACTTTATTCTCCTTTGGTCCAGTCAAAACCAAGTTTTTTCTGTCTACATGCACTAAATTGGGATACATCCCAGCCACTAAGGCGGCTTTAACCACAGCCCAGTTTTCAGAGTTAGTATTAACATCTTTAATATCAGCTCCTCCTCTGGCTCTAACAAAACCTGAAGAAGAGGACAAAAATGTGTTATATTTACTCACATTTAAGATCTACTTTCTCAAGGAATTTGAAAAGAAAAATAATGAATGCAAAACTACTACACTGAAATCCTTCCTGATAAGCGTTTTTAAACTAACACTGAACAGAATTACTTTTTACTACACAAAGATACTTCATATGTAAACAATTTCTTAGAATGTAAAAATCCAAGGAAACATATTTCACAGAGAAAGCAAGTAGCATGTGGAACCATCACAGGGTGTGAAAATGCCTGTAAGAAGTTAAATCAGCTGTTTCCCAGCCACGCTTCCCCACTCTGGCATCTGCACCATCCTTACATGAATATCGTAGTATTATCTGATCTACAAGGGACTCAATAGGATAGAATCATAGAATTGTCAGAGTTGGAAGGGACCTTAAAGACCATCTAGTCCCACCCCCCCTGCCTGGCAGGGGCCCCATCCACTAGATCAGGTTGTCCAGGGCCACATCAAGCCTTGTCTTGAAAGCTTCCAGGGATGAGGCTTCCACAACCTCTCTGGGCAACCTGTTCCATTGTCTAACCACCCTAACAGTGAAGAACTTCCTTCTAATATCCAATCTAAATCTACCCTCCTCTAGCTTACATCCATTTCCCCTGGTTCTATCAGTCTGACCTCCTAAAAAGTCCCTCACCAGCTTTCTTGTAGGCCCCCTTCAGATACTGGAAGGCCACAGGAAGGTCTCCTCGGAGCCTTCTCCTCTGCAGACTGAACAATCCCAACTCTTCCAGTCTGTCCTTGTAGAAGAGGTGCTCCAGTCCTCTGATCATTCTTGTGGCCCTTCTCTGGATTTGCTCCAGCACCCCCATATCCCTTCTGTAATAGGGGCTCCAGAACTGGATGCAATATTCCAGGTGGGGTCTCACAAGAGCAGAGTAGAGGGGGAGAATCACCTCCCTCGACCTCCTGGCCCATCAAGTCCAGCTCCTAAAACCTGTGGAGGACACCCAAGAATCATACCATGTGCCTGAGAGCATTATCTAAACACTTCTTGAACTATGTCAGGCATGGTCCCGAGGCTACTTCCCTGGGGAGGCTGTTCCAGACCCCAGCCATCCTCTGCGTGAAGAACCTTTTCCTAATCTCCAGCCTGAACCTTCCCGACTCAACTCCATCCTGTCTCCCTTAGTCCTATCGCTGTCCACCACATTTAGAAGATCAGTCCCTGCCCCTCTCCTATCCCTTATGAGGATGCTGAAGATGGCTATGAGGCGTCCCCTCAATCTCCTCTTCTTGACACTAAATGAACCTGTTATGGCCTAGTCTGTTTCAAATTAAGAAAGGAAAATTACAATAGTGAACACTGTTCTTGTTACTACTTGTAGTACTACTGGTACTAGGTATACACTTGACTCCAAAATTTTGTTAGAATTTTTTCCAGATTATTTACCTGAGGCTCTAAGCTGGCCAAGCAACTGTGTTCTCATTCCTATGATGATTTCCATCGTGGCTTGAGACAGGAAGTTCTTTTCACAGAAGGCTCTCTCCCAGCCATCACTGCGTGCCTTCTGCCATGCCTGTAAAGAATAATTATTTTTTTTACATTTGCCCATTAATTTGAGTAAATAAAATTTTAAAATCCATTAAAAAAACCTGTATTTCAGTCAGTAAAACTAAGGCAAAAATCATTCTAAAAGAAAGGAAAGGTTATCGAACTAGATTATTTTCTCTTTACCCATTGTCTAAATTAACACAATAAAGTTATTATAAAGATCATTATGTTAATATCATTATTTTAAGTTATCAGTAGAGCAGAATACAAAGTGGAACCTTGCTGTAACGTTCAGAATTTAACCAAGTTTGACAACATAAATTAAAAAAAACTGACAAAAAGTGTTCCCTCACAAATATTTATGAGTCCAATATACAGGAAAGTAAGTCACGGGGCAAAAATAAAGTTTCTTTTCTAAGGACTTAATCACATTTTATCATGGGTATATTATTTACTTTGATATGTAATCTTCTCTAAGTAGTAGTCTTTCTGAAGATGAAATAATACCTGGAAAGCCCTGAGAAGCGCCATATGGTCACTGAATGTTCCTGCAGTAAAACGTTTTCTACATAGCATGGCTGCACGCTTTTGAGAGGCCACTGTAGGTAGGACAAAAGGGTCCCGATACGCAAGGGTGCAAGCAATAGTAAGAACAGGATCCAAGCACTTCAGAACAACTCCACACAACACCATTTTACCAAGGTGTGGTTCTACTGGTAATTCAGTGAGATGATAACCAAGTTCAGTGAGATCTTCCCACGGGTCCATGGCATCTATTGTCTTTAATTATAAACAGCAAAATAAATAAAAAGGCAAGAGAGAGAGAGAGAGGGGAAGTGGACAAAATTAATGTACAACAAAAGCAAAAACGGATGAGAACAGTGGACATGAACTAGCCTTGTTCCCAAGCAGTAAGAAAGCAACTAAAACTCTAACAGTTTGAAAAGATTTTTTTTTTACCGCTCTCCTGCCTTCACATGGAAAAAAAACATCCACACACACAAAATAAAAATGTACTGTACACAAAAACTCAAAGCATTCTTAAGTAACTAAACAGTCTCAGTACAAACAAAACTCAGCAACACACAAATACAGAATCAAACACAATTTCCATTTAAATGTATTCCTCTGCTGACCTTAAGCATTTGCACAGCATTTCTCACAATTAAAGCTGGTGGAGGATCAGGAGCTTTCATAAGAAAGTCAACAATTGGACAATTAATTGGAGCCAGAAGTTTTGTGTGTAAACAAAGCTCCTGCAATTTAAAAAAAACAAAACAAAGATTGTTAAAACTGGGGAAAAAAAGACCACAACAAAAAACAACTAAACAAATATTCTTCTGGGGTTAATAGTATTGTTTGATGGTAACACATTTTTAAAAGGTGTAATTTCTAACTGAACATGCACCTGAAGTGGCATCCTTAGGAGTTCTGGAGTTTGAAATTCCAACATATTCTGAAATCTGAGCCTGCTGAAGAGACGAAAACAGACTCCAGGCTGACAGCGCCCAGCCCTTGAAAATAAGATATGAGAAGCTGTTAAACATTAAAATTTCTTTAAAACAAACAAACAAACAAGAAAAAGCCCCTACACAGACACAAGCTTAGAATGGAAATGCAGAAGCAAGTCTGAGAAAAAGATTATTTTTTTGTTAAGTGTAAGTCCCACACATGAGATGAGTTTTCCAGTACCTGGATTATTTTTGATTACATGGGAATTTGTTATAATTTTACCCCAATGCTAAAAGAGCTGGATAAACAAAAACAAGGCCTATCAAAACAGCAAGTGATGTCATTTTTTTTTTCTGAAAGGAATGCAAGTTGTAAACTTAATTTCTTCTTCACATCCCCCAAACAGTTGGGAGTTACTCTGAAAGTAAAAGGTAGAATGAATACCAAACAACTTCTGAGGGAGAGGACAGGAGAGAAAATGCTCACAGTCATGCTAAAAATTCCTGCAGGTTAATGCCAATATTTTATCACCAAACACAGCCATTTGCTCCTGCATATCCCCTTAGCCCTAACCCAGTGTTGGGAAGAAGACGATGAAGGCTTTTAAAGTCATGAATAGTTTAAAGAAGGTGAGTAAGGTATCACTGCTCAATGTCTCTTTTAATAGAGAGATGAAGGGATATCAGTTAAAACCTAGCAATAGGCAGCCTTTTGCCCACAGGTTTAAGTTGTGAAAACACTATATTGGACACTGCGGCTGCTGGTGCTACATGGGAGAAAGTGGAAGAACAAGTTTATAGGAGCAAAACAATGTAGGAAATTCCCGAGGGTTACTTTTCTACAACTAGGTATGATTCTAAGGAAATACATACTGACATTTTACTCTTCCTGCAGAGAATCAGCAATGGCCATTGTCCAACACAATACTGGAGAAGGCTAATAACATTACCCAGTGTGGCTGTAATCATACTGTGTATTTTATCCTTAATATACAGGATGGCAAGTACTTGCACATTAAAACATTTATTACCTGCCTTTTCTCTGGACAGCACTTGCTTTCGAGATCCACACCATTTTTAGCATTGTAACACAACTCAGTGCATCAAAAGACTTCTGTAAAAACAAAGCAAGGAACATAAAACCAGGACTGAATACAGCTCATAAAATAAAAATTACTAATGATTCAGATCATCAACAGAAGTTCTTTAAAAAATTAATAATAGTAGTAATACTAATAATAACAATAAGCACCAGCAGCTTCTGGAACAAAGGTATGTTCTAAAGTACTTATTTTCAAGTGAATTTATGCTGCCTCCTTTGCAGTATTTTCATGCTACACAGTTTTCAAAATTAGAGTCTTCTAGTCAATAAAAAACATGGATTGCATTTTATTAACATAATAATAACACGTTCTTATCCTGAATAAAGTTTTCCTTTTTGTTCCATTTGGAAGTTATGGCTTTGTTTTCCTACACTTGTGGCAAACTTACAGAAGAAATTGTATTACTGTACAAACTTCAGAAATTTATTGTGCATACCTCCTATGAAACCCAGTTTTATTTTCTAAGCTATGTACTAGGTCTTAAACTGTCTCATTAGTGTTATCTCATTTTTACTGAGCAATTTAATTAGAGAATAGGCATTCAACACATAAATTGGAAGTTTCGTTCTCTGGAGACTTTCAAAACCTGCCTGGACATGTTCCTGTGCACTCTGATCTAGGAGAATCTGCTTTGGCAGGAAGGCTGCATTATATTATCCCCAGAGGTCCCTCCTAACCCCTACCATCCTGTGATTCTGTGGATGTTTAAAAATTTAAAGGATTAGACTTCGGCTAGACACAATAGTAGGACAAAAGGAACTCCCAATGTATGCTAAGTCTTAGGAAGACAGCAACCTAAACTGATGCATTTCTCTTAAATATCAAACAGAAATACTAAATTGTATCAAAAATAAAAATACATAGCTATATCAATGTATTAACTTTCAACAGCTTTTACAGGATTTTTAAACAGCTAGCTATTTGCAGTATTTGTCATAAAACAAATGGATGTCAAAACTTGTGACTTTGCTGCTTGACAAGCACTAGCTCTCAGCCTGTTAAGAAAGCAGTTCTCCAGAAGTTATGTATAATGTCTTAAAACAATACATGGAAGTCTACTTCACAAAGAAAGTTCAAGCCAATCCTACCTCTTTCATCTTGCCTGAGTCAATAACAAACACAACATCATTAACCGTTATGCTGGTTTCTGCAATATTAGTAGAAAGAATCTGCAATTTAAAAAGTAGTAATTTAGTAACTGTAAAAGCAAAGACAATATAAATCAGTATAGTATCTGATAAAGTTCTCTGATACTTGCTATTTTGCGAATGCCAGAAGGTGGACTTTTAAGCACCTTCTTCTGATCCAAAGTCTGCATATTTGAATGAAGCATGAAAACTTGGTATCTAACGCAAAACAGAAGGCACATTTTAAGGATCTTTAAAAGAAACAATAAAACTCAAGCCTACCATATAAACTAGAGGCTTTACCTGTGAGCATTATCAGCAAATCTCTTGTCATCAAAAAGAATACGGTCCCTCAGGCTAACTATCTCATCATAACCAGGCAGAAATATTAAAATTGCTCCTAAAAAAAAAAGTTGGTTTGCAGAGTTAAACAGAAAATTCACTTCAAATACATGTCAATACTGTGAATACTAGCACTCAGATGTTTTTATCTGTTTGGTATTACCAAAAAAACCCCAACAGAATTCATCAGAAGCTGAATCAACAGCAATTTATTTGAAGCGTGCACATGTACCTACCAGCATCACAACTCTGACAGATGTTATAAAGTAAGTGCATAATCAGGTCCAGATCCACTTTTTCATCATCAAAACTGTGATGATAAGATTTCAACAGTTCTCTGTCCTCTGCACTAAGGTCGTTACCACCTGTTTGGACCAGGTGACTTTCATCCAGATTTCCAAATTCCACTGAAGCACTAAAACATACAGATACACAGGCCAGAGCCAAGTTTTGTTTGCTTTGGGTTTGCATTCAGCCATCAACTCAAATTTAAATCAAGATCAACAAGACTACTCATTTGGTATTTTAATTTTAATGCACAGCAGAACAGTATCTTCACAATACTATTACTGTTTTTACTGATTTAATACTGATTTACTACTATGAAATTAAGTTTTAACCCAGCAAAGCATGCAACTTCAATTTTCAGCATTATCTTTAGTTTTATTATACTTCATTGAAACACAATTATAAGCAAATATGACAGAATTTGAAGTATAAAGACAACATCTGTTTACCTATTAAAGGAAAAATAACTAAAAACTGAATTTTCCAAAAACTTCCTTACCATAACCACAAAGGGGGTTACTACAGTAACAGAAACTACACTAAGAGAAATTATAACAATATAGGTCTCTGCAGAACTGTAATTAAACCTTGATCACTGTTAGTCAAAAAACAATTCTTGAATGGTCACGTGTACGTTACTCCTATAAGGTTCTTTAATATTGCTGCCATGTATCAACAATATATAGATAAAAACACACAATAGATTTGTTTCCAAAATAAACATTTGAAACTGAAATGGTACATGGTATAGAAACAGCATCTCTACTACATATTTCACAGAACGTTAGGAGTTGGAACCGACCTCAAAAGATCATCTAGTCCAACACCCCTGTCAAAGGAGGGTTCCCTAGACCATGTCACACAGAAGTGTGTCCAGACAGGTTTTGAATCTTTCCAGAGAAAGAGACTACACAACCTCTCTGGGCAGTCTGTTCCAGTGCTCTGGCACCCTCACTGTGAAAACATTTTTTCTTGTATTCACACAGAACCTCCTATGCTTCAGCTTCCAAACGCTGCCCCTTGTCTTGTCATCTTGTCACTAAGTAACTTATATTAAGGTATAATCATATCTTGCCTAGATATATAAACATGACAGGAATGTCCATATCAAGATGATAAATGCTAATATAAAAGAGGTCCTACACCACTAGGACTATATTTATATCCCAGGACATGTGCAAACATAATCACTATGACACTGAATACAAACAAATTTATTTTTAAATAACCATGTTTTCAAGATATTCCTGTTCTCAAATCTTGCTATTTAGGCTACATTGTAAAGCATAAAAGCTAAAACCTGTTCTGATTAAAACAAGACAAAAGATAAACTTCCCTTCATCACATTACACAACTGTTTCTGCAAAGCAGTTATAGCTTACCTGTAGGACTCCAATAGGTCAACAACCTCTGTCTGTCCAAAGCGCTTAGCCCAGTCCAAAGCCATCCTGGAACAGTTGTAGAGAAATCTTTCATTAATTTCTCACCTCAGGAGATAGAAATGAATAGCATGTTGCATGAGCAGACAACTGACAGCACCTTCCTATCAATTCCTGCCTTACTGCTTAACCTGTTAATGTTGGATCTGTACTTCCCATTACAAACTGCATAAACTTGTAACACCTATATGATTTTTAGACAACTGCAGTTATTAACCAAGATAGAATCCCTGTTTTACATAGAAGTACATGCAAACACGCAGAAGGAAATAAGGAGGAAGAACACACCATTCCTTCAAAATCCACACACCAACATGAGAAATAAGTCACGCCTTTTTGCAGTACTTTTTACTAACGACTCTAAATCATTCCAAGAAGTCACAGCCCAGACATTAACCTCCAAAATGTGTGAAAACATCAGGCTTTTTGATGTCTTAAAAAAGCTGCCCTCCTCACAATACAGTTAACTCTGTTTTCCTTTTAAACTCCATTCTTTCCCAAGTTTTCCAATTGACAGTAGAAAATACCAGATCCCTGAAATCTTTGTTCTTATCTCTCCATATTACAATTATTTACTATAGTTTCCTCTTTATAAGAAGACACAAGTCATGGCCACAAAAATCTGAATTTTTACAGATTCACTAATATTTGTATAGAATACAACATATTTACAGATAAAACAGCAAAGATCTTAATGTGCTATTTTTAAATCTGATGTACGTCATGCTCTTAAAATAAGGCTGGGCAAACGTTTTGGGTCTAATTCAATCAACCCAGTGACAAAGATTCCAGTTTTTCTTCTAACAACTGTGTTAAATCAGATTACTTGAAGCCAAGAGTGTGCATCCCATATTAGAGACTGTTTAAGTAAGCATTCAATTTAGAATTTGTGGGTAGAGCCCTTCCCAAATCTTTGTTCGCGAAGCCTAGCCATGAAGTGAATGAATGAAGAATTTAGAATTTACAGAAAACAATGAGATAAACAGAAGTTAGAAACTGTTCAGACTGTCAAAATCTTACTGCATACAGTAGTCTGATAGAAAATTAATTTATTTCTCATTTGTATATCGACAAATCTATCTTACAGTTTATGTTTGTTTTTACCAGCCATTGGATGATTTGCAGTGAATACTTGCTCCCATACTGATCAGTTGTTCTACTTGGCTCAGAAAGCCTCTCCCTGCAGCAATCATTAGTGCAGTTGCACTGGTTTCACTGTGCCTATAATCAACTGAGAAGTACCAAAAATCAGCAATACCAATATAAACGTTGTTTTTTCATCTAAATATAGTATGAATATGAGCTTCAAAATTCAGCGAAGAGAATTTGTTCCCTTATTCCATAAGTCAGTTCATGTGAATTTAATACTACTTTAGAAACACAAAATCTGTCAATACTTCCAAAACAAGCACAACAGTAACTACAAAATGCATTAATTCTGCTAACCCTATTCCTTTTTTAGTAGGCATCAGAATTTAAAAGGTAACAACAAATGGAGATAAGTAGCCACAGAAATCCAAGCAATTCTGTGTTTGTGGTGGTTTTTTTTATTATGTATTAATATTAGGAACTTACCACTGACATTTTCAGTTAAGATGAGATGGAACACCTGAGCAAAGGAATCAATATCTTTATGCAACCAAATGTCAGAAAGGCAAGAATCCATTTCTTTTATTAGCCATGGTTCAAGGCAATTTGCATCTTTTTCAGACTGAAGAGAACAAAACAGTATTGAAAGATGAATGTTGTCTTCATTCTCACACATTAGACACGAAGAATTTCAACACTTAAGTTTTCCAAGTAACAACCAGAAGCACAGCATACAGATACCAATTAAAGCATTTATTGTATCATATGCAAGTACTTTAAACAACAGCAGTCTCGCCATCTGATATAAACAAAAGTTATGTACAACCATCATAGCTGAAAAGCACACTTCGGTTAGACTAGTTCAGGCTAATAAAAAAATCCTGACTTAAAAAATGTTAAGATCCTTCTAGAAACTCTACAGGAGTTCTTAAAAGGGCAGTAATACTACAATGTAGACTTAAAGATCTCTTCCAGAAAAACGAAAACCTTACCAGTTGATTAAATACTGCGTCACCACCATCATCAAACAGATTATACTCATCAGTTGCACTTGGGACAGACCTTTGTCTCTGAGATTCCCGTTTGGTATTATTTTCTTGAGGACAACACCACTCGGTAAGAGTGTTTTGCTGTTTTTCTTCTAGAATACATAAAGTATTTCTATGAGAAGTTTTGCAGTTGTTTTAACTACCATTGTCTCTGTTACAAAAAACACTTCTATCAAGTTACAAAGTTTTATCCATTCAATGTCTTTTATTTAATCCACAATGCTGTTACTAGTCCAATATAAATTCCACCTAAATAAATGCATAAATGCATTAATAAATGCATAAATGCACCTAAAGAGCACCATTTCAAACATATGCTATAACAACAAGGTAAAAAAATATCATTTGGGTGCTTAACTCCTTAAGTCTCCAGTATTCCAACTTACTACATTCAAATGAGCTTCCTAAGTAATATTTTCTACAAAATTCTCAGTCCACATCTCTCTCCAGAACTGAAATGCTGAAAAGAAGTGATATAGCTCTTGTGTGTAATAACTCATTTTTCTGTATAAGTAAAAGAGACAGTAATTACCAGACACCTATGCCTAAACGGAACTTTTCTATCCATGATCAGAGCTGAGCACTATGATAATGTACAGTTTGGACATTTAGGATTCTATGTTAGAGTTTCAGGGTTTGTTTTCTTTTAATTTTGAGTACATACTATGATCAGTGCTTTCAGCTGTCAGGAAAACTTAAATGATATGTCTGCTTAATCAATGGAAAAACAACTATATCAAGTTCAAGTGTGTTAATCATTCTGGGCTATACATATTACATAGATCCATGTCTGAAGAATGCTGTGAAAATTGTCACTAACAGGAAACACTTCTGTGCAAGATGTACAAAATCCTGCACTTTTTAACAACTGCACTTTAATTTGCATCCAAAAGTCAGCACATAGTATCTTCTGCTTCTAGTTTCATGTGAGCAAAGCCCCCAACCACAGATAACTGTACTCCATAATAATTCAAGAACAACATAACTGAAAATACAAAGAACATGACCACTGAAAGTGAAAACATATATTTTTTTAAAGTTACATAATCTACTTCAATAATGCAGAGATGCTAAGAGCTCAAAGGTACTTGCTCCATCTAACCACATCTCATTTAATATTCTAACTCTGGAATTTTAACAGAGAAACACCCTACTTAGCTGTTTAATAACAAAATGAGACTCACTGACAACCCTAACAATTAAGAAGCTCACCAACCTCGCTGCTTCTCTTTCTTGTACTTCACCATCTCTTTGTTTGCATACCCAGTGCTTCGTAAAATGTCCTCCAAAAACATCTCTTTAACCTCAAAAAGTCTTCCTTGTACTGAAAGTATAAATAATTCATAAAATATTAGACATTCCCTAGCTTCATTTACATTTAAAAATAAACATTATTAGGGCCTCATTTAAGGACTTATTACTTTCCTTGAAATGTCTTGTAAGAGTATCTTTACTGAGTTTATTCTCTTAAAGTAGGTCATAAAAGTAAACAACATTTAAGAAGGGAAATACCAGCTGGTTACCTTGTTTCTCATTAACCTTTTCAAATCTATGAAGTGTTATAGCAAGAGATACACAAATAGTTATTAATTGCAATTTTATCAAAATTACATAAATAGCTATTTCTACTTGGGGTTACAAAAAAGATTTACTGTGTAAGACTGCCCAGGTGGATTACAAAATATAATAGCAATTAATACAGCTTTAGTGCAAGATCCCACAAGCAGACTGCCACCTTCATATTAAACCACTTTTTTCTATGAGAAGTATAGGAGCAGATGGACTTTTCTCCATTTCCTCAATCACTTCAGCCAAATTTGGCTTTCTTTAATGAATACTTCCTGATACTGAATAAATGAGACATTTCAGTGGTCTTTATCTTCTAATAATTTACTCTGATGTTCTTTTTCAATATCACTGTTTTCTAGACCTTATTTATGGACATTAAAGAACTCTTCTCCACAGGAAGAATTAAAATCTCTACTTTTCATTTCGGGTCCTTTAGGCATCTGCCATAGCTGACTTTAAATCACCTAGGACTTTTCCTCAGAAAGAACAATATACAATTCAAATACTTTCAGAAGCTGTCATGGAGAAAGTTTTCCAACACTGAGTACAAACTCTGTGTACTACAGGAACCCACAACCACAAGATGCTGGTTTCTGTGGCTGAAGGGGGATCAAACCTTTTTCATTACATTAACTGACAAAGTGTATAAAACCTCTTCCTTTCATTCTTAAATTCTCAAAAATGGCAAAAGTAAAGCATCTTTCCAGTTGCGATTGGCCTGTGAAAGGCTAGTACGTAACAACTGTATAACCACTGAGGTAAACTGGAGAAAGAGAATGTCATCAGAATTTCCTGAACACATTGATCTAACTGAATGGGAAGCTACAAGAATAAACTGAAAAGCCACACAACAATTTTAACTGATGTTTCCCTTCTCCAAAAGCAAAAATTCGGAAAACATCAAAATCACATATAATTTCCAGATTCCTGCTTCCAGCAAGTTTCAAGCCTTATTTTACTAGGAAGAAATTCATAACTGTGAAGCAAAAATAAACACTTCCATCTGTAAAAAACCCTATTTTTTTTACCAGGAGCATTCACCGAAATAAACCAATGATTTGTAGAGATGATTCTAAAAAAAAAAAAAGTGATCCTACTCATGTTCTGGGACTGTCAAGCTTCTTTTAGAAAGGGTGAAATACAGACAAGCTGATTGCTTTGAAAAGAAAGCATTTGTCTTAAAACCTTCTTTTCAAAATACATTATACTTACACATCAATGTTGAGAATGGAAGAGGACTGCAAGGTGCCAGAGAAGGTCAACCATGCAGAAAACTTGCAAGCTCAGGAGGTGAAGAGGAAAAAAACCCAAACACCTCTCACCCATTCACACATCTATGTTTTACCTCTACTAAAGATCAGACAAATTAAATTCAAACAGCAATAATGATAACTTTTCCCTGCATTTGAATGTAATCCAAATGCAGATTACTGAGTCTGAACATTAAGAAAAATTGCCATCTTTTCTCAGTCTTTAACTACATCAACAATATAATACACGTATATAACATAATACTTCCCTTTAAAATAAAGAATTATGTGAATGAAACATGAAAACTCCATTTGCCTAGGACTGTATTTCTGAAACGACCACGTGCAGTTATCTGTATTTTGTCCAGTAACCAGGAGCAATCCCTGTGTGGTCTGAGGAAATATAATCTACTGTAATGAAGTGATAGAGCACTCTTGCAGATACTAAGGTCTATATCACTGTGAACAACAGCACTTTACAACTTTTTCCTGCAAACAGGTCCAGGACATCCCTGCACTTTCAGAACTCCTTGTGATAAACTAAGTAGGTCCAAATAGTTAAGAAACAACAAAAACAAATAAATAAAGAAAAAGCATTGCTCTAACTCTCAGTGTATTTATCATGGTCCCTTACTCAGAATGGTTTGCTACAATTTAAGATCTCTTAAGTTCTAGGGCAGGTATACATCAATACTTACTTTGTACAACTGGGCAACTTCCAAAATACCTAATAAAGAGATCTGCATCTAGAGCAGCACTAGAAATAATTAGTTTTAAATTAGTCTGGGTTTGCAACATATCTCTCAGTTTTATTAACAAGAAGTCACTGAACCTATCCCTCTCATGTACTTCATCCTATAACAAAAGGAAAAAAAAAAACAAACAACAGATAAATATCACAGATCCAAATCATAACTTTTGACAAAAAGCACTTTTTAAAAACTAAAATATATAATTTGCTGGAACATAACAGATATATTAAAATGTGTAAGTCTAATTAAAGTAAAGTAATGATTTTTTTTAAAAAAAACAAAAGTAAAAAAAAAACTCAAAAAGTTTTTCAATATTTTTTAATCTTTTTCAGTGTTTTGAAATAATTTTCAATATTTCACTATTCAATTTCCAATAAAGATATCAGAGCAGACAGCACCAGTAATGCACAAGGCACATATATTTTGATTTCAGAAATTAAAAGTGAACTTCTGAAACTTTTCTAATTCTTCTGTTTGAATCTCATTTTCAAGATGAAACAAACCACAAATCCTAGAAATCTTACTTTAATAAATTCCTGCCTCACAATTGATGAACATTTAAAGATATGTATGATACCACATAACCACAAAAAGTTATATTGCTTAGACCCATTAATTAATGCACAAAGACTGTAATCAAGGCACATGATCATCTTTGTTGCTGTCTTCTGTTTTTGCTTTACGAACTTATGAAGCAATCACCCAAATACAACATTTTTATGCTGAAGTCATTGTATAAGTCATTCTCACACTTTTTTTCCATTTTGATAAAGGCACTTAAAATTATTAATTTCTCTGTCTTCAGCAGTGGAGAACTTAATCTTGCAATAAACATTCTCGTTCCACTGACGTATCAAACTCCACAATAGGAATATGCACATAATCATAAACAAACAAATATTTGCTGAAAATTAAGACTACTAGTTATCTTGAAAACATTTAGGCAAATAAATGGATTGCAAACCTGGTACTGCTGAAACAAGTACATGATACAAGAAATTCTGACATACATTAAACAGTATCTACACATGCTTCCCTAAGTTCAGAAAAATTTAGAACTCCGTCCTCCACAACTGCATCACAATTCCAAAATTATTGGCAGGAACCTTTTACCAAAAAAGGCCTCAAAAATGCACAAGCTACAATAAAGACTCAGTAAGTCTTTGATGTTAATTCAGATTCTAACCAAAACTATCTTAAATACTCAGCAAATTATAATCAACTAGGATCTCATCTTTCAATTAACAAGTAACACGTACTGGTCCAGTTCACATGAAATACAACATAATTCTTACCACAATAATATGTGTCACAGTTGATAACGTGCTGTCTCCCGCCATTAGCGTGCGAAGAAGTATGCCATTAGTGCAAAATGTTAACAGCGTCTTTGGAGAGACTCTATTGAACAATTCACAAAGATACTTCAGATTTTTGCACCGTTTAAACGCTGCTAGCCTTCTGCTACTTACTGAAAATCAAAGGACTCAACAGCTGCTTACCAGAAATGTAATTAGATCACAGTTTTCTCACCAAAGAATTCACGCACACTATTTGGTTTTAAACTACATCTATTCCCAGAAAGTTTCCTAAAGACTGCTTTTGAAAAAAGGTTCCAGTTCTTCACTATATGCTTGGATAGTGCCTTTGTATTTGTCTGTACATGGCAGGTTTTCCATGGCTGAAGGCCAGGTGCCCACCAAAGCTGCTCTATCACTCCCCTCTTCAGCTAGACAGGGGAGAGAAAACGTAATGAAAGGCTCACAGGTCAAGGTAAGGACAAGGAGATCACTCACCAGTTACCACCATGTGGAAAACAGATGCAACTTGGGAAAATGAATTTATTACCAATCAAATCAGAGTAGGATAACAAGAAATAAACCCTCAATATTAAAACACCTTCTCCCCACCCCTCCCTTCTTTCAGTTTCCTCTACTTCCTCTGCCCCAGACACCACAGGGGATGGTGAATGACATTAACAGTCATTTCATGACACATTCCCTCTGCTGCTCCTTCCTCTTCATGGGGAAGACTCCTCACACTCTTCCCTGTTCCAGTGTGGGTACCTTCCACAAGAGACAATCCCCTACAAGGTTTTTTTTTCCCCCCGTCCTAAATACATTATCTCAGAGGTGCTACAACTGTCACTCATAGGCTCAGCCTTGGACAGAGGTGGATCCATCTTTGGAGCCAGCTAACATTGGCTTTAACAGATCTGTGGGAAGGTTCCAGCAGCTTCTCACAGAAGCCACCCCTGTAGCCCTTCGCTGCTACCAAAACCATGCCATGCAAACCCGAAACACTCCATGTGACTGAATCACAAAGAAATCAGCTAGTCCTTTTCAAATGTTTTAATTTTTCTCTTCACGAATTTCAAAATCTTTAAAAGCTACTATTCTAGTACTTATAACAGAGTTAGCTGTGCAAGCAAAATCAGTGATCATCACTATTTTGTCTGGCTCTGCCCCCTCAAGCAGTGAAAAGTTTATTTGTATCACACTCTACGGTTCTTTTCTGGAAGACATTAGCTCGTTAGTTATCATATGCATATTTCTTTCAGGTTTACAATTCACCCCTCCTTTCAAAAATTGTCCTATGTGTTCAATTCAAGTAGCACATCCAAGGTGCAAATGCTTTACCAATCTCTTCTCTCTTCTTCAGCATCCTTCTAGAAATCATCATTGCTGTCTAACAGTTAATAAAACTTTAAAAAATTACACTCCTGTGTTACTGTAAACACCTCCACAACACATCTTTTTTGCCCAGAATTGGAAGTACTGACATCTCTCCCATTCCTCTCGAGTGAATCTATTGATTCCTCTCAAGCAGGATTTCCTGTACTACTTCCAGTAATTCTTCCATTTCAACCTGACCTACATTCTGTTCTTCAGCCAGCATACTTGCACACATCAATCATTTGCCATATTTGCAATTCATCTTCACTAGTTCTTTTAATTCCTTAAGAACGTTGAGAGATTTTGTATGCACATTCAAATTCTTCTTTAACTTGACTTTGGTGCTCAAGCACACTCATTTTCATTAACTATGCAATACCAAAGTAACTAGCTGCACCTTTTTTCACCTTCTTCTCACTCATATCCCAACCACTGCCCATTCACAGAATCATAGAATGGCCAGATTGGAAGGGACCTTAAAGATCATCTAGTTCCAACCCCCCCACCATGCGCAGGGATGCCAATCACTAGACCAGATCGCCCAGGGCCACATCCAGCCTGGCCTTAAACACTGCCAAGGATGGGGCATCCACAACTTCTCTGGGCAACCTGTTCCAGTGCCTAACCACTCTCCTGGTAAAGAAATTCCTCCTAATCTCTCATCTAAATATCCCTCCTTTAGCTTGTAACCATTACCCTTTGTCTTATCACAATTTGAGAACCTAAAGAGTCTTTCCCCTTCTATCCTATAGTCCCCCTTTAGGTACTGGAAAGCAGCTATGAGATCCCCTCAAAGTCTTCTCTTTTTTAAGGCTGAACACCCCTAACTGTTTCAGCCTTTCCTCGTAGGGGAGGTCCTCCAGTCCTTTAATCATCTTTGTGGCCCTCCTCTGGACTCACTCCAACAGGTCCACATCTTTTTTATGCTGAGGAGCCCAAAACTGGACGCAGTACTCCAGGTGGATTCCTGGAAATACCACTACATACACAGTTCAAAGAATTAAAAACCAAACACAATCTTCAGACTTTCATTCATTCTTAATCTGCTTTAGGAGCAAATTACTCCAGTGACCGAGATATCTCTGCTTTTGTATCACTTCATGCTTTAAACATAAAAGCCAAATTAAGAGTAAATTTAACCCAAATTAGATAGGCAAGTAATGCTCAACTTCATAATTCACTTCCAAATTTTGCTTTTTTTCCTTTTATGTTCCCTATCAATTCTCCCTATCTAGTGTGTGTTACAGCATGTTGTTCTTCCTACCTATCTTCAGAGCACGCAGAACTTTTGGATCTATACATATTAAAAGTAGGGAGAAAAAATAAAAAGAGGAAAACGTAGACTTGATCTGAAAATAAAACAAGGAATTACACACCTCCAAGGAAAATCAAGACAGAACATCTGCAATTCATTTATACAACTTACTACATGAAACCTCAAAATACAGGAGGAAAACCGTCCTTTTCACTCTTAAAACATTACCTGAAATAACACATCCTACCTAAACTTCCCATACTGAGCTTTTACTACGCTGTATTCCAAATATACTGCAAGACTAAAGATACCAATATAAGATCAACTGACTTTAAAAAATATCATTAGTACCTGCTTTCCAATCGGATCTGATAACCAACTGTCTGGCCAATCTTTTCTCCTCTTTCTGCTGCCACTCTTTCAGCCACAGCAACAGCTGCCAAACGTCGTGGCTGAGTGCAAAATATACGACAGGGAGTTCCATTTTTGTAACAGTCATCAAGAAGGAACTGAGGGATCTGTAAAGAAATGGTTGAAATTTAATATTTAATTCAATAAAGTTGTTGGGTTTTTTATCAGAGTGAAACCATTTAATTGTGTCTCAGTATTACACAGGCTGCAAAAGGCTTCACAATAGGCTCACCGTTGTAAACACACCCGAAGGGGCAGAAAGGCATGTGATTCTGTGAAAAGTAAGCTTCTGATTTTAAGTTTAAACTGTTTAAAAGAAAAAGAAAAAAAAAAGCTGAAGCTTCTCTCTTCTGCTTCAGAGAAACCTGTAAAAAAATATCTATAGATAATCTTTCATTTTACCATGATATTCTACTCTAGGTACTAAGAACAGAACTACCTTAAGAAAAAGAGCTTTACAAAAGCTATTTTCCCTTCAATATTTCATACTAACCACAGAATCACAGAACATCACGGGTTGGAAGGGACCTCAAAAGACCATCTAGTCCAACCCCTCTACCAGAGCAGGACTCTTCCCTGACCAGGAATCGAACCTGGGCCCCAGTGGTGAGAGCGCTGAATCCTAACCATGAAAACTAGTTTCTCATAAGAAAGTTGTGCAGATTTATGCTTTTACTAAGTATATGCTGGTTCAGTATTTCAAAAGCAAGAAAGTGAATGATAACACTAGACTTTTGACTATATAGGAACACATAACCCTTTAAACTAGCATAAAGAGATCCCTTATTATTTATTACATAAATATTACAAAATTGGCATTAGTGTTATATAAATACAAGGGGGGGTTATTTCATTAATGAAACATACCTGAGTAGTTTTTCCTGATCCAGTCTCTCCTATAATTAAAACAACTTTATTGTCCTGTATTATTCTGATGATTTCTTCCTGTTTTTCAAAGACTGGTAATGATTGCCTGAAGGAATCAAACTCTGATTCCCCTCTTTTCACTGGAACCTGGGGGATGCCATTGTTAAGTCGTCCACTTGTCTTGTTCAATTCTCTGTTTTCTGTGAAGAGAAGTTAACAATAACAAAACAAAGAAGGTTTGCTTAAAAACAGCACACAAAAATGAATATTCCTGGCTTTATCTGCATCCTTATGAAGTGACAAACCCATCGCATAGCTTTATCTGCATCCTTATGAAGTGACAAACCCATCGCATATCTAAAAGTCATATTCATAGTAACACATCCTATTACAGTGCTTGAAATAAACATTATTAAAAGAAGTTATTACTCCCATGGGTATTTGAAGCAAAATAGACTACCCAAATACATTGCTTAAAGTCAAAAAAGGTTATGAAGAGCAAAAAAGAGAAATACAAACTAAACCCAAAAAAAACAGCCTGGCATATTTTCTTGGCCTTCATATCACAGTTACACATTCACACCTCCACAGTTCATGGAAATGTTCACTATATAGTTAAACCTTTAAGTTATTCCAAACTGACAAGCACAACTTCTGAGAAAAAGATAACTTTACTGTGATTCACGTGCTTTCTTTCACGTTCTCCCTGGTCTTTTAGGACCTCCTTTCAGTCAGTCTTACATAACCTAATGTTCTACTCTTAAGATTTGCCTTAAATCATACAAATTGAACCTGTATCTAGACCCTTGGACCCAAATAGCACAGTGAGATGTATTAAAAAGTGATGCAAGGCTAAATAACCTGCACATATTTACAGGTGACAATTTCAAATTCAGTATTGTAAGTGCTATTCTGTAATTCCTTAATAATTATTTTCCAGAAGAATGAAAAGTTTGCTGTAAATTCAATTATACACATTTAATGTGATTAACAGATCACTGCATTAAATTACAAGCACTGTCTTACCACGACAGACACAGGGTAATCGAATAAAAGAACCAAAAACCACTCTGGACAAGTAAAGAAAAGTAAATTTTAGACTATTCGTTACTTTAGACCTTAAATTCCTAAGAAACTGATTTTCAGTGCTTTTATTATAGTTTCCCTCTGTTCATTAAAAAATCCAGGTACACAACTGAAAAAGAAAATTCGCAAAGGAAGCACTTAAAAGCATGAAGCATCATAAATCAAAAATATTCAATGAAACACAGCACATCCATACAGTGGGTTTCATGCACTAGATTCAGCTTTGCACATAGAAACACAGCTTTTACACTCATAATTGTTAAAGCAATGACCTTGTTAAAGCAGAGTTTAAAAAAACCCAAAACCACAATATATCAGAAGTTTGTCTTCCAGTAAACTCTTTCATATTCTAGAAATCAAGAAATCCAGACAGTACGGATCAAATCTATTTTAGAAGATGACAAAACGAAAAATAAATTTATTTTAACAATAACATGAATTTCTAAAAACAGAATAGCCAGCCTCATTTTCTTATAAGGATGTTCTTATACAACAGTCATTGTAACACTTTTCTCTTTTAATCTCACATTGAGGAACTTGTAGAGAAATTCAACATTTCAGAAGTGTACTTCCAAATACATTTAGAACTGGCTCAAATATTCTGAAGTCACTTAGCACAGGGGAGACACTGGACTGTGGTTGACATGATTGCCTAAGCTCCTCATGACACCAGTTTTAAAAAGACCTTATATGGCAATTAAAAGTTAAGAATATTAAGGTGTTTGGTTTTGGTGAGGAGAGTGTCAGCTGGGATGGGAAAAGAGAAAACAAAAGGTTTTGTTTTGAGTTGTGGGTTATTGGGGTTTTTTTTAAGCAATGTTGACTGACAAACCCATATCAGAAGGCACACTGAACATACCAGATTCAACAGAACATGCATGTCCTCGCTCCGTCTTTGGCAGAAGTTCTGCTCGTTCTTTATTTGTAACAGGAAATCTCTGAATTAAACTCCAAATAGTATTTTTTGAACTGAGAGACAAGCAGCAAGTCATAACTGCACATGTCTGCTCTGATCCATCCTTCTTCCTTACAGTCAGGTATCGATTTGCTCCTCTTCTAGGAAAAAAAAGAAAACGAATGTATTTTAGGAATAAGTAACCTATTTACCTCTACATAACAATCTTTGAGTATAATTCTTTCAAGGTGGCTTTCACATTATTTTCAAATATATTGTAACTAGAAACTTCCCAGTTATGTCCTATGTAGCATAAGACACACAAAAATAACAGAAGCATCCACAATATCCACCATTAAAACTACCCTCTATTCAAGCAAGGTAGAGCAGCACAGATACTGCACATTTTGGATGACTATGCCCATCACAACCTTACAATTAGGCCTCCACAACTCAACACAGTTCTGCTACCGCTCTCTTAAACATCTACTTTTGTTTCCCAAAAGACAGCCACCTCCATCAATCACTCTATCAATCAACAATGAGAGTTACATACACACACAACTGATCTCTAGACTAATTTAAGAGACTGAGAGGTTAAAAATCAAGAAATACACATTAACAGGCAAACAAGCAGCCCCCTAGTGACATTCCAAGTTTTACTGAAATCCAGTAAAACAAATTAGATTCCCAAGATATTAATTATCAAAGAATTACAATGCAGAAGTAGAGCCAAAACAATCATAACACTGCATTTGTTCTCAGACTAAATTCTGACACTGAAAAGCAAAGAACTGTTGTAAATATGTTTGAACTATCTTGTGGCTGGGCTACAATGACATATCAACACTTTGAAAATGACTTCTCAGGATAAAAACAGAAGGCCAAACTATAAGCCCAGGGCCCTGTCCCTTGTGGGGCAGTATGGGGGTGTATGTGTATGGGGTGCAACTATGTAGGTGCCAACTCTCTGTGAGGAGATGCCAGAGCTGACTCATGCCAGACACAGCCAGCTCCAACAGACCCACCACAAGGCACAGCTGAGCCCCTCAGCCACGATGTCAGTGACTCTGAAATAACATATTTAAGAAAGGGAAAAGAAGCTCCAGAGCAGCTGTGAGAGAAAGGAGTGAGAAAAACATGGGAGAAACAACCTTGCATATACTTAAGTCAGTGAAGAACGCAGGGGTGTGGACGTGCTCTATGTGCTGGAGGAGAGATTCCCCCAAAATCCACAGAAGAGACCATAGTGGAGTATGTTTATCCTGAAGGAATTTCAGCTTGTGGGAGAGACCTCATGTTATTTTCTGCCCACATTCTGTTGAGAGGGAAGAGCGAGACACCAAGCTAGCTGGACACCTGGCAGTCAGCCAAGGTCAGCCCATCAGAACATGACTGCTCTCTCAGTTATTGGCTTGGGTTCATCTTCTGATGAAGATCTTCCTGACGTTCAGAGGGAACCTCTTTTGTTGCAGTGTGTGCCCATCACCTCTGGTCCTGTCACTGGACACCACCAGAGAAAGCTTGGCTCTTTGAATCTACCCTTCAGGTATTTATATACATTTATGAGATCCCCCTGCACCCTCCCCAGGCTACTGTCCCAGCAATCTCACCCTTTTCTCATAGGAAAGATGCACCAGTTCCTTCATTATCTTGTTCGCTCTTCACTGAACTCTTCCCAGAATGCCCATGTCTCTCTCCTCCTTGTGATCCCAGAACTGGTCCCATCACTCCACATGCAGCTTTACCAGTGCCAAACAAAAAGGTCACTGCCCTTGACCTGCTGGCAGCACCGTTCCTAACAGAAAGGGCAGGGGGAAGCTGGAGACACAGCCCTGATTCTGAGGGAGCACTTCTCAGCAGTAACCGGATGACTAGTGTGTATGATCACTCTGTTCTAGCTACAAATACGAAGTACAACACTACAAGGGGAATGTTAACTCCATCCGAGCCCAATTGTACACAGCTAACAATGTCTAGGGGAAAACACACTAGGTATGAAGAGTGAAAACTATGAAGTTTTCTCTAAGTATTCAACATATGCTTGCTTAACTCAAAGGAAAAACTAAGGACACAAAAATATTGTCCTATGGTTCCCAGGCAACAACTTCCCCCTCTGTGCAACAAGTGCAAATACAACAATAAATATTAATGTTAAAAACACACTCTCTCTAGAAATTAAAATATGAAATCCAATCATGATCAAGCTTCTAAAGACTGATCATTTCAAAAATTATTGCAAGCATAAATACTGAAGAAATCCAGGGAGACTGAACACAAGTAGAACATTTGAATTTATTTTAAAAGGAAGTTTACGTTTCCTAAATGTGCAATGTATTATTAGTAGGGTTTTTTTAAAAAAAGATAACTGTTTAAGTCTTCCCAGATGAACATTCCCTTTTTCTCAGCTGTCTGAATTTCAGTTCAACTATTCTCCAAGCTTCGTGTGACCCTGAACTCTCCACACTTAAAAACAAAAAAACCCAAAAACAAATTAATAACAGTAACAACAAGAAACACAAAATAAAAACTGAGGGTGACTGTCCCACTCTACACTGTGGTGGTGTGGCCCCACTGCAAACAGTCTCTTCAATATAAGATAGACATTAAACTACTAGAGGGTGACCAGAGGAGGGTGACCAGAGGAGGGTGACCAAGAGGAGGGTGACCAAGAGGAGGGTGACCAAGAGGAGGGTGACCAAGAGGAGGGTGACCAAGAGGCTCAAAGGTCTTGACAGCAAGACCTATGAAGAGTGGCTGAGGTCATTTGGCTTGTTGAGCTTGGAGAATGGAAGGCTGAGGGCTGACCTCATCACAGTCTACAACTTCCTCACAGTAGGCAAATGAGGAAGATGTGATGATTTCCTCTCTCTGGTGCCCAGAGCACACAAGGAAGTCGAATGAAGCTGTGTCAGAGGAACTTCAGATTAGATGTTAGAAAAACGTTCTTCACTGAGAGGGTTAGTACCTCGCTAGAACAGGCTCCTCAGAGTTCAACGGGCATCTGGACGACACTCTTAAGTCATATCAACTAGTTTTTTTAGGTAGTCCTAAGAGGAGCAGGGACTTGGACTTGATGATACTTATGGGTCCCTTCCAACTTGAGATAGTCTATGATTCTACTAAAACAACCACCAAAAATACCACAGAATCTACAACAGTGCCCCCCTCAGAGAACTTAAAAAGTACTACAAAGAATCAACACGGATTCATGCAGGGTTTACCAGTTACAGTTAAGTACAAGCATCATACAATCCATGCATGTTTCTGCTAACTATTTGCACATATCTGACAAGGCTTTCTAACACTCCACATTCCCAAAATATGCTGCGGAGAGAGGCAAGTTTAGCCAAGTTTATAGTCCTGGACATCTGCAGCAAAAATTAGCTACACCACTCCCGAGATCGGAACCACGCTAAAAGCACAACTTCATATAACTACCAATGTGGTTGATTAAGATCTCCTGAGACCAAGCCACACACCTAACAAAATCAGTGCTGAACAGCACTTACTTTAACTAAGTAGATCAGAAAACTAGAATTTCACATTACTTTTGCAAGAATCATGATGTATCATCAAAAATAAGGAAGAGCAAATGCTACAGGACACTCCATGTGGCTGGGGTTTTCCTGTAACTATCCCTTTCATGTTGCTTTGCCACCTGAACTCCCAAGGGAGCCAGATTCCAGCTTCACACAAGCTCATCAGATCATGAAGACGGGTTTGCTATTTAAAACATCTGAACAGGGTAAGAGAAAGAAACATCATGATACCTGCATATGAATTCTCTTCTCCCACACTTCTTATAAGAAGGCTGTTCTAGGCTACATTTTATCTGTCAAGGTATGAGATTGTATGCAAAACACTTTGGCACACAAGAATGCAAGAAAAACTGAACAGATCTTGGCAAGAATTTTTTTATATGAACTCACAAAATCCATGAAACCTTATAAGGGCAAGCTACTCTAAACTCAGCACGGTGCAGGTTTTTTTAAGTAGACATAAAGCAAAGCACAAAGTTACTTCTTTTTATCTTTTGAATTTATTTTTATCTAGTACTATTTCTTTAACAGTGCAGGATATGCTAGAAACACGGATCATTTTAATGCTAGATATGAAATTCCATACATTTGATACAAGAAAAAAAGAAAAAGTAAATAAAAATCAGACTCCAACTTACCCTTTACTTTTAGATATCAGTCCAAGAGACTGACAGAGCCGGTGAACAAATGCTCTTTCAGTACTAGTGAAAGAAGAGGGAAATTCCATTTCTAGAAAGATAATTAAAAAACAAACAAACAAATGTAGCAACACAACATATGACATATTATCTTCGATGTTATGAGCTTTTCAATCCCTAGAACTATCACGTTCTCCCGTGAACAACAGGGCTAACGGTAGCGCAGCCACCTTCATATCTGTAAGCCATGCAAGCTTCGCAAGCCAAGCCATCTTCCTCGCGAGGAAAGGAGCTGAGAGGCTTCTACCTGTAAGCCGAGAAGCCTCCCGGGCCAGTTGCTCGTCACTCCCACTCCAGGCCCGGACTCCCCGCGCCGCCTCAGGTACAGCCGCCCTGGCTCACCTCAGCCCAATACTCGCCTTCCGGCCGGCATGCCGCAACAGGCCTGCCTGGGTGCACCCGCCAGGCCAGGCGCCGCCGCCACCCTCCTCGCCCGCAGCTGCTACGTACCTTTCTCCTCTCCGTACCGGAACCGCTCCAAGGCGAGGTTCACCGCGATCTCTACCTCCTCGCCGACGCGGATATCCTTCAGCCCCTTGCCTCGGCCGCGGCCCACCGCGGCGGGAGTACCGAAGCCTCCCGAGCCCTTGCCCAGCTGCCGTGAGGAGACGCTACTGGTCCGCGACATGGCTCCGTGACTCGGGATGCCGCGAAGACAGCGGGGCTAACACCGACGTGGTGGTGAGTTGCGGTGACGCGAAAACCCCAGGGGGAGCCCAGCGCTCCTGCTGCTATACTACCGCCTGCAGAGGAGCGGAGCACATTAGAGGCGGCGTAGCATTGCGACGTCTATGTGCGGCACAGCAGGCGGAGCTCTGCGGCTCCTGTCCAGGCTCCCGTCCCGGGTGTCGTCTGACGCTCCACCCACAGGGCGTTAGGGAGTCCTCCGACAGAGGCGGGGTCACGTAAGGCACTTATCGTCAGCGCGGCGGTCGTTAACTGCACTTGATTTGAAGATTACTACGTGGGCAACATCGAGGAATCAGAAGGAAAATACTTTGAAGAAGATCAAAGTGTTCCTCAAGTGTGAACTCTCAAGTGGAGAGCTAAATATATAGCAAGTAAGCACTGACTCTGCGAAGCTCGAAAAATATCTCAGACTTCTGCCAAAGCTGTGCACAAAGCTCACTTCAGCATAGTTCTGCACGGAGAAGTGACACTGGAGCTGAAGCCTTGCTCTATTGTTATTATTAAATTTTAATTTAATAATTTACTAAATTTTCTCTGGGTTTTTTTTTTATCCAGGTCCATTCCTATACATCTTCAGCCAAAGTAATTAATGGTATTTCCTTATAGCTGTTTCTGTGACTTTCAGTACTGTCCTGTTAGAGCACATCACAATTATGAAAAATTAAACTCTTCAGCTTAACAATGTAAGGATTCCTCTTACCTTCCTTAGAATCAACAGTAATAGATAAGACAATAGCTTGTTTGAGTCACATCAGAAATCTTTAATTATGAACACAGATGTTTTAGTTCTTGTGTCTTAACACCATCATCTTGCCTTCCAACAAAAAAAGGCATGTGGTTCTGGAAAATAATTCCTCAGGCCCTATTCTGATCTCGATTTGCAATGTTGTGTATGCAACAGCTCACAAGAGTTAATAGCTAGTTGTTATGTTCATGGATGATCAATAGGTTTAAGAATTTGTTAAACTGGAATGTAATAGAATGTATTACTGTAGTTAGCAAACTAATTCAACATTTGGCTTAGAACTAGGAATTTCATAAAGTGTTAGATAAATAATGAGAAACCAAGAGATACTGGCTGTATTGTTCAGGTATCTCAGGGTATGCAGACTTAGCTCATTAACACCCAAAAGGATTTAGAAAAGGGGGATTTGGCTTGCTAACACAGTGCTTCATGTAATTATAACAAATAGATAAGGGAGCCTTGGCTTGCTCACCCAGGGCTTCAGGCAACCATAACGAATAGATAAGGGAGCCTTAGCTTGCTAAAACAGCACGTCAAAGTGAAACATTTGATTCCAGGGGTTGAAGAGGTGCTATGAAAATGAAGGAACAAATCATAATCTTCGTCTTGTGACCAATAATGACCTGAAGGGAGAGGAGGATGAAGTAACAACCACCAGAGACCACCAAGAAGAGCCACTGCACAACTGCCAAGGGCATTAGACTATCACATAAAACATGAATATGTAGATGAGTTCTAAGGAATTTACTGAATAAGTAGTAAGTTCTGTCTATAAAATGATGGTTCATGTACAGGGGGGTGTGTGTGTTAGGAGAAGAGATCCCCCATGCACCTATCATTGTTAAAGGAATGCTTCTTTCAGAAACCTTAAACTTTAGTCTCTGAGAGTGTTATTTGGCAGACTTCTATGGTATCAATGTTAGGTCTTATCTGTATAGTTAAGAGCATGATGAAGTACATTCTGCCTAACAAACGTCTTTATACATAGTTTCTTAGCTTACTTCTTTCACAGCTTTGTTGACTCTCAAGTGATACTGTGTAAAAATACATGACTCAAAGCGCACAGTGAGGCTACACACACACACACACACGTAAGAGAAAGAATCATTTTGTTACACTCCTGGAAAATAAAGCTGCAGCCTGAATTCACAGGTAGCATTACACTAGGGGTTACTCTATATCCAAGGGTTTAAGATAGGAACTCATAAAATGTTAGCGAAATAAAGAGAAGTTTGACCTAACAGTGTTTGAATTTGACACATTGTAAAGATGACTGGAGTGCTGACACATTGAGCATGATTTAAGCAATCTACTTGCTGTAGATTTTCACTATAAATATACCTACATCCCTCCTTAACAGCCAATAATATCATTCCTCCAGGACTACTGATACAAATTAGAGGAGTCAGCATTTAGGTAACAAAACCTACTGAACACAGAGTAGTTCCATGCTACAGTGAAAGAGAAGAAAGATGTTCTTGATAAGGAGTTGTCACCCCTATGCTATATGCTGTACTCTGCTAACTAGTTGACTGCAGTTTGCACTGAGTATAAGGAAAAAATAAAGACTTAAGCCCACATCTTAGGGCAGCTGTGCAAACTAGTCTCCTATTTTGGTGAATTTACTTCCAGAAACACTAAGGGTAATTCTAGACTACCACTGAGTTTGTCCTCCAACTCCAGCTGGCCTCCATGCCAGGCAGCAGCCCGGGGAGGGAGAATCACAGAATCAGAGAATCAGAGAATGTTAGGAGTTGGAAGGGACCTCAAAGATCTTCTAGTCCAAAGCCCCTGCCAAAGGAGGATTCCCTAAACCAGTTCACAAAGAAGCGCGTCCAGACACGTTTTGAATCTTTCCAGAGAAGGAGACTCCACAAGCTCTCTGGGCAGTCTGTTCCAGTGCTCTGGCACCTGAACTGGGAAAAAAAAATTTTCTTGTGTTTCATAGAACTTCCTATGCTTGCAGCCATTGCACCTTGTCCTGCCAGTGAACTTCACTGAGAAGAACCTGACACCATCCTCCCGACACACACTCTTCACATATTTATAAGCATAAATGAGGTCACCCCTTCGTCTCCTCTTCTCCAAGCTAAAGAGACCCAGCTCCCTCAGCCTTTCCTCAGAAGGAAGATGTTCCAGCCCCTTCATCATCTTTGTGGCTCTGCGCTGGACTCTTNACTTTAGTGTTGTCAGCAAACTTGCTGACAGTGCACTCTGTTCCCTCATCCAGGTCGTTAATGAATAGATTGAAAAGTACCGGTCATGGTGCTGACCCCTGAGGGACTCTGCTAGACACAGGCCTCCAACTAGACACCATCCCATTGACCACAACTCTCTGACTTCTGTCCTGCAACCAGTTCACAATCCACCTCACTACCCAATCAGCCAGACTACACTTCTTCAGTTTAGCTGCCGGGATGCTGTGGGAGACAGAGTCAAACGCTTTACTGAAATCAAGATAAACCACATCCACTGCCCTACCCTCATCTGTCCACTTGTTTATGTCCTCATCAAAGGCTATCAGATTGGTCAAACATGACTTCCCCTTGGTAAACCCATGATGACTGCTCCTAATGACCCTCTTCTCCTTGATATGCCAAGAACCAACTATAGCTAAATTTTGAGAGGTCTACAATGGTTTTCTTTCTCTATTTTTGGGTTCAACATCTAACTTGAGATGGTCTTGACTTTCAGACATAGCAGGAACTTAAAACTCCTTTTGGTTTGGTGGTAAGTTTTAGGAGTCTAGCACTTCTAGAAAGGGCATGTCTCATATCTGCCTGTTAGAGATCTCAGATTTTATTTATATAAATACTGGAGAATGCATGCAGCTAGTATTACTACAGCACTGTTATTAGTTTTTGGAATGGCTGTCTGGTATATCTTCATATTTGCATTTGGATATCAGGACATTATTGAAAGTTGATTGTAGAAAATAATCAAATATTAAAAAAGTATGGGTTCATTTCACTTAGATGAAAAGATTAACTCCCCCCAAGATTGACAGTCAAGATCCCCAGTCTACAAAAGAACCCTACAAACTCTCCTCTTTTGATAAATGCCAAGCCTTTTTTCTAACAGGGGATAGGCAGCAATCTGGAGGTGTCACTCTTTACACTCTTTTCCAACCTATGTGATACATCTTTTTAGAAGTCAGATATGGATCATGATACAAGCCTACAAGCTCAGCTGGTTTTATTGTCTTGCTTGCCATACCACAGCTAGGATGTCAGCTGTTCCTATAAGCTAGGTGTTTTCTTATTAGGAAAAGTCAGAAACTGCTGCACTAGGTTTTATTGGGATTCAATTGAGCTTGAAGATGGAAAAATTATCTGCAACTGATCTCCAAGAAGGGGAAAAGCTATCAGGAAGAGCTCCACATGTAAGTAACCAACTCAGAAAGGTCGTTAACAGGGAATGGAGAGCATACAAGGAATGGATGAATTCCTGACCTGCAAAGAAAGCTACTGCATGAAGCATACAGATAAAACGAGAGCAAAGGTGCCAAGTGGAATATTTAGCTAGATTAGAGAAGATGTGGACGATTAGTTTAATAAAATGCCAGAACTGGCTGTGTCTTGGCAGATAGCATCAGGATAGAGGGAGGTTGTTCTTAGAGATCCTTATTGTTGTGTTTTGGACCCAG
Source organism: Galbula dea (assembly GCA_013399015.1). NCBI lineage: Eukaryota > Metazoa > Chordata > Aves > Piciformes > Galbulidae > Galbula > Galbula dea. The sequence continues at coordinate 2,901 of VWZX01008728.1, read as the reverse complement.
TATTGCTACGTCGGTATTGGTGGCTTTGTCAGGAAACACTGTTTTAGGACTCTGTATGGTTAAGAATTTTAATTGTTAAGAAGTGTGCACTATATTTGCAAAATGTGTGCAGTAATTCTCATATATGGTGCCAAGCAGCTCATCTATGGTATCTGTTTGAAGACAATGGTCTTGTGATAGTCCACCTCATTCAATCCTCAATGTAAAACAAACAGCTGGGGTAAACAAGCAGTCTCACACATGAACAACATAGAATCATCTAGGTTGGAAGGGACCTCAGAGGTCATCTAGTACAACTCCCCCCTGTAGTAAGCAGGGACATCCCCAACTAAATCAGGTTGCTCAGAACCTTGTCTAGCCTCTCCTTGAATGCCTCCAGGGACGGGGCCTCAACCACCACCCCGGGCAACCTGTTCCAGTGTCCCACTACCCTCATGGTAAGGAACTTTTCCCTAATATCTAATCTAAATCTACTCTTCTCTAATTTAAAACCATTACCCCTTGTCCTTTCACTACAGGCCTCTGTAAACAGGCCCTCTCCGGCCTCTTTGTAAGTTCCCTTCAGGTACTGGAAGTATTAGGTCCCCCCGGAGCCTTCTCTTTTCCAGGCTGAACAATCCCAGCTCCCTCAGCCTGTCTTCGTAGGAGAGGTGTTCCTGATCATTTTCATAGGCCTCCTTTGGACCCACTCTATCAGGTCCATGTCCTTTCTGTGTTGAGGGGTCCAGAGCTGAACACAGTATAGGACTGAGAAAAAAGCACATGCTAAGACAAAGAGTGAGAACACTGTATCTCAAAAGATAAGAACATGATGTAAATCTTCGAAGATTCTACACTACAATCTGAAAGAGATACTTGCAGTATTCTGTGTTTTCACTGTCTTGAAAGAGTATTGAAGTGTGCTGGTTCCATACCCCACTGCTCTGGTCATCCAGCAATAAACAGCCTGAGCAACCTAATACGGAAAACTGCAGAGACCGAGAGAATGTGAAAGAGTGTACATGTGCTTGCACTTGAAAGAAGTTTTGGTTAATAAAACACCACAGAGACTCTATGCCTTTTAATGACTGACTTAATCAAGGTACAATAAATACTAAGTTAGAACTGTTGCTGTCAGTTATTATACTTGAAAAGAACTGTGCAACAGCGAAAGTGTGATATCTTTGCTGACTTTACATATTCATGAACCACTGTCAACAAGGAAGATCAAGTTCTTATGTGGGAAGATGTGGATGTCTTCAAAGACTGAAGTAATAGAAAAATAATATCTGGCAGTATGAGAGAAGTGCATGTCCTTAAAAACAAGTAGTTCGGGTTTTTTTCCAAATATAGAAACAGGTTAGGAAAAACCTCAGCTTAATTAATTACAGAGACATGGTGGGACAGCTCTCATGACTGGAATGTGCTCATGGATGGCTATGTCCTTTTCAGGAAAGACAGATCTACAGGGCGTGGTGGGGGAGTTGCTCTTTACATGAGAGAGAAAACTGGAATGTAATGAGCTCTGTCCAGGGGTGAACGAGGGGAGAATTGAGAGTTTATGGGTGCGAATTAAAGGGCAGGCTGGCATGGGGGATACTGTTGTGGGTGTTTATTAAAGGCCACCTGATCAGGATGAGGAAGTTGATAAGGCTTTCTCCAGGCAGCTGACAGTGGCCTTGCAATCACGGGCCCTGGTTCTTATGGGGGATTTGAACTACCCAGGCATTTGCTGGAAAGCCTATTGTGGTGGGTTTAAAGGCTCTTCCCAGCCCCCACACACGGCAGTTAAAGGAGAGACTGGATTGGAAGTTAAAAACTAAAAACTGCTTTAATAACAACAGCAAACATAAATGAAAGGAATATAAACATATACAGGACCCAGATACCGAAACCCACTTCCCCTATACACTGATAATTAC
>VWZX01008727.1:43479-63544 GCA_013399015.1 Galbula dea | reverse complement strand
GTTCCCCAGGACTTACCAAAGATGAGGGACAATGTCCCACTAATGGTTTCTGCCAGCTCCCTTAGCACCCACATGTTCATCCCATCAGGTCCCAAGGAGATATGGATGTCCAGATGACTTAACTGCTCCCTAACCCAGTCCTCTACAACTAAGGAAAACTCCTNTCCCTAACCCAGTCCTCTACAACTAAGGAAAACTCCTCCAGTATCTTAACATCATCTGGGCTCTCAGGATTCTGAGGCTCCTGAGGACAGTCTCTATCAGTATAGAGAGAGACAAAGAAGGCATTCAGTAACTCCACCTTCTTTGGATCATCTGTCACCGAGGCACCCACCTCATTCAGCAGTGGCCCTACATTACCTCTAGTATTAGTTTTTTGGGCAATGTATTTAAAGAAACTCTTCCTATTGTTCATCACCTCCCTTGCAAGGTTTAATTCCAGAGAGGCCTTAGCTTTCCTAATTGCCTGCCTACATCCTCTGACCGCAGTCTTATTCTCTTCCCATGTGGCCAGCCCCTCCTTCCATGATCTGTAGACTCTCTTCTTCCACTGGAGTTTGCCCAGCAGTTCCCTACTTAACCATACGGGTCTCCTGGCTCCCCTCCTCGATTTTCTACATGTCGGGATGCTCTCATCTTGTGCTTGGAAGAAGTGGTCCTTGAATGTTAACCAGCTCTCTTGGGCCCTTTTCTCTTCTAGTACCCAGTCCCATGAGATTTCCCCTAATAATTTATTGAAAAGATCAAAGTTGGTCCTACTGCAGTCCAGGGTTGTGATCCGACTAGATATTCTGTTCCTACCACACAAGATCCTGATTGCTACTGTCTCATGGTCACTTCAGCAAAGGATGCTCTCAGCCTCTATGTCTCTAACCAGACCATCTTTGTTAGTGAGTATCACGTCCAGCAGTAGTCCCCTCTTAGTGGGCTCATCCACCATTTGCATCAAGAATTTATCATCAATGCACAGGAGAAACCTCCTGGACTGTGAATGGCTCACTGAGTAGGCTTTCCAGCAAATATCTGGATAGTTTAGGTCCCCCAGAAGAACCAGTGCCTGTGATTGTGAGGGCACTGTCAGCTGCCTGGAGAAAGCCTCAACAACTTCCTCATCCTGATCACGTGGCCTGTAATAAAAACCCATGACAGTATCACCCACGCTAGACTGCCCTTTAGTTCACTCCCATAAAATCTACTCACTTCTCATTCACCCCTAGACAGAACTCAATACATTCTAGTTACTCTTTCACATAAAGAGCAACTCCCCCATGCCTTGTAGACCTGTCTTTCCTAAAAAGGACATAGCGATCCATGACCCCATTCCAGTCATGTGAGCTGTCCCACCATGTCTCTGTAATTGCCACCAGATCATAACACCTTGACCTCACATGGATTTCTAACTCCTCCTCTTTATTCCCCACACTGTGTGCATGTGGTAGCCTGCAGGCATACATACAGGCACTTAATGGAGCAAGCTGAGCATGCCAATTCTACCCTAGTGGGGGTGGGACGCCTTCTGGTCTTTATTAGTACTAACACTAGAACACTGTCCCACTGGTGCAGACCTGGCAACAACCCCATCCACCTTCAAATCTAGTTTAAAGCCATATGGATGAGCCCTGCTAGTTTTTGTCTTAGGATCTTTTTCCCCCTGAAACATAAGCCTTTCCCACCTCCTGTCATATGGTGTTGTATCTTGTAAAACCAGCCATTATCATAGAACCCAAACCCTGCCTATAGCACCAGTCTCGGAACCAGGTATGACACAGGTGTTATATCCACTACTTTCCATTGCAAATGCCAGGCTCTGGCACTCTTCACAGCCATAAGCCTGGACACCAACATGTTTGCATGGGCCCTCTGGCTGGGTGCCCACAGTTTTTCTAACAGCATCCCTCAGCCGAGTTACAACCATGCCTGGATGTTTACAAGAGACCAAATTCACGGTCTGTGGCAACACAACCAGATGAGTCACCCCTCCCCTTGACTGACCTCTTTAGGTGCACAGGGATCGCAGTGTTTAAGTTGGCTGCACACCCTACAAAATGCAAGGCCAATCCTTCATTTAGAAAACAAAGATGCCCTTTCTGCAACTGTTATGAAAAGTGTTAAAAAAATGAAATAGACCTGCAAGCACATCTGAATGAAAAAACTGGCTTCTATTAGTGCTAACTTTCATTTATTAAAAAACCCAAACAGCCTACAAAGCAAATCTATGCTGACACGCATTTGTGACAGAATGTAGACGTCATCGTTTTATACTTCATTCATTCTTGTGAATTTTGCAAACTAGAAACTTCAGGTTTATGTAAAAATTAGTATTGCCTTGGTATTCACAAATTAGCTGATATTTATGTAGAAACATTATACTTCTCATCATGTTGGTTTCATAGATAAAACTTTATCAATTAAATTTGGTAATTACTCCTTATACTGAGAGTCCTACAAGAAGAATTCATTTCTAGGAAAAGGCACTGAATATGTATGCCATTCCAGGTTCTGGTGTAAAATCCTCCAGTGACTTTGGATAATGCCAAATCTGTAACATTCTTTCTTCTAATAAGTCTTTTGCACAACTAAAATAATTAGTGTCTGCCCTGTGTCTAGGCAATGCAAGAATTAGAACAAACTAATACTAATAGAGGTTTTAGCCTTCTTAGAAAATTTCAAAACTTTCTAGAAAATGTATTTTTACACTGCATTTACACTGTATTAAAACCAATTCAATACCCTCCTGTTGGAGGGTCAATGTTCCATAGAAATAAATCAATATTTGTGGTGACAGAAGATACAAAGAAGATGGACTTACTGAATGCTTTCTTTGTCTCTGTCTATACTCTTAGAGACTGTGCTCAGGAGCCTCAGACCCCTGAGTCCCCACATGATGTTAGGATACCGGAGGAGTTTTCCTTAGTTGATGAGGACTGGGTTAGGGAACAGCTAAGCCACCTGGACATCCATAAATCCATGGGACCTGATAGGAGACACCCACTGGTGCTGAAGGAGCTGGCAGAAGTCATTGCCAGACCCCTCTCCATCATCTTTAATAAGTCCTGGGGAACAGGAGAGGTACATGGGGATTGGAGGAAGGCAAATGTCATTCCAGCCTTCAAAAAAGGGCAAGAAGAAGGACCCAGGTAACTATACACAGGTCAGCCTCACCTCTATCCCTGGAAAAGTGATGGAACACTTTATCCGCAACTCTGTCTCTAGGCATATCAAGGATAAGGGGGTCATTGGGAGCAGTCAGCATGGGTTTACCAAGGGGAAGTCATCTTTGACCAACTTGATAGCCTTTGATGAAGACATAACCAGGTGGATAGATGAGTGTAGGGCAGTGGATGTGGTTTATCTTGATTTCAGTAGTGTTTCAGACTGTCTCCCACAGCATCCCTGCAACAAGTGTGGTCTGGCTGATTGGGTAGTGAGGTGGCTTGTGAACTGGTTGAAGGACAGAAGTCAGAGAGTTGTGGTTAATGGGATGGAGTCTAGTTGGAGGCTTGTGTCTAGTGGAGTCCCTCAGCAGTCAGTACTGGGACCAGTACTTTTCAATCTATTCATTAACGACTTGGATGAGGGAACAGAGTGTGCTCTCATCAAGTTTGCTGATGACACTAAACTGGGTGGAGTGGATGACACACCGGAGGGTTCTGCTGCCATTCAGCAAGACTTAGACAAGCTGGAAAGTTGGGCAGGGAGAAATTGAATGAAATTCAACAAGGCCAAGTGTCAAGTCTTGCACCTGGGAAAGACCAACCCCATGTGTGAGTGTAGGTTGGGGACTGAGCTGTTGGAGAGCAGTGAAGGGGAAAGGGACCTGGTGGTCCTGGTAGATGGAAGAATGACCATGAAGCAGCAGTGTGCTCTTGTGGCAAGGAGGGCCAATGGGATTCTTGGGTGTATGAGAAGGGGTGTGGCTAGTAGGTCAAGAGAGGTTCTTCTTCCTCTTTACTCTACCCTGGTGAGGCCACACCTGGAATATTGTGTCCAGTTCTGGGCCCTTCAGTTTAAGAAGGATAGGGAACTGCTGGAAAGGCTCCAGTGCAGAGACAGCAAGATGATGAAGGGGCTGGAACATCTTCCTTATGAGGAAAGGCTGAGGGAGCTGGGTACTTGATCTTGGAGAAGGGGAGGCTAACGGGTGACCTCATCTATGCTTTTAAAGATGTGAAGGGTGTGTGTCAGGAGGATGGGGTCTGGCTCTTCTCTGTGAACCCCAGTGACAAGACAAGAGGCAACAGTTGTAAGCTGAAGCATAGGAGATTCCGTGTGAATAAATGTAGGAATTTTTTCACAGTGAGGGTGCCAGAGCACTGGAAGAGACTGCCCAGAGAGGTTGTGGAGTCTCCTTCTATGGAGATATTCAAAACCCATCTGGATTGGCTTCTGTGTGACCTCGTCTAGGGAATCCTGTTTTGACAGGGGGGTTGGACTAGATGATCTTTCGAGGTCCCTTCCAATTCCTAATATTCTATGATTCTGTGATCCAAACTGTTTCTGAATTGGGGGGCAGTTCCTTGGAAAGAAGGAAAGCAGGAACTTTGGTTTCGTGTACCATGGCAAGCTTCAGACCAATTTCCGATTTTGCAGGGGTCTTGTGTGTGTTTTATCTAGCTGTACTACGAAGATATTTAGAACAGATAGACTCTCTAGAGCACCATTGAAATTAGGACCTATGCCAGCTTACATCAACTGAGGATATAGTCTTCAGGTGATTCGTTTCTAGTGGCAACTTATTCCCATGGTACAAAGATTTCTGGCCATTAGCAGAAGCTTTACTGTTATTGACTGGTATTATATTTCCAAAATTATATCCCTATTACAACATTAGTAATTTTAAATAATTTGAGAAAGCCATATAAATATTTCTGGAGTGGTACGATCTGGAAAACTAATCAATATGTTGTCACTTTAAACAGTGAGCAAAAGAAGAGTAAAGGGAACCTCTAATTACAGGAAAAGATAAATTCTGTACAAACATGTGGAAATGTGTGGTGGATGTCACATAAATAATCATAAGTATTGTGGTGGGTTTAAGGGCTCCTCCCAGCCCCCCACACACAGCAGGTAAAGGAGAGACTGGATTGGAAGTTAAAANGGCAAAGGTGGAAGACAGAGACCTAAATGAAACAGGTGGCTGGAGGAAAGCTCATGTCTGCGACACAAGCCGAGTACCTTCTTTGCCCGCTTCATCTCCTCAGGTGCCTCTGAGAAATAGATATGAGGCCCTGCTGGAAGACAGCCAGTCTATTGGGGATGGGGATGACAGGCAACCTGTACGAGAGGTCCTGCAGGACTCAGTTAGGCTTTCCAGACATATAACAACCTCTTCAGCAAAGAAGAATTGTGGTTGTTGGAGACTCGNAAGAGTTGTGGTTGTTGGAGACTCGCTCCTAAAGGGAACAGAGGGCCCAATATGCAGGATTGACCCTCATCATAGGGAGGTCTGCAACATTCCTGGAGCCCGAATTGGGGATATTACTAGGGAACTTCCCAACATGGTGCAGTCATCAGACTTTGATCTATTACTGACCTCTCAGGCGAGTGGGGAAGAAGCTGCATCCGNACAGAATTAATTCTGTTCTAATCCAAACCATAACAAGTATAAACGAGCAGCATTTATTTTTTTCAGTTGTCAAGATTCTTTGTTGGCTTCCTGGACACATAACAACCTCTTCCGCAAAGAAGAGTTCTGTGCTGGAGACTTGCACTTAAAGGGAAAAGAGAGCCCAATATGCAGGATTGACCCTCATCATAGGGAGGTCTGCAACATTCCTGGAGCCCGAATTGGGGATATTACTAGGGAACTTCCCAACATGGTGCAGTCATCAGACTTTGATCTATTACTGACCTCTCAGGCGAGTGGGGAAGAAGCTGCATCCGGTAGTCTGAGGGGAATGAAGAGAGATTTCAAGGCCTTGGGATGGTTGGTAAAAGGGTCAGGGGCCAAAGTTGTTTTCTCTTCCCCACTTCCAGTACCAGACCATGATATAGAATGGAGTAGAAGAATTCAGTCCCTAAATACTTGCTTCTGAGACTGGTGGAACAGGCAGGGCTTTGGGTTCTTTGATAATGGCTGGTTTTACAACACATGACACCACATGACAGGAGGTGGGAAAGGCTTATGTTTCAGGGGAAAAAAGATCCTAAGACAGGAAATAGTGGCGCTCATCCATAGAGCGTTAAACTCTACCTCTCTACTCTGCACTCATGAGACCCCACTGGAATATTGCATCAACTTCTGGAACCCCTATTACAATAGGAATATGGAAGTGCTGGAGCGAGTCCAGAGAAAGGCCACAGGAATAATCAGAGGACTGGAGCATCTCTCCTACGAGGACAGGCTGAGAGAGTTGGGGATATTCAGTCTGGAGAAGAGAAGGTTCTGAGGACGNAGTGGGGAAGAAGCTGCATCCGGTAGTCTGAGGGGAATGAAGAGAGATTTCAAGGCCTTGGGATGGTTGGTAAAAGGGTCAGGGGCCAAAGTTGTTTTCTCTTCCCCACTTCCAGTACCAGACCATGATATAGAATGGAGTAGAAGAATTCAGTCCCTAAATACTTGCTTCTGAGACTGGTGGAACAGGCAGGGCTTTGGGTTCTTTGATAATGGCTGGTTTTACAACACATGACACCACATGACAGGAGGTGGGAAAGGCTTATGTTTCAGGGGAAAAAAGATCCTAAGACAGGAAATAGTGGCGCTCATCCATAGAGCGTTAAACTCTACCTCTCTACTCTGCACTCATGAGACCCCACTGGAATATTGCATCAACTTCTGGAACCCCTATTACAATAGGAATATGGAAGTGCTGGAGCGAGTCCAGAGAAAGGCCACAGGAATAATCAGAGGACTGGAGCATCTCTCCTACGAGGACAGGCTGAGAGAGTTGGGGATATTCAGTCTGGAGAAGAGAAGGTTCTGAGGACGCCTTCTTGTGGCCTTCCAGTATCTGAAGGGGGTCTACAAGAAAGCTGGTGAGGGACTTTTTAGGAGGTCAGGTAGTGATAGAATCAGGGGAAATGGATGCAAGCTAGAGAAGGGTAGATTTAGATCAGATATTAGGAGGAAGTTCTTCACCATGAGTGTGGTGAGACAGTGGAACAGGTTGTCCAGAGAGGTTGTGGAAACCCCATCACTGGAAACTTTTACGGCCAGGCTGGATGGGGCTCTCAGCTACCTGATCTAGTGTATGGTGTCCCTGCCAGGCAGGGAGGTTGAAACTAGATGATCTTTGAGGTCCCTTCCAACTCTGAAAATTCTATGATTCTACAATTCTATAAACTAGATTCAGTGGGGGGTGGGGTTGTTGCCAGGTCTGCACCAGTGGGCCAGTGTTCTAGTGTTAGTACTAATACAGACCAGAAGGCCTCCCACCCCCCTAGGGTAGAATTGGCATGCTCAGCTCGCTTCATGAAGTGCCTGTATGTCAATGCACACAGTGTGGGGAATAAAGAGGAGGAGTTAGAAATCCATGTGAGGTCAAGGTGTTATGATCTGGTGGCAATTACAGAGCCATGGTGGGACAGCTCACATGACTGGAATGGGGTCATGGATGGCTATGTCCTTCTTAGAAAAGACATACAAGGGGTGGTGGGGGAGTTGCTCTTTATGTAAAAGAGTAACTAGAATGTATTGAGTTCTGTCTAGGGGTGAATGAGAAGTGAGTAGAGAGTTTATGGGAGCGAATTAAGGGGCAGGTTAGCATGGATGATACTGTCATGAGTGTTTATTGCAGGCCACGTGATCAGGATGAGGAAGTTGTTGAGGCTTTCTCCAGGAAGAAGACAGTGGCCTCCCAATCACAGGCACTGGTTCTTATGGGGGATTCTGCTGGCTACCTAAAAGGTTATTTTAGAAGAAAAAATGCCTTAAAAAAAAAATTCTGAAATGTCTGCAGCATTTCAAAACAGCAGTTCAAGATACAGACCTTCTCCACAAAAATATCATACAAATTCTATTTGACAAAATCTCGAACTTGTCCAAAAGGATTCCATCAAAGTAAAAGATTTGAGTCCATATAGAAAAATTGTGTTCAGGGAAAGTCAACCTTTCTAAAAAATCTTACTCTTCTTAGCATAAACTCTTTCATCCTGAGCTCATTAACGAGTTGATTATAGACATCGCTAGCTATGAAGTCTGGCTTAAAATTCCAAATGCACTTTTGCTGTCAATGAGTTTAGAGGACTGGGTGCATTTATTAACCTATAGCTACATGATGAAGACCAAAACATTACCTGAGTGTGTTAGCAGATTAAACAGTACTGCATTCCTTGGAAAGGTCCAAAACTAGGAAATGCCAGGTTCTTATGAAGATGTAAAAACTGAAGAAACTTGTGGGGCTTGTAGTATATTCAGGATAAACAAACCATGCAACTCATCAGGGTTTGCAAAATCCTTAATATTTAATTTAAGATCAGATTTTATATCAGTTTCCCAAAAGGAAGAAAATACTTGTCTTCTGTTTCTGGTTTAAACATTTAAAAAACTATTTAAATAGATTCATGGTATAGATGGAACAAATACAAGTTTTTAGAGGAAAATACAAAACACTCAAAGATAAACCTTCAGAAATGCAAAAAGAATCCAAGCAGTGTGAAATATGAAGTACAATGCTGAAATAAATATATCATAGCAATACTTTGATTTTAGATGGAGATTCATGTATTTGAAAAGTAAATCCATTGTAGGAAAGTAACAAAAAATAGAGTGTGCACACACACATAGATATCAAAAATGAAGATTTTCGAAGCAATGCACATGAAGGACTTGAGATAGCACTCTCTATAGATGTTACATCATATCTGTTCTCATTGACAGCTACGTCCAGTGACCAGAACGCTCCCTTAACAACTAGTGAATATCTAATGGCTTTTAGGCTGGGCATTTGTACACAAATCATAATGATGGGACAAAGTTCACATAGTTTTGTAGAGTTCATTTACAGATGAAAAACACGATCATATTGAACACAGCACATAAAATATAATTCATGCACAAAAATATGATCCGATGAACATTCAAGTAGAACAAAATAATTACAGAATCACAGAATGTTAGGGAGTGGAAGGGACCTTGAAAGATCATCTAGTCCAACCACCCTGCCAGAACAGGATTTCCTAGACCAGGTCACACAGAAGTGTGTTCAGACGGTTTTTGAACATCTCCATAGAAGGAGACTCCACAACCTCTCTGGGCATTCTGTTCTACTGCTCTGGCACCTGAACTGAGAAAAAAAAAATTCTTGTATTCACATGGAACCTCATATGCTTCAGCTTACAACCATTGCCTTTTGTCTTGCCACTGGGCTTCACTGAGAAGAGCCTCACCCCACCCTTCTGATACTCACTCTTCATTTACTTAAAAGTATAGATGAGGTCACCCCTTAGTCTCCTTTTCTCCAAGCTAAAGAGACCCAGCTCCCTCAGCCTTTCCTCATAAGGAAGATGTTCCACCCCTTCATCATCTTGGTGGCTCTGCGTTGAACTCCTTCCAGCAGTTCCCTATTCTTCTTCAACTGAGGGGCCCAGAAATAAATAAAATATTCCAGATGTGGCCTCACCAGGGTAGAGTAGAGGGTGAGAAGAACCTTTCTTGACCTACTAGCCACACCCCTTCTCATACACCCCAGAATCCGCTTGGCCCTCCTTGCCACAAGAGCACACTGCCAGTTCATGGTCATTCTTCCACCCCCAGGGTCCCAGGGTCCCTTTCCCCTGCATAGAATCATAGAATGTTAGGGTTTGGAAGGGACCTAGAAAAATCATCAAGTCCAACCCCCCTGCCAAAGCAAGACACCCTAGATAAGGTCACACAGGAACGCGTCCAGGTGGGCCTTGAATGTCTCCAGAGTAGGAGACTCCACAGCCTACCTGGGCAGCCTGTTCCAGTGTTCTGTCATCCTTACTGTGAAAAAAATTTTCCTCACATTAGTACTAAACCTCCTATGCTCTAACTTGCTCCCATTGCCCCTTGTCCTAACACTGGATGACATTAAGAAGAGCCTGGCTCCTTCTTCCTGACACTGACCCTTAACATATTTATAGAGATTGATGAGGTCCCCCCTCACTCTCCTCTTCAAACAGATATGATGATAAATAGAGAAAAATGTGAGGTAGAACCAAAGCTAAAGGAAATACAGATGAAATATGTGTGTAAGACAAATTGCCATGATGAGAATTATCAGGAGAATGTGTCGTGGTTGGAGAGGCTTATCCGATTACCGATCCACAGCAGACGTTCCTTATTAACCCCTTTCCCCCCCAACCAGAAGAGATAGGGAACAATAAGGGCAGAGGGGCTTCTGGATAGGAAAGTAAAATTAAAACTAATTTAATAATAATAACAACGTTAAGTGAAACATATATAAATATATACAGGACCCCAATACCAAACGCAACTCCCCCTTTTTATGATAATTACATCACCACCGAAGTTGCAAACGTCCCGTGCTGAAACATCCCAGTGCCAGCTCTCTTTCCCCCCTCATGAGTCCAAAACAGCTAGCCCCTGGCAGAAGCTCCGCGCCGTTCAGCTCCCCATTAAAGACTAAATCCCAGCGACAAACCCAGGGTCCCCAAAAAACTTGGATTGCTGTTTTTCCCTGGGGGCAGGGTCCCTACTTAAGATTCAGGAATTTCAGGTTTTACAGGGGAAGTTCAGGTTTAGCAGGTATCTCTGGCAAGGGGGGGGGTGGGGAGGTGGAGCAGGAAGGGCGACTGATACTGAATATGATGCATATGGGATGGAACACTTCTTAGAAAATAAAGTCACTGAACAGAATTAACCAGGACATTCTAACCCAAACCAGGACAGAATGTTATGAAACTTTGGGAAAGCAAAAAGGAAAAATAAGTTTCTGACAACTGGCACAGATTTATTTGTGCATGTTGAAAAAAAACCTGTGCACTGGTTCTGATTATTTCTGTTACCCAGAAATACTACTATGTTAGAGAATACAGCAGAATATGTAATCTCAGATACAATATCTGTATTTGCTACCCACTGTGGTAATGACAGATAACAGACCACAATTTGACTGGTATAAGTTCAAAGTTTTGCAAGATGGTATGGTATTAAACCTTACTTGTAGTCTTAGCCACACTCTGAAGATATTATGAATGTTGTGGCATGCTATTGTGGGCTGCAGGATCTAGGGCCTAGCAGAGGGAAGCTGGACAAGGCCAAAGTCAGTTTCTCACAAGAAAGCAGTTAGATAACCTGGGAGAGAAGGTGGGAGTCACCTAGTAGGAGCCTTTGCAGCTGCACACAGAGACCTTGGGGCCCCACATAGCCTTAACATCTTATCCTTCCCATACCACACAGCACCAGTCTTATCACATTCACATTTCTTTGAAGTGCACTGTTTTATGGTAGTTGTTTTTACTAGTAACTGTTGCTTCTTAATTGGTCAGTTTAATTTGTATATGTAAGTGTCACTTGCTAATTGGTCATAATTCTTTCTGTAAAGGTATAAAAGACTTTTGCTAACAATAGCGTGGTGCTAGCCAATTTCTCTTATATATATCTTTTCTACCTGTGACGCTCATATTTTTGCTTGGCCTATACTTCATACTTTATAGATTAAATGTGACCACCACTGCACATCTTTTGTCAGATCCATCTGAAAATCCCTCTTCTGAATCTTGTGTGCACAGCATATTGTCGTGCAGCGACATTATGAATAATTTTTTAGAAGACTGTTAAAGGGAAACTTTTAAAGGCTTAAAAGTCAAGTTCTGATCCCCATTTGACACATTACAAAGCAGGACCTTGGAAACATCTGTGGGCTAAAATATTGCTCAAGAATAATCTTGGACTTGGGCTTCTCCATCAAGAGATCATATATGTTAAAAACAGAGAAGGTGAACATTCTTGTAAAAATTAAGCAGATAAAGTTCACATGAATGAAAACATTTCCACCACTTAACTGCAGATTTGCCTTGAAGAAGGGATTAGAAAACAATAAATGTATAAAAGAAACAGAGCACATCTTCACCAATTTATAAGACAAGGACAGGAAAAGAGTTTCCAAAACAAGACATAGAACAGAAGGTAGAGAAGTCAGAGAATCAGTCAGGGTCAAAGTAAAAGACAATGCAACACATTGTAGTGCCTGAATTCCTGAGATGTTCCTCTAGGAAAGGAGGACAATAGGCTCAGAGAATGGCTGAGAAATGCATGACCATGTGACTATCTGTTTATTTATTGGAGAATGGCAGTAACAGAGGAAAAGGGTCCCTGAAGAGAATTAGGTTACAATATATGAACCCCTAGAATACATGGGTTTATCTATGTTAGCTGTTCAAAAGAGTTGTTACTAGGAACCTGAAAATACACCCATATGAAAGAAACACTCTCAGAAATAGGGACAATGTCATCTCCCTCACAGGTCTTTTGCTGTCACTCTCTGATACAAAGAATCCATGCACCCGTAATATCACCTCTGTGGAAAATTCCTATGCACTTTTAATAAATAAGTTCTGTTTGACTGTGGATTTTATGTATAAAATTGCAGTGATCAACTATGCATTTCTTCATTCACTTTCACAGGTTTTCTTCCCACACATGCAGAGGTTATACAAATTTCAGCCGTCATGGCTTTTGGCTATTGGGAAATGGAATGAAATTGACTAAACTCCAAAAATATGAACTATATATAATTCACTGAAAATGTAAATTTAATGTTAAATTCAACCAATTCAAGTTACAATTCTACATGAACTCTAAGAAAATCATAGGTATAGGGATTATTTGGAGGGATTTTGGGATCAAGTCAGCTTGATTAATTATTTTTAAGAAAAATACAAAATTAAGAAAAAGTTGGAGAAGAAAATTAATTATTTAAAATTTGGTTGAACACTTTTGTTAAGGAAAGGAAGAATATTGGAAGCAGGTTCTTTTCCCAAAAGGTAGTGAGGCACTGGAACAGGTTGCCCAGAGAGGTTGTGGAGGCCCCATCCCTGGCAGTGTTTAAGGCCAGGCTGGATGTGGCCCTGGACAACCTGGTCTAGTGCGTGTGGCATCCCTGCCCATGGCAGGGGGGTTGGAACTAGATGATCTTTAAGGTCCCTTCCAACCTGAGCCATTCTATGATTCTATGATAATTGCCCACTATTTATTCAATTAATAGGTATTTCATGCTATACACAGAAAAAAGACTTCTTTCTTACATTACACTGTCTGTTAAATTACAAGAGCAAATTCCTAACCTTCTTGAAAGGTTTTCAAATAATGAATGGAAAGTGAAGCAGCAGGATGTTGTCCAGTACATATGTTGTTCATAAAAATCTCCAAAGTAATCATATAATTCTACTATGAATACGTCTCCAAAGATGAGAAAAAGGAAAAAAATCAGGAAAGCTTAATCCAAAACTTACTGAAAAACTCTGGAATCTTCTCATTAATCTCAACATGTATTATATGAGACCTCTAAAGGTTCAGTAGAAATTCTTAGACCTATAAGTACAGTTTGTTTATTCAAAGAAATTAAATATTATTAGGGTAGTTCAGCTCCGTGTGAAAAGATGACATCAGATCACATTATCAAATAGATAGCACAGAGGAGGTTAATTGGAGTTTTTGTTTAATAGTTTTCCTAAAACAAGAGGAGATAAAACTGTTAAGAGTGGCTTTTGCCAAACACCTGCATCTTACACCATTAAGTGCTTGCAGATCCAAACAGAAGTATTACCTAATTCTTGCAAAATACTTATCATCAAGATATCTCAAATGCGTTTTCAGAATGATACAACATCATCCATTTCATTGCTAGAAACAGAGAAGTGAAGTGACTCACAACAGACAGAAGCTGGAAGAAAATCAAGATCTTCTTTTCATCCAGTTAGTGTTCCATCCTGCAGGCTGCATCACTTCCCTAAGCCCAGCATGTGCCATTTCTTAAGAAATTAGAAGGAAAAAGTTATGTGAAGCTAGTGTGACTACAATAAAAAAACTGATTAGATGCTGTAGCTGTTTTCGAAGCAGTTCTAAAAAGGCTGTTTTCAAATACAAAGTGCCAGTTTCCAGTAAGGCACAACCAAAAAACACCTAACATTGCAGTGCAATGCAAGCTTTTCTGCGGAGAGTAATCCTTTTCTAGGTAATGTGAGTGTCCAGAACATATATTCAGTCTATATCAGGGCATTACAATGAAGGTTGTATTTTGAAGCGTCTTAGTCAGAGAATTTAGTCCATGTAGCCAGAGGAGAATAAAGGCACATTTGAGAATTCAAAGGTTTAATTAAAGCCCCTGATTTAAGAGTCTCCCAGATCCCCTCAGACAGAAGCACCAGATACAGGGATGTAACTGGAAGTTAGCCTGAATATGTCTTTGCCTCTTTATTGATATTTCCCAAAAAGATTTATGTGAAGATCATAGAATCATAGAATTGTCAGAGTTGGAAGGGACCTCAAAGATCATCTAGTTTCAACCCCCTGCCTGGCAGGGACACCATCCACTAGATCAGGTTACCCAGGGCCCCATCAAGCCTTGTCTTAAAAGCTTCCAGGGATGAGGCTTCCACAACCTCTCTGGGCAACCTGTTCCACTCTCTAACCACCCTCATAGGGAAGAATTTCTTCCTAATATCCAACCTAAATCTACCCTCCTCTAACTTACACCCATTTCCCCTGATTCTATCACTGTCTGACCTCCTAAAATGTCCCTCACCAACTTACCAACTCCTTGCCAAGTTTAATTCCAAGAAGACCTTAGCTTTCCTCGTTTCATCCCTGCATACTCTAACAACACTTTTGTAATCCTCTGGAGTAGTCACCTCCTTCTTCCAAACACTGTAAACGTCCTTCTTCCACCTGAGCTTTTTCAGTAGCTCTTTGATCAGCCATGCAGGTCTCCTATCTCTCTTGCTTAATTTATTACACTTAAGGATACATTGATCCTATGCTTGGAGGAAGTGATATCAAGCCACCGTCTTTATCCCTCTTACCTACCAGACCCTTAAACCCACGAGACTTCTCCAAGCACCTTCTTGAAGAGTCCAAATTTAGCTCTCCTGAAGTCCAGAGTTGCAACATTACTTTTTGTTTTATACATACTATCCATGATCCTGAACTCTATCTTCTCACGTTCACTAGAGCTGCGTCTACCCCCAACTTTGATATCATCTACCAGACCCTCATAACTTGTCAGTTCTAGGTCCAGTAGCACGTGCCTCCTTGTTGGCTCCTCCACCACCTGAGTCAAAAAGTTATCATCAATACACTAGAGGAACCTCTTGGACTGCAAATCTCTGGCTGTGTGACTTACCCAGCGGATATCAGGGTAGTTGAAGCCCCTCATGAGAACTAAGGCCTGAGATTGTGAGGCAGCTCTCAGCTGTCTGTAAAAGGCCTCATCAACTTCCCCATCTGTAAGGGACTGTTTGAATCCACTTTCTTATCAGCTATGGAAAAAAGGTTTCCTAGCTGTGCTGAGACTGCATGTTAATGTCTCAAAGCTTGATTGATCATTGATTAGCGTCGTTGGAGAAGACAATGCCAGACCTCAAGGAGCCAGAGGCTAGGAAACTGCTGTGCAGGACAATGAGGCCTAGTTAAAACATTGAGATAAAGCCCAGGTGTGTGAACATCTCATGAGGAATTTATTCATGAGAAAAGTCTGGAGGAACCTGCGGGAGATACCCTTTATCTTAAGGATCAGTAGGACCGTGTCCTGTACCTTTTCCTATAAAAACCTTAGGAAAAAGCCTTGTGGTTGTGAGTTGTGCTTGTGAGTTGTGAGTGGAGCTGTGAGTGGTGTGTGTATGAGGGAGAATGTGAGCGTGGTCACCCACTCCCATGGAAGAAGCAGGGGGACTTGGGACCCTTGACACATCGCTGAACCCAATCCATGGTGGTGTAACTATGTCTTCTTGCTCTCTGTCCCGCCTGTCTGCTTATTTTTCCTCTTTCCTCCGTCATATTCTCATATCACTCTAACTCTTTTGTTTCACTAAACCCTAATTGATTTTCGGCATTCGACCTCGTTTGTGTCTTAATTTCACTCTGGGAAATAAACCTCGAATCTACCCTGTGTCCATTAACAGGACCAGGACACCATCCTGATCCGGTGGCTTGTAATAAACCCCCACAGCAGTATCTCTCATTCCAGCCTGCTCTTTAATCTTTACCAACAAGCTCTCAAATCATTCATCATATGCCCCTACGGACTGCTCAATAAATTCCAGTTGCTCTCTCACATAGAGAGCAACTCCACAATCCCACCTAGCCAACATATCTTTCCTAAACAGGGCATAGCCATCCATGAGAGCATTCCACTCATGAGAGTTTTCCCACCATCTTTCAGTAATCGCAATGATATCATAGTCCTGCAACTGCACACAGATCTCAAATTCTTTCTGCTTATTCCCCATGCTGTGGGCATTGGTATAAAGACACTTCAGCTGGGCTTTTGGCCTTGTCACTTTATGGGTGCAGCCCTCTTTATTGTCCTTGGGATGATTTACAGGGTTTCTCTTACTGAATACTGAAACACTGTTGCTTCCATTTCTCCAGTCCCTCTGAAGTACATCCCCTCCCCCTCTCAAGGTTCTTATATACTTACTGGTGCACTTGTCTTTAAAAGTATTTTTGCTTTTTGCTGTACTTTCATTTTGTCTCACATGTTTTGAGTTCTTTCTGGAAGGCTTTCTGCCTTTTGGGTTGTTCTTTGCTTCCTGTGGAAACTTCATGCAGTTTGTTTTAGTTCCTTTCTTTTCTTGCTTGCAATAAAAAGTTGGTTGTATATCTCTATGAGCCTTTTCTAGGTCAATTTTTATGTCACATATGAAATTAAAGTTGCATCCCACCAAAATAATTGTGTTAACTAGTCAGTTCTTCAGTCAGTTCTTCTCTATGCAGTAATAAACCCAGATATATGCGTACTTTAGACCATGCCTTCCTGACAGAAATTAGGAGAAGTTGCATATAAGATGAAAAAGTGACATTAGAATCCCTCTTGATTAATACATGTTATGAACAAAGTCTGCCATTTCCCCTGCTCAAACAGGACTGATGAGCAATCGGTGTTCACATTTTTTTAGGGAGAATGGTCTGAAGAGTCTGTGATAGATGGATGAGATTTCCCAGAGTTATATACAGATTAAGAAAGAAATATATGATATTCTGTGCCAAACTCAAAAAAAATACCTGCATATTCAGTTTTCTTAATGGTAGGAGAAATATTTTTATAAAAACTATTTTAGCTTCTTTTGCTTAAATCATAGCTATATGAATATGAAGTAACTGGCAATGTTAATTTTACCTATTCTGGCAAGATCATTAAAATTTGCCCTGACACACTGGGACCGAAATATCTGACTATTAGTGCAATACATGTACATGTGTTGAAGGCAAGATATGTGTAGATGCCTCACAAGGAATATGCCTTTTATTTTGGAAAGAATGTTCTAAATCTTTGAGTTAAGAAGAATTAATACCAGAGTAGAGTTTGTACATGTACTTTTCAGACAATCACAGAGTCATAGAATTTCCCAAGTTGGAAGAGACCTACAAGGATAATGAAGTCCAAGCCCTGGCTTTGCACAACACAAGCTCAAATATTGCATCATATACCTAGGGGCGTTGTCCGAAAGTTTATTTAATTCTGTCAGATTTGACAACATGGCTATTTTCCTAGAGAACATGTTCTGTTGTTCTACCACCCACTGAATGAAGAACTTCTTCCTAATATCTAACCTAAACCTACCGGCCACAGCTTCATGCTGTTCCCTTAGGTCCTACTGCTGGTCACCAGAGAGAAGAGATGAAGTCCTGCCCCTCTGCTTCCCCTTGTGAAGAAGCTGTAGACCACAATGAGGTCTCCTCTCAGTGTTCTCTTCCCCAGACTGAACAAACCAAGCGACTTCAGCTGCTTTTCATATGGTTTCTCCTTTAGACCCTTCGCCACCTTTGTGGCTCTCCTTTGGATGCTTTCCAATAGGTTTAAGATCTTCTCGTATTGTTGTGCCTAAAGCTGCACACATTACTCGAGGTGAGGCTGCACCAGTGCAGAGTAGAGCGGGACAATCACTTCCCCTTATTGGTTAGCAGTGCAGCAGAAAACTGTCTCAAAGGCATATGTAAAATTTTAATCTACAAGAGGAATATAAACAGACTCAAATAGGCAAAATTTTCCCTAACATTAAAAAGCTCAATTTGTATGTGTCTTTGAAACTCAGGACTTGCCTTAAATTTCAAGCACCAGTTCTTTTTCTGGCTTATGGTCTAGGAACAGCCTATCCTCCATATTGATAACCAGGGCATGATATCTGCTTCAATGTGATGTCATTTTATGAGACCATGTGAGATATGATTTATGTTTAAGTAGTGCAGAAATGTCAGATTACTTACTATACCAGAGAAAAATAGATGTTAGAAGGTGTAAACCAAGGTATATTCTTATAGGCATTTTAGTGAGATTACAGAAGTTTTAGTGAAAAAAAACTAAGTGGCCAAATTCTGCTGGATTTTTATTTTAAGGAAAGTACTTTTATTCCTCTGTGAGGTACTAATGTGGAGCATTGCTGTATACAAACCCTTAGAAACATCCTACAGGACAGTTTCCTGTGGAAAAAAAAAAATAAATTCAAGATTAGCTCGTATATGCAGCTGTTTTCTTTTCCTGTGGAAAATATAATACAGTGGCTTGTTGTGCTTCAAAGTGTCTGGAGAATTTCTCTTTTATGAAAATTTTCTTCTGTTATCCAATAAAACATTTTTCGTGACAGCAGAGACACCGCACCAGACATCTTCTGGTATAACAACATATAAAAGAAAAAAAAAAGGCTGGGCAAAAGCAACTTATACTGCAACCCTGTGTGATTCAAGTCTCATGACAAAGTCATTCCTTCACACCTACTATGAGTTTTGTTTTTTTCAGTACTAAAAATTCTTCCCTATGTCAAAAACTTTGTAAAAAAGCATATGCTTCTTCAGGATGTTCAGACAACTTAAAATCCTCTCTCCCTCCTCAGAAAGTACATGTAAGCATCTCCAATATCCCTTCTCTGAACATGGCATAATTTTCCCAGCTTCAGAATGAACAGTCACAATGTTGTGTGCTTTAAAGGAAAAAGAAAAAAAAGAAAAAGAAGGAAAAGAAAAAGAAGGAAAAGAAAAAAAAAATAAAGAAAAAGAAAAGGAAAAGAAAAAAAGAAAAAGAAAAAGAAAAAGAAAAAGAAAAAGAAAAAGAAAAAGAAAAAGAAAAAGAAAAAGAAAAAGAAAAAGAAAAAGAAAAAGAAAAAGAAAAAGAAAAAGAAAAAGAAAAAGAAAAAGAAAAAGAAAAAGAAAAAGAAAAAGAAAAAGAAAAAGAAAAAGAAAAAGAAAAAGAAAAAGAAAAAGAAAAAGAAAAAGAAAAAGAAAAAGAAAAAGAAAAAGAAAAAGAAAAAGAAAAAGAAAAAGAAAAAGAAAAAGAAAAAGAAAAAGAAAAAGAAAAAGAAAAAGAAAAAGAAAAAGAAAAAGAAAAAGAAAAAGAAAAAGAAAAAGAAAAAGAAAAAGAAAAAGAAAAAGAAAAAGAAAAAGAAAAAGAAAAAGAAAAAGAAAAAGAAAAAGAAAAAGAAAAAGAAAAAGAAAAAGAAAAAGAAAAAGAAAAAGAAAAAGAAAAAGAAAAAGAAAAAGAAAAAGAAAAAGAAAAAGAAAAAGAAAAAGAAAAAGAAAAA
This sequence comes from Galbula dea, assembly GCA_013399015.1. Lineage (NCBI taxonomy): Eukaryota > Metazoa > Chordata > Aves > Piciformes > Galbulidae > Galbula > Galbula dea. The sequence continues at coordinate 43,888 of VWZX01008727.1, read as the reverse complement.
GAAAAAGAAAAAGAAAAAGAAAAAGAAAAAGAAAAAGAAAAAGAAAAAGAAAAAGAAAAAGAAAAAGAAAAAGAAAAAGAAAAAGAAAAAGAAAAAGAAAAAGAAAAAGAAAAAGAAAAAGAAAAAGAAAAAGAAAAAGAAAAAGAAAAAGAAAAAGAAAAAGAAGGAAAAGAAAAAAAAAATAAAGAAAAAGAAAAGGAAAAGAAAAAAAGAAAAGAAAAGCAAGAAAAACAAAAAGAAAAAGAAAAAGAAAAAGAAAAAAAGAAAAGAAAAGCAAGAAAAACAAAAAGAAAAAAGAAAATGAAAGAGTAAGAGAAAAAGGAAAAGAAAAAAGGAAAAAGAAAAAAGAAAAAAGAAAAAGGAAAATCGAAACAAAAAAAAAAAAGAGGAAAAGAAAAAGACAAAAGAA
>VWZX01008727.1:17056-43467 GCA_013399015.1 Galbula dea | reverse complement strand
AGAAAAAGACAAAAGAAAAACAGCTAACAGAGCTGCTTTAATTGGAACTGACACTTACTGTACAACTGCTTCCAAAGCACCCTGTCCTCAGGAGAATAAACGATTATTTCTCAGAGCCTTGTAAGTCACGACAAGTAGACATGTCTAGCTAACTTCTTCCACAAAAGCCAAGATAAACAAAAGTCTCAGACTACTTTTCATCAGAGTGTTTAAGAAACCCACATTCAGCTATATCTATATCTATAACTCCATGGGAAAAATATTTCCCTTAGCTCATTTTCTTCTCTGGTTTATACTTAGCAATGCTGATTGTTGGGTTTGTGTTTGTTTATTTTGGTGTTGTTTGTTTGGTTTTGGATAGTTTTCTGTTAAACACAGCTATTTCATCAAAGTAAAAATGAAAAATATTTCACCTTGTCTCCGAGGAAAGGAGTTTTCGTGAGGACAACAATAACCTAGAGAAAGAAACCAAACCATAAATTAAAAAATTCATTTTAGTTTACTTTTGCATTTCATTTTTTTATTTGTTTGTTTTGATATGATTTTTGGATAAATAAGCATCAGTTCCATAGTTGTTCATGGTGCCAGAACATAGCATACAGACAGCTGCAGTGGTCAAAAAGATATGCCAGAGTATAGTGTGAAATAGTTTAAGCAGGAAAGATCTGTAATAAAGTGCTTGTTGTTGACTGAAAATCTTATTTTTCTGGATCAAAAAATCTATTGTTTGTATAGGAATTAAGCTGTGACACTTTGAACAAGAAAAAGGATGCACCATTTTTATACTAATTAAGGAAATAGCTGCTTTTATATTCAATAAAAATAAAAGTATACTTGACTGATGGAAAGGTACAGAAGAGGCCTTGGAAGATCCTGACTGAGCATCTTTGGTGGACTCCTGAACACTGCATTATATGAAGATTCCTCCTACATATCAAGGCAATGATATGGAGCTGTTCTACTGTCAGAAAATAAATAAGAATACAGTTCTGTAGTGCAGGGATATACAAACTTACTGCAGGTGGGCAAAATCAGATTTTCTTATTTCGGAATTTTTAATGCTTTGTACAATCAATAATCACAGTATGAAATGAAATAAGTATTCTTAAAGCAGGCACTGGCCCCTGGAACGTCCCTGGGTGAGACCTCTCTAAGGCACCTGAAACCCAGGGGTTTCTGTGCTTTTGTCTATGTTGCAGGGAGCATGAGAGGTAGAGTTTGTCCACTAAACCTTGTGTTTAAGAAACTTTGGTGTAAATTGTTGGAAGCATGACCAAATCCAGCTGGGGAGCTGGGACACAAATGTAATCTGTGTCTACAATACATATAAAGATCACTCCCACCTCTTCCTCAAAGAAAAGTGACCATAACAGCAGTGTCCAGGGCTTTCATCCTGTCAATTAACACTGATTTGAGAATGTTACTAGATGATGTAGTTTGGTGGGTCGGGGGAAGGAAAGGTCTTACATGTGGATTTCCCTTTCGAAACCTGTTGAGTAATTCCCTTGGTGTTAGCATGGCTTGTAAAGATCAGAAGGGCTAGGAGTTTGTTAGTTATGAAAGTTGTAAGCTGGCTGTGAGACAGCGTTTTGAATTGTTATTTTATTTAGATGTCACCTAAATTCTTTGCAGGGTACCCATTCTTTTCTTGGTTCATCTTGCAGAAACTTGAGTATCTTGAGTTCAAATCAGAAACAAATCAAGGTAGGATTTTTTTCCAAGAGGTAGAAATTTTATAGTACCCTGCTCATCAATGAGAGCAAGACACTCTTCTCCCATCGAATGCACAGTTTGCAAAGTCTTACTTTTGTAGAAAAGTAAGAAAACTGGAACTACAATTCTATAGGCCTTTTTCCAGCTGCCATTCTGTTTAATGTCAGATACTTCTTAATATTTGAGGAGCCTCAGACCCCTGAGCTCCCACATGATGTTAGGATACTGGAGTTTTCTTTAGTTGAGGAGGACTGGGTTAGGGAACAGCTAAGCCATCTGGACATCCATAAATCCATGGGTCCTGATGGGATGCACCCACAGGTTCTGAGGGAGCTGGCAGAAGTCATTGCCAGGCCCCTCTCCATCATCTTTAATAAGTCCTGGGAAACAGGACAGGTGCCTAGGGATTGGAAGGAAAAGTGATGGAGCACTTTATCCTTGACTCTGTCTCTAGGCATTTCAAGGATAAGGGGGTCATTGGGAGCAGTCAGCATGGGTTTACCAATGGGAAGTCATGTTTGACCAACCTGATAGCCTCTTATGAAGACATAACCAGGTGGATAGATGAGTGTAGGGCAGTGGATGTGGTTTATCTTGATTTCAGTAAAGNGGGTGGAGTGGCTGACACACCGGAGGGTTGTGCTGCCATTCAGCTAGACTTAGACAGGCTGGAGAGTTGGACAGGGAGAAATTGAATGAGATTCAGTAAGGACAAGTGTTGAGTCTTGCACCTGGGAAAGACCAAGCCCATGGATCAGGATAGGTTGGGGATGGATAAAGCCCAAGGATCAGGATGGCTTAGGGAGCTGGGCTTGTTTAGCCTGGAGAAGAGGAGGCTGAGGGGAGACCTTATCGCTCTCTTCAGCTACTTGAAAGGCCATTGTAGGGAGGCAGGTGTTGGCCTCTTCTCCCTTGTGACTAGTGACAGGACTAGAGGGAATGGGCTTAAGCTGAGCCAGGGTAGGTTTAGATTAGATACTAGGAAGAATTTCTTTACTGAAAGAGTGGTGAGATATTGGAATAGGCTGCCCAGGGAGGGGGTGGAGTCACCATCCCTGGAGGTTTTTAAGAAGAGGATAGACGTGTTTCTTCAGGGAATGATTTAGGGGTAAGAGTAGTGTAGGGCTATTGGTTGGACTAGATGATCTTGAGGGTCCTTTCCAACTGTAATGATTCTGTGATTCTGTGAAGGGAATAAGTTGATATGAACTAACAACATACTGGGAACTTGTAATCAATGTGGGGTTGTGGAACACTTTCCTTGGTTAGTACTACATCCCCAGATCTAAAGATGAGCAGTTGCAGAGCAACGGTGTCACAGGAGATACCTGCTGAAAGTGGAAGCTTGAAAAAGAACAGTTATGCAAATCCACTGCTTCATGGATAGGATTTGACCATTGTTAAAAAGGCCACATCTGACATTTTTTCATAGGGGTTGGAGTTTCATCTAACATTTTATATAGTAGTCCCTCTGTGCTGTCTGTTCCTGATGATATACTGAGGCCTCTATCTCTTTTTTCCTTGTTATGCTTTTTAAGGTCTTTGTGGAAACAATTCTCCAGCCTGCTAAGATAAACAAGTATGTCTCCTGGATTGTAAAAATGCTGAATCAATTACTGAAACTCTCTGGAAATCCTAACTGGCTCCTTTAAAATATATTGTCAGATCTTTTCAGTAAGAAGTAAGGGAAAGCAAATCTTACTTGCAGTTAGCCCAGTAAGAATATGCCTTCCCACACAAATCCTCCCATCCCTGTCTCCCTCCCTTCCCTTCTCCCTCTTGAATAGTGATACATTGTAGCAACTAATATCCTGAACAGCCATAAGCTACAGCAGTGACTCCCACCCACATACTTTAACATATTTTCCTTTGCCTTTCTCCAGCACTACTAAGTGACACAACAGCAAAGTTTTCACATTATAATTGGAAGCAGTCAGATTTTTATGCTCTGCAGTTTGTTATTTATATGGTCTGTCACTTACTGGACAGTGGTCTGTCTGGCCATTTCAGATTTTGGGTCTGACCAGTAATTATTAGTCAAGTAGTTCCCAACAGCCTCTATGCCTTCTCTCTCAACAGAAACCCTTTAAATTTTCAGCCTTATTTTTAATTTCACTTTTTTAGGTGTGAATGGAGCAACTATGACTTTTTCAGTGAGAACATCAGTATTATCTCATAACCTCAGAAGATCAGAATCTACATTTTACCCCAGGTTTAAGCCACTGAAACCCAGATGCCTAGATGGCATTATCCTAAATTTGCTTCCAGGGTGTATCCAAAATATCTGGCACACTGCTGCATACACAGCATTTTTGGAAAATATTTAGAAGAGCTTAAGTGAGAGCTAGCAACCTAATTCCATTGACTTTTACTTGTCATTTCAGTGTCCTGCATTTTCCTAACTGCTTATTAACTCCAGCCCGTTTCAGGTTGTTCTTATCTCACAGAGCTAACCCTTCTTACTCACCTTTCCTAAAGAATGGTCTCATAGAATCACAGAATCATTATGGTTGGAAAGGACCCTCAAGATCATCTAGTCCAACCGATAGCCCTACACTACTCTTATCCCTAAATCATAGCCTGAAGAAACACATCAATCCTCTTCTTAAAAACCTCCAGGGATGGTGACTCCACCACCTCCCTGGGCAACCTATTCATGCTAAACAAAGACTTTGTAGTCAACTTTCTCAAATCTTCATGTAATTTTATTTTACCCTGTGAAGTAGGGTGTTTCATTACCTTATTCCTCAAAAAGGTACAACAATTTCTTAGTTTACTGTTGAGATGCATTCATCTAGGAGTGATTTTGGATTATGAATACAAAGAAAATTAGATATGTAACATTAGAAACCTAAGGAGTTAAAAGAGTTCATGACTTAAACACTTAAGGAGTTAATCAGGTATAACTGAAGGTAATAGTGGCAGGCATTTCATAAATATTTGACTTAGGAAAAGTACATTAAACAAGAAAACATCAGAAAGACTAAAATATGTGAAACTCTCACAAAGGCAAGTGGCATGATAGTGTCAATGTTTGGTTTTGGGGCTAGGATTATAGCCATTGTGATAGGTAGCACTATTGCATAAATAAAAATAATAAAAATAATAAGAATATATATATATATATATATAGGAAGATAATGCAGATGTTTTTAAAAATTGCAAACATGTTTTTGTATTTTCTGGAAAAAATGAAAACACGGAACGACCAAGACATAAGAGCTAGCATACCAGTATGGAGAATAGAAAGGTACAGTTCCCTGATGTAACTGCCTAGCATCTTACCCTAATAACATGGTGAGCAAGATTAATTTGGTGAACTTTTGCTCTTGCAGATGGATGGAACAACTTAGGGATCAGGATTGAGGGCAGAACAGAATTCTCCTCAGATGCTGACCATTGAAGCACAGGAGAAGAAGAGCCATAAAGGGTGAACTGAGCCCAGACTGTATATTCAGTATGACATATATGGGATGGAATAGTTTATTGGTCAGTTTAGGGTCACCTGTCCTGTCTGCTTCTCCCTGAAGGTGCAGCCTTTACTCTGCACCACCCAACATGAAACACAAGATATAGCAGTAACCTTGTTTTGCATACCAGTCCCTGATGGTAAATCTAAACACCAGGAAAGAGACCTGGGTGTCCTGGGGATGGAAGGATGACCATGAGCCAGCAGTGTGCTCTTGTGGCTAAGAGTGGCAATGTTATTCTGGGGTGTATGAGAAGGGGTGTGTTTAGTAGGTCAAGAGACTTTGTTCCTNAATAACATGGTGAGCAAGATTAATTTGGTGAACTTTTGCTCTTGCAGATGGATGGAACAACTTAGGGATCAGGATTGAGGGCAGAACAGAATTCTCCTCAGATGCTGACCATTGAAGCACAGGAGAAGAAGAGCCATAAAGGGTGAACTGAGCCCAGACTGTATATTCAGTATGACATATATGGGATGGAATAGTTTATTGGTCAGTTTAGGGTCACCTGTCCTGTCTGCTTCTCCCTGAAGGTGCAGCCTTTACTCTGCACCACCCAACATGAAACACAAGATATAGCAGTAACCTTGTTTTGCATACCAGTCCCTGATGGTAAATCTAAACACCAGGAAAGAGACCTGGGTGTCCTGGGGATGGAAGGATGACCATGAGCCAGCAGTGTGCTCTTGTGGCTAAGAGTGGCAATGTTATTCTGGGGTGTATGAGAAGGGGTGTGTTTAGTAGGTCAAGAGACTTTGTTCCTCCTGGTGAGGCTGCATCTGGAATATTGTGTCCAGTGCTGTGACCCTCATTTTAAGGAGGATAGGGAACTGCTTGAAAGAGTCCAGCACACAGCCACCAAGATGATGAAGGGGGTGGAACATCTTCCTTATGAGGAAAGGCTGAGGGAGCTGAGTCTAGTGTCAGGAGGATGGTGTCAGTCTTTTCTCAGTAAAGCTCAGGTGCAGGACAAGGGGCAATGGCTGGAACTTGAACCATAAGAGGTTCTGTGTGAATACAAGAAATTTTTTTTTTCCTAGTGAGGTTGACGGAGCACTAGAACTGACTGCCCAGAGAGGCTGTGGTGTCTCCTTCTTCTGGACATAATTCATAACGTGTCTGGACACTTCTGTGTGACCTGGAGAAGGGCAACTAAGCTAGTCAGGGGTCTGGAAAACAGGCCTTATGAGGAGAGGCTTAGGGAGCTGGGCTTGTTTAGCCTGGAGAAGAGGAGGCTGAGGGGGGACCTTATTGCTCTCTTCAGCTACTTGAAAGGCCATTGTAGGGAGGCGGGTGTTGGCCTCTTCTCCCTTGTGACTAGTGACAGGACTAGAGGGAATGGGCTTAAGCTGAGCCAGGGTAGGTTTAGATTAGATACTAGGAAGAATTTCTTTACTGAAAGAGTGGTGAGATATTGGAATAGGCTGCCCAGGGAGGTGGTGGAGTCACCATCCCTGGAGGTTTTTAAGAAGAGGATGGATGTATTTCTTCAGGGAATGATTTAGGGGTAAGAGTAGTGTAGGGCTATTGGTTGGACTAGATGATCTTGAGGGTCCTTTCCAACCGTAATGATTCTGTGATTCTGTGATTCTGGGTCACTTCCTAATTCTTTGGTGTGCTTTGTGTATAAAGGTGTTAGTCACTAATTGGTCGTTATTCTTTCTGTAAAGGTATGAAAGATGCTTGCTAACAATAGAGCAGTACTAGCCACCTTCTTGTATATAGTCTTTTACCTGTGACTCTTGTACTTCTGCTTGGCCTATTTTGTTTTCTTTTATATTAAAGGTGACCACCACTGCATGTGTTTTGGGTATGTGTGTGTGTCAGATCTGTCTGAGTTTATTTTTCACTATAGTTGTCATGCACGGCATATTGTCATGTTGCAACAATAGGGTTAGAGAAAAATGCATTAGCAATGTCAACTGTGGCATACTTCTTAGCTGCCTTTGACTCCAGTTCGTACTGGAGCTCTAGCGTGTCTGGCATGGTAGCACTCATCATTGGTGTGACTTCATTGAGGCCATGATAGTCCACAGTTAGTCTCCATTCCCGATCAGATTTTCACACTGGCTATAGAGGACTGTTAAAGGGTGAGTGAGCTACAGGAAGGAATGAAGGATGCAGGAGGACAGGTACTTGAGGCGGTGTTGGCAAGTAAGACTACAAGCACATAACCAGAATGTTAAGCTGTAGTTTCATCTTCTGTATTAACTGATACTCGCAAAGCACAGCCCCAGTGCAATTAATTCTTCTGCAGTGGAAGAGGAAATCTTCAAACCTCATAAGTGCTGTGCAATACAACTCCTAAAGGTATTCAGTTATGCAACAAAATTTTGTAGCTAACAATGCCAGGAGAAATATAGATGCCTGAAAGTGACAACAGAGAAAGTAAACACTGATACTGTGAGTTACGCACGTTAGTACAATCTGCAATTTACAGAGAATACCTACTGACTTCAGTGAGATTTAGTTGTCTTCTTATGCTTTTTAATGGATTTTGAATCAAAACTTAAATAAAAGGGACAAATTGAGTATAAATAAGGAGTGCTTCAGAATTCTTTCCTTCTAATGCAAAAGTAGGATATATTTGGTAAAGGTGGAAGGTAATAGAATTATAAGAAAGGAAGAGACAATCTATTTATTATGTTATTCATTAAAATGTAAAACTGACAAATGAAACAACAGGCTATCCAGGACAAAATGTTTTAGATGTATAAGTGGATAAATAAGAATAATCAGAGAGTAAACAGAGCCTATGAAGGGAATGACAGAAAGAAAGAAAACATTAACAGAATATATTAGTTATTTGTAATTATCTTGTGCAGATTTTCCTAATTATCTCACCCTGGACAATATCAGATGATACTCAAAGAGGAGGAAAAGGCTACAGTTCAGTTGGGTACGGCAGCAATTTAAAAGAAAATGTGTAATAAGAACGGACTGTGCTAGAAAAAATGGAAGTGTGAAGAACTGAGTCTGTGACCCCTCAGATTATGCAGAAGGTATTTCACTTTCTCTCATTGGGAGCAGATCTCGTGTCTGAGGCTCTTATCCAACCCTGATATCCTAGAATGTCTTACTGTGAGTTACTGCATGTGTGCAAACTGATCATGGCAATTGTAGACAAATATTGATGCAAATTAAATAAAAAGTCACAAAGTGGGTTGCAATTTACTTGTGTGTCTTTTCAATAACATTAGGAGAAGCAGGAATTAAGATGGGTAGGATTTCTGCCACTTTAAGAGGCAAGACCCTGACCCATCAGTCTGCCTGTCCAGTGTTTCAGGTGTTTACTGTAACACGTTACAAAAAACCTGCCTAATGATTCCTGATACGGACTTTCTCTCCCTGAATCAGTCTGGACAAGTTAGAATTACTGATCAGTTTGATTTATTGTAGTGACAAATAACAGATTCAGAATTACCTGTGGTAACTTGAAAAACTGCAAGGAATTTGAGGTCAGGTTAATAACCAAAATCCTGGGGAAGCGTCCGACAAAGTTGGAAAAGTAAAAAGCTTTAAAACAACACTAAAATATAATTAAGAGATGCTAGCAAAGATGTTAGGCTGTATATTGATTGAGCAATTCTTACCAAGAAGGCACCTCCCTTCGTGGTGAGGGAGGAGAAGGAGTGTCCTAGCAGTCATTCTCGGTGACAGCTAAATCGTAAGGTCTTCAGTCTGTCCCCCACCAAACAAGGAAATAACCCTTGCATGGGTTTTGGTTTCCTAATTCTAGCTGTCCCTACCTTCTAGGTGACGTTCAGAATGATTTGGGTGGAGAGTTGAGTAATATAGTCATAAATGCACTGAGGGGTGTCAACTTTAATATAAAATCATCATTAGTTAGGCAAAGGTCTCAATTTGCTTGCTATAGCCTTCAGACTCTGCTTTGAAGCTGTGTTTTGTTATTTCGGCCTTGCTTTATTAGTTTTAGCTGAAACAGGGCCATTTTATCTTCACAAGACTCTCTCCTCCAACCATCTGGCAGTCAAGCTTTGCAGATTCCGTTCACAGAGATAACCCAAATATATAAGCATCTTGACTTTCTCCACAGAGCATACTAAATCACCCTGCATTTCTTTCACACAGAAAACTAGGCCTTAATGTCACAATTTCCCTCTGAATTTGTGCTATTCATTATTATTCTGCATGTTATCATAGCTTTTGTAAGTTCCAGTGATAGTGAAAGAGCTCACTGTCACAGATAAAGCGTGAATATGCACTTAAAAGTCTATCCCTACCTCCAGAAACTCATCATTTCTCTCTCCTTATAGAATTTCAGTGTGAGAGAGTACCACCACAAACTTTAATTGTGTGCATCATCCCCTAACATGGAGTTACCGCAGAGCTCTGAAGCAAGGAGCTGAGCTTTCAAAAAGTCCTGTAGCCATTAGGAGGTTTTGCAAGATTATATCCAAAACTCAGAGAAGTCAGTGAAGAGGGGTAAGCCCAGAAAGAATTTTCCCAATAGGAAAGATATCAAAATAGGTTTCACTGTGTGCTACAGTCTCAGAAAGATGTTGATGGAGCTGCTACAAAGGCCAACAGGTAGACATATTGATAAAGATGTGTCCTTCTCTAGGAGCCTGAGACATCCCTGCTAACCTCAGCAGAAACCTCCTTGATGCAGGAGCAGTTGGCAGGACAAAGAGATGTTGATAGGTGCAGGACAAAGAAACCAACAACAAATTAACTGTCCAGGAAAACAGTACTCAGCACCTGTTCTGATAGTTGATTTCCTCACCTGCATGTGTTTCTACACCAAGAAGATATAAAAAGTAACTTGCTATCTACCCAAAATGAGTCTCTCTGCAAGAGCTTCCCTGCATGAGATCTCTCAGATGCATCAGATCCTGATGCACCAGATCTGACTGACTCCAGCCTCAATCATACAGGTCATCTTTTCTGTTGTTTCGACTAGCCTAACTTCTGGGAGTGGTTTGGTGCATGCTGTACTGGTAACACTTCACATAATATATTTGTAGGAATGAACGTAAGTAAGAGTTCATTAAGTGTCTATTTGCTTCACCAGTTGGAATTCTGTAAAAACTTGTAATAAGCTTACATTTGCTTTACCCTTGTCATCTATATGCTTGCTTTCCTGGTAGTAATTTTGTAGTGTTTTACACTATACACATACACACACACATATTATGGTTTTTGTTTGTATATATATATACATATTTTGTGTTACTAATAGTAATTTTGTAGTAATTTTTAATAAAGAAATTATCAGAAATCTGGCCTCTGTGTCTTTGTGCACAATCTTTACACACCCGTGGGTTGAGTAACCCTCAGAGGTCATGACCATGACTGCTGTGGGTATTGCCAGACAAACTGTTACACAGTGCCAGTCATATAGAACTTTTCACCTGTCTCAAACATAAACTGCCAAAGAACTAAGGAATTCAGATAAGAGTGGATTGTGTATAGTGAAGACAGAAGTTAATCTGCAGTGATCACTGACAAATTTTTAGCTTTCTTCCTGTCCTGGTTTGGGTTAAAACAGAACTAATTCTGTTCAGTAATTTTACTTTTTAACTCAAGCTCCTCTAAGAAACTGCACTTTCTGAAACTAGCAGCATGTTTTCACAGACACTGCCAGCTTCTAGCAGTGATAAGGCCTAATGTTTAGATTTACTGCCAGGGATTGGTATGCAGAGCAAGGTCACTGCTAAATCTTGTGTCTCCTGTTGAGGGGTGCAGGGTAAAGGCTGCACCTTCAGGGAGGAGCAGACAGGGCAGATGACCCTAAACTGACCAACTAAAGTATTCCATCCCATATACATCATATTCGATATATAAGCTGGGGGTCAGTCCCCCCTTGCTAGATCTTTCTTTGTCGGATCCTTCTTTGGTCTTTCCTTGTTGGATTTCTCTTGGGGGATTCTGATTTCTGATTTCCCTTGTGAGATTTCCCTTTCCTCCTTTCCTGACTCAAGGATTGCTGGATTGTTTCCCTGTGCTTCGGTGATCCCTAAGTTCCTGCATCCAGTACCAGGATCCAGCCCCCTGACCCGGACTCATCTGCTGCTGAGGCCTACTGCCACAGTATCAGTGGTGACATAGTTACCATCGAGGGGGGGTTGGGTTCGGTATTGGGTTCTGTACATATTTGTATATATTTCATTTAACATTATTGTTATTATTAAAGTAGTCCTAGTTTTATTTTCCAATCCACAAGTCTCTCTGTCTCTCCCTTATCCCCTTTCCCTTCCTGTGAGGGAGGGCGAGGGGGGTAAGGGGGAAGCATCTGTCATTGGGTTGGTGGTCAGCCCAGCCTCGACCCTTGACACTTCCAAAACTAACTTTTGAAAAGTTAAAGCCACTCTCATGTCCTTTTTAAGATGAAAAGAATAAAACAAACCTTTTCTTGCAGCTTATGGAAACTTCTCCCTAGCTTCTTGGGTCCTCAATTTCCAATTCCTGCTATGCCTCAACTTGGCATTTGCCTTTTCAAAGTAAACGTTTTTAGTGGAGGACCTCAGAGATGTTTCATTCAGTCCTATTTCTTCTTTAGGGCACGTGATTCAATTTGGGTCGTTTCCACATCTGGACTGGCTCACCAGCAACAATTATTGTAGATACCCAAGGTGTGGACAATTCCTGAAACTCAAACGTGGGAAAATATAGAGGAGATTTCAAGGAATCCACTGCCTAGATGTCATTGCTAAAGCTTAAATAAAGGTAAAATTGTGGTGTTGTATGCCAGTTAAGAGGCCAAACTGATGTCCATATGTTGGAGTTTTAGAGAAAGTTTTGACTGTGGTGGGAAAGAGCTCTAAATACATCAGGCAGTTGAAGCTATTAATGTTCTTGAACTGAAATAGAAGAAACATTACAAACTAGGCAGGGAAACTGAAATAAAGTCTGTTCCCTCATTCTTTCTCCTCTCAGTCATATAGATTTGATTTCTGTATACCTGGAGAGAAGTCCATTGAACTAATGAATTTCACTTCAGTTCCAGCTTATCTATGACTGAAACTGTTTCCGTTTAGCTCCAATTCACACCAGTCATAAACTGCTAACCTTGAACTAGTTAGAAATTATACCTCTTGGAAAATACTTTTAAAAATGTAAAGTCCCTAAAATAAAAGCATCACTAGAGACTGCAAACCTCACCAGAAAGGGATTTCAGGATACTTTTTCCTGGTCTTCTGTGCTCCCAGTTGTACCTAACCATACCACTGATTGCTTAATTTAAGGAATTTAAGAGAAACTGAGCGGTTAAGCTCAGATCCCAGTTGTAGCAGACCAAAAGTAAAGACAGCAGGAGATGGAATTTCAAGATTGAAGGTGGTTATAGGATTTCATCCATGTGGACTATAGAAAATATATTTAGCAGAAGCAGAAGGATATGGGTATTTCTATATAAAGAGGTACATGAGGTTGCCCAAGAGGGAAGCTGCAACACAGAGTTCACAGAATCACAGAATATTAGGAGTTGGAAGGGACCTCGAAAGATCATCTAGTCCAACGCCCCTGCCACAGCAGGGTTCCCTAGACCAGGCCATATAGAAGCGCATCCAGACAGGTTTTGAATACCTCCATAGAAAGAGACTCCACAACCTGTCTGGGCAGTCTGTTCCAGTGCTCTGGCACCCTCACTGTGAAAAAATTTCTACGTGTGTTCCTTGTGGGCTGTAAAGGAGTAACAGCAATAATAACACCGAGTTTGTCAACGTGGTAGAATCACAGATCTTTTCAAGACCATGATCCAGTTGTACTGGCAGAGGGATTCAATGTAAATTTGAGTCCATTCAGTTCTGGCTGATGTTTAACAAGTAATTTGAAAAATTGATCTGATTAAATTCTGATATGGGGAAAAATAAGGGTTTGAATTGGTTTTCATTTTTGGCTCTGAGTTCAGTTTGTTTGGCATCTCTGATTCCCACTTAGGCACTTTACTAGATGAGGACAAGATGAGACGGCTCAGGATTTTGTTGGAGGCAAATTCCTGATTCTACTGGGCCATGGGACAGCAACAGAGATGTTAGGGACCAGGTCTGGTAGAGCTTTAGGACAAGTGTCCGAGTACCACCTGAACCACCGATAGCTCTACTGAGAGGTAATTCAGTGTCTGGTAGCTGTAAGCATTGAATAAGGAAAATGGGACAGAAGCTTAACTGCACGTCATTTCTCCTTCTAGAAAGAGCCTTCCTTGGGTTTATGAAACAGCACTGGAAGGTGTTTTTCTGCATCATATCTGATGATTTCAGATCATCAGTGAAGTGAAATCAGTACAGTGAAATCATTAATAAAATGATAACACGGAAACTAAGACACTCGGTTCCAAGCCCATCTAGTGGCACTTCTAACAGTTTGTTTTGGGTTTACCCTCATGTTGCTGCTTGATGCAAGTTGGTTAAGGAGGAGGGCCTTTCTTACACAGCTGAATCTCACGCCATCACATTATCCAGCTGTTCCAGGCCAAGTGGCTTAACCACGATGCATTTCTGCCTCCACTTCTTTTGGTGCTTTCCCACATTCTTCTATTTTTCGTTTCCAACTTCCACGGTATTTTTTGTCTGCACTGCCAATGCCAAACAGGATTAAACCTGATAAAGAGAAGCAGATGCATTACATCTGGCAGAAAGCAAAAGATCAGCATTTGGAATAAGAGTTTATTGTTTGTGACAAGGCTTTGGAATTTAATTAATTTTGCAAAACTATGCCAACGAATGCCATTCGAATTCACCAGATGCGCCAGGGAGGGAGATGCCAACTTTTCTTCCAAGAGGATGGCTTGATGCCTGCTGACTCTCATTTGTGCAGCTCTGTGGGTGTCAAATAAAATAACGTCTCTTTGGGTGGCAACAAGGAACAGGCTATTGTCTGCAGAGCTACTGCATATACAACAACAAAAGGGGCTTTTCTCTTGGTGATGCTGTAGTTTCTCTCAGTGAATATGTTTTCATTTATTAATTTATTTATTTAGAGTCTTTGCCTACAATCAAATCCTGTGCAAAGCCAGCACTGTTATAAAGTCACAAGGAGACAAACACACAAGCATATGCAGAGCAAAGAACATATACCTCCACACAAATAATTGCACATGCAGAATCAACAATATGAGATAAAATGCAATTTCCTCATAATATAGTTTTATATCCAATTTTTGCTCACTGGGAAAAACTTCTCCAGATGCATGTCTTGCTTCTGGCAAGGTGAAAGTGTGTATTTTTTATTTTTTTTCCCCAGTAAATTTTACTACAGCACAGACAGAATAATGCAGGACACAATATGCAATAACAGGCAGCTGTTAGTGTTTCATTTCACTGGGATTTAAAGCTTCTGTAAAGCTGACAGCAGAGGTGACAGTCTTTTAATGGAGTAGGTAGTTTATTCCTTCCAACTGGTTGCTGCTGTTAAAACAAAGCCCATCTTCTGCACTTGGGTCTGAGTTTTTGTGGGAGAAGGATGATGGAACCAGGTCAAGATGAAATTTGGGTGGGAGAAAGAGGCACACACTCCAAAAGCACTAAAGAGTCCATGAAACTCAGTTCTTCATAATGTGCAGGAGTTATTTCCAAATAAAATCTCTTTTAGTATATTAGCATAATTTTTATAACACAGCTGATGTTTCTGGCCTGTCAATCATCTGCTCCTGCACACATTTCCTGCCTTAATGCTCCTGCTGTGAGATTTTGCCAAAAGGATGCTCAACATGAGTGGAGATAGGGAGGCAGCAAGGATGGAGAAGTAGCTGTCCCTTTGGTTCTCTTCTCAGCCCCTACACGTCTTCTGCTTTATACCACAACGTAGAACAGGCGTTGATGAACAGCAGCAGATGGCACTTAAAATAAAGCTATAGGCTTCTTCCTATCTGTCAGCTTTTTACATTCAGGAAATAACAAAATTTTCTTTTCCCATGAGTAAGTGTTGATGTAAGTTTAAAGGATGTTTAGGAGAGAGAAATATCTTCAGAACAGCTAACACTAACGGTAAGAAGAGACAAGACCATCACAGGACTGGAAAATACCCCAGACTATGGTGACCTGTCCAGGGTTTAGTAAGTTAATCCATAACCATAAGACCTTCCCACATAACTCTATTACATTGCAGACCTATTCCAAATGCATACTTCCAGCAGCAGGTACATGCATCCACCTCATTCTTCCTCATTAGCTTCAAACCTTACTAGTTGTTATTAGGACACTGAGTAAGTAGACATAACTTAACAGTTTCGGCCACATTAGCATTGGTCAGGATTCAGAAGAGAGAAGAGACGGGAAGCCAAGATATCTTCCATCACCAAATGTACACATAATGAGCTAAGGATTTTTGTACCTTCAGATATGATGTGGGAGGCCAGATCTTCAATGACTCTTTGCGTATGATGGCATTTTCATAATTAAACACTTTTTTTTTCCTTGAGCACTTTTTTCATTCAGCAGAACTGAATGTTACACTGTGATTCTGCTCCCAGTCTCCTACTGGCCCTGCATAGGCGTTCTCCAGTCCCTGAAAATCCTACTTCAGCCTCCAGCCAAAACCTGGTGGCTTTGTGTTTTCAGACCTACAGGAAAAGCAAGGATCATATTCAAACTACGATTAATGGTTATCTTCCCCTGTTAACTTTCAAATGGCATAAATCTTCAGCAACAATACTGTAACTATTTTTGGGCCTTAGGCTTTAAGTGTAGAGTGGATCAACAAGAGAAAATAAAGAAGAGAGCTATAGGAATGGCCTGAGCTAGAAACCATGACCTATCAGAAAAGGCTGATGCACATAAGAATGTTTGTTCAGAGAGGAAATTACAAGAAAGAATTGTGAGAACATTAAAACATGAAAAAAATCTGTTGGAAATAAGACTGGAAAAAGCCATTTTCCTTAACTACTGAGGATAAGAGAGTCAGCCTGGTCTTAAATTGTAGGAAAGGAGATACAGCTCAGAGATGAGGAAAATGTTTCTAGCTGTTAGGACAATGAACATCAAAGATATTGTGAGCCCCCACTGCTGTAAGGTTATTACAAACTGATCAGACAAATAGCAGCTATGAAAGGTTTAGAAATAATTGGGCACAACTAAAGAAACTCTTGAGACTTCTTTCAACCCATGACTTTCCCCTCGATCCACTCTTCTTCCCAACTTGATCAGAAGAAGGTGGTACGTATAAAGACTGCTCATGTGAATGCAATGGCAATATTTATTTATTACACAAGGACATATCATTAGGCTAGACCAAAACTCATTTTTAGCCCAGTATCCTGCACATGACAGTGATCAATAGCAGATGTTTTGAGAGAGAATATAAGAAACAAAACAAGTCACAGAATCCTAGAGTCATACAATCATAGAATTGTCAGAGTTGGAAGGGACCTCATCTAGTTCCAACTCCCCTACCTGGCAGGGACACCATCCACTAGATCAGGTTACCCAGGGCCCCATCAAGCCTTCTCTTAAAAGCTTCCAGGGATGAGGCTTCTACAACCTCTCTGGGCAACCTGTTCCACTCTCTAACCACCCTCATAGTGAAGAACTTCCTCCTAATATCCAACCTAAATCTACCCTCCTCTAACTTACACCCATATCCCCTGGTTCTATCAATGTCTTACCTCCTAAAAAGTCCCTCACCAGCTTTCTTGTAGACCCCCTTCAGATACTGGAAGGCCACAAGAAGGTGTCCTCAGAGCCTTCTCCTTTGCAGACTGAACAATCCCAACTCTCTCAGTCTCAGTAGGAGAGGTGCTCCAGTCCTCTGATCATTCTCCTGGCCCTTCTCTGGACTCACTTCAGCACACCCATATCCCTCTTGTAATAGGGGCTCCAGAACTGGACACAATATTCCAGGTCCTGGAGAGAAGCACTCAGATTTTGAAATCAGTCTATTCACACAGTGTGCTACAAATCCTCTGACATATTCAGCACAAAATAATGTGATAATGACAATCAATATAACAGAATTAATATAACATTTTCCCCATTAATTTATTAAAAGGTATCCTTAATTTATTCTACATGAAAACAAATAAGATCTTAAATACATTCCCACTCCCTGGTACTTTTCAGAACTGGCTGGAACCCAGGAAGTTACAGAGGAGTGAAAATGTTGAGGAGAGTTGGGAAAAAGGTGCTAAATGTTTCAAAATTCAGAATCGTGAATTTCCAACTCTATTTCTTTCACACAGTTCTGTATTTTGACAAAGTATTGTAGAAGACATAGCTCAGACCCTTCAACCTGTCAATTTAAAGCCTTTATTGCTAGGTTTGAAATGAACTTAATGTCTTCATCTCAAGAAGTCTTCCTGATGACAGAGGCAGTAGTCACTCTGTGTGAAATGTTGGAGAAGAGGCAAAGGGCTTGACTCACAGACATTTAATTTTGTTTTATTTTGTGTCTGTATCCTGGTTGTCCTTCAGCTGTCACACCAGGATGATGAAGACTTCCAATAACTTTTGCATCGTATCTGTGAGCTCTGCAAAGATGTTCTAAACTCCCTAAATTATGTCAAGTGGCATTATCTAACTGATCTGTGGGCAGATGAACGAAGCCCAGAGTAAATGCCTCTTCCACATTCATGTGTAATGATCTTCTTGTCTCTGTCACCATGGGGTTGATCGTTAACCCAAGGAAGTTCTGAACACATTCATTTCCATTCACACTAGTTTGCCGCAAAGAACCCCTCCTATATACCTTGTATACACAAATGACTGAACTTACTCAGAGACAAAGAACTAATTTGCAGTTTAGAAAATTTAAACTGATGATTTTTATGACATTACTTGATGGTCTTATGTTTCTGCCCTTTAGGTAAAAGAACCCCAAAATAGAAAACCCATAATGTAGAGGCTTTCTTTGCCTTTACCTGTTTGTAGTGCAGGGACTTAATGTTTTCAAAGCTTTCAATTGCATCAAACGTTGGTTGAAATAACAAGCATACAGAGGTGACATGAAGCCAAGTCATGAAACGTATTTGTGACAGAGATATTCAAAACCCATCTGGACATGTTTCTGTGTGACTTGTTTTAGGGAATCCTGCTGTGCCGGGGGGGTGGACTAGATGATCTTTCGGGGTCCCTTCCAGCTCCTAACATTCTGTGACTCTGTGAACTCAGGATTCAAGCAAAGTTTTACACCTTTTAGTCCTTTTAGGCTGTGGACTCTACTGCCTCTCTGCAGAAACTGGTTTTGCATTGCAGAATCTTTGAAAGTATTTAGCAAAGCAATTTTCAGGTGCAGTATTTCTTTGTAGCAAAAACAGAAAGGAGAAGTTAAAAAATCCCAAACCCTCAAAACAACAACATTTCAGGTAATCTTTAAAATGCTGTTTTAGCATTTTACAGTAGATAAACTACACCTTGATGTTATTTTTCTGCCAGAAGGCTGATTACAACACAAGGTAACAATAGGTCACACATGTGCCAAAGTCCAACTGCTACTTCAGGCTTGGTTTTTATAGGACACATTTTCACATTCTTCTTTATTGACTGCCCCTGCACCCCTCTGTCTCTGTGCTCTTAAAGAAATGACAACATAAAACTGACTAAAAATAAAGCCAGTTGGGACATATTTTGTATGTTACTGTAGGATAAATAAATCTGTCTAATAAAAAGTATGCTATTAACCATGAATCATGGGGGAAGCATGGCTTGTATTTGACTAGTGTTTGAAGACATAAAACATTCTTTTAAAACAATTAACTCTAACTCTATTTTAGGAACTCTCTCTCTATACATATTTATTAATTTATTTTCAGGTACTTCCAGACGAATAATAAATATAATATAAAAGAAAATTGATGTTAGAACCTGGGCCTAGAGTTTCAGAAAAAAAAAAAAAAAAATCAAGTGTTTATAGACTTCTACCTTCTGTCTTCTAAGTCTCCTTTTTTCTCCTTTTGTCACTCCTGTCCTTTGTTTGCTTTCTTCTCATTAATAGTATAACCCTGCTACGGGAACTTGAGCCATCCATCCAAACTTGTACAAGGAGGTAAAAAGCAAAAATTCATATATACAGAATTGCAGAACAAGAGTAAGAGAGAAACATAGGTAAGAAATTCAAATTTGAGGGGCTATTACATCTGACACACTGTCCTGATGTAGGCTAGGATGGGGTTAATTCTGCTCAAGAAGCTGTGAGAGGCTACATTCAGGATAGACAACCTACTCAGCCAAAAGCGTATTCTATACTACACTGAAATCATGCCCACAATATAAAGGAGGGGGGTGTGTCATGTTAACAGGCAAGATCCTGACCCAGTAGGAGTTTGGTGAGTGTGGGTCAGATAGTCTGCAACAGGTTAGGCTCAGTGTGTTTTCCTATGTATCATTTCTCATAAAATTTTTTCCGTAAGTGTTTTTGTGATACCTGTCACTTCTCTGTTCTTTTAGTTGTTTTATTAAACTTATCCCTAACTCAACCCCTGAGGTTTTTATTGCATTTCACCCTGATTGTCCTTCCAATCCTACCACGGAAAGGGATGAGAGGGGTGCAGTGTGTGAATGGTAGTGTGATGCTCAGTTGTAGCTGGGGCTAAAACCAGGACACACCCATATTCCCACCTCAAAAGGTGCCCTGGATGGTTTTGACACATTAATCAGATCATAGTAGCAGAGACTAAAATGGCTCAAAATATCAGAGACTAAAATCAGAATCAGGGTTTTTGCTAAGATGCAATACTGTGTAAATGTAGCTGGCTTGCTTTCCAATGTTACCCAGATTGAAGAGCTAATTGTTGCTTTTGCAGGGGTGAGTTTCTAAGTTGTGGAAGCATGAGCTTGATAGTGTTCATGTTGGGTAAATAATCCAGAAAGAACTGTAGAGACTCATGAGATAGACTTCAACATCAGATTTAGGACTATAAATTGAAATCAGTGTGCCATCTAATTAGATTCCTGAGCACTGAGAGTTGATGGAGATCTAGCCAATAACTCCAATAGAGCTTAGAGAACGAGTCAGATGAGGCTGAATACTAACGCTTTGGCATTAATCTTATCTCTTGTCATGGCCAGCAGTCCACTGCACTGCACAGATCTCTGGGGGTCATCTCAGTTACTTACACAGGCTGGCATCTTACATTATTGCAGAAACTCTAGGACAATTTTATGACTTCTAAATGGCATTTGTGGAGTAATGGCAGACTGAATGTCACTTGAAATGTCTAACAATACCTTGCAGATATCTAGCATACAATAAGTCATCTCAAATAGCACTTGATGCCTTGATATTACCAATGTAAGCAGCCACCAGAAATGACAGCCTTTAAATAATCCTTCATTCTTAGAGCAGTTTGAGAACTTTCAGAAGAAAAGCTCCTAAAAATCTGGAACAAATAGAAGCTTATTTGAACTTATTTTAATATTAATTGTAATTGTTCTCTCTTTAAGTAAAATTTCAATCCAGGATTGTACTTTAGTAGAGGAATACAGAGAAATAAATAGTTCCTCCAAACAAGGGACTTTATTCAAACTCTGGCAGGCTGCTTCAGCGTAATTCTTTAACTGTCTTTGATTTGTGTACTTATAAAGTTGGCTTTTTTATGTGCCTTTTTGTAAGTACATTTTGTTCAAAAAGTTATTGCTGTAAAAACATATTGTTTAAATTTTCTTGACAGGCATCTCAAAATACATGTAAGTGATCACAGCAGAAGGCGTAGTGAAAATACTATGCTTCTAAATCAATCTTAATTATACTATGATCAGATTCGTAAAGGAAAATTTGCAGATATTAGATGCTGAATAGTAACCAGAGTATCCAAATAAACATTGATTATGTTGGAAAACACCTTAAAATCATCAAGTCCAACTGTTAGCCCAGTATTGCCAAGTCTATCAGTAAAACATGTGCCTCAGCACCACATCTACACACCTTTTAAATACCTCCAGGAATGGTGATTCCATCATTACCCTGGGCAGCCTTTCCCAGTGCTTCACAACCCTTTTGGTGAAGAAATTTTTCCTCATATCAAATCTAAAATACTCCAGGTAAAACTGGAGGCTATTTCCTCTTGCCTTATTGCTTGTTAGTTGGGAGAACAGGCTGACTCTCACCTCACCACAACCCCCTTTCAAGCAGTTGTGGAGAGTGATCAGTTCTCCCCTGAGCTAAACTGCCTTAATTTCCTCAGCTGCTTCTTACAAGATTCGTGTTCATTAATACTTAACTCTTTAGAAAAGGGGAAAAAAACATCCTCTGAATGAAAGCTCAGTGGTTTTTATTTTTTTCAATCTAATCTTTTTTTTTTTTCCTGAAAAATCTCCTTTTGGGTGTAAAATTATTGATTCTTTGTTGATGTACATAATGATGTACACACATAAAACAAGTACAAGTAATGAGGAAATAGAAATCTTCTTTTTACTGAGTCATGTGAAATGCATAGGAGTCTATTGGTTTGCATTTTGGTTTTGGTTTGTTTGTTTGGGGGGGAGTTATGGGGGTTTTGTTTGGTTGGTTTTGGTTTGGTTTGGTTTCTTTCATTTTTTCTCTGTGTTGGTGTTTGGATTTTAGTAGAATGATGTGGGAAACTGTGTCAAATGCCTTGCTAAAGTCAAGGTAGACAACATCCATAGCCCTTCCTTCATCTAATAAACTAGTTACCCCATCATAGAAGGACATCAGGTTAGTCATACAGGACCTGCCTTTCGTGAACCCATGCTGAGTGGACCCGATCCCCTGGCCACTCTGCAAGTGCTGCAGACGTGTACTCAGGATGATATGCTCTATCAGCTTTCCTGGCACAGAAGTCAGACTGACAGGCCTGTAATTTCCTGGATCATCCTTCCTTCCCTTCTTATATACGGGAGCAACATTGGCTGATTTCCAGTCTGCTGGTACCTCCCCAGTCAGCCAGGACTTTTGAAAAATGATGGAAAGTGGCTTGGTGAGAACCTCCGCCGGCTCGTTCAGCACCCTTGGGTGCAGCCCATCTGGCCCCATGGATTTGTGCTCATCCAGGTGATGCAGGAGGTCACTGACCATCTCTTCTTGGACTAGGGGNACAGCCTGCTCTTGAGCCCTCAATATCTCATCCTTAAAGAGCATCCAGCCTTCCTGGACTCCTACGTTCCTCAGTACTCTCTCTCACGGAATACTGGAAACCAAGCTACTAAACAAATTAAAATCTACCCTAAGGAAGTCAAGGATAGGAGTTTTACTATTCCCCTTCCTAACCTCTCTAAAAATAGAGAACCTAACCAATTCATGGTCACTCTGCCCAACTCGACCTCCAACCGAGACATCTCCTACAAGCCCTTCCCTATTCACAAGCAGAAGGTCCAGTAAAGCCCCCTCCCTGGTTGGTTCACCCACCAGCTGCATAAGGAAGTTATCCTCAACACACTCCAGAAACCTACAGGACTGTTCCCTTGTTGCTGTGTTGTAATTCCAGGAGATGTCAGGGAAATTGAAATCCCCCACAAGAACAAGGGCACATGACTTGGCTATCTCACCCAGTTGTTTATAAAACACCTCATCCACTTCACTACTCTGACTGGGACGTCTGTAGCACACACCCACAACAACACCTGCCTTGCTGGCCTTAGTTCTAATCCTGACCCCTATGCACTCAACTTTTACATCATTATATTGCAACTCAACACAGTCATAATAGTTCCTAACATACAGAGCCACCCCACCGCCTCTCCTTCCCAGTCTGTCTTTCCTGAAGAGTTTATAGCCATCCATAGAGGCACTCCAGTCATGCGAGGCATCCCACCATGTTTCTGTGAGAGCCACTCTTAGCCTTTCCTCATAGGAGAGGTATTCCAATCCTCTGATCATTTTTGTGACTTCCTCTGGACCTGCTCCAAGAGGTTCATGCCATTTTTGTCCTAAGGACTCCAGAGCTGGACGAAGTACTCAAGAGAAGGTCTCACCAAAGCTTAGTAGAGGGACAGAATCCCCTCCCTTGATCTGCTGGCCACACTTCTTTTGGTGCAGCTCAGAATTAGGTTGACCTTCTGGACCGCAAGCATACGTTGTCAACTCACGTCAAGCTTTTTACCCACCCTCACGTTCCTCTCCACAAGGCTACTCTTCATCACATCATCTCCCCAACTGTATTAGTATCAAGGATTGCCCTGACCCAGTTGCATGACATTGCAGTTGACATTTCTCAAGCTTGTCCAGGTCCCACTGGATGGCATCTTTTCCCTCAGGTGTGTCAACTGCACTGCTCTGCTTGATGTCATTTGCAGATTTGCTGAGAGTGCACTAAATCCCACTGTCAAAGAGAAAGAAAGTTAATTTTACGTTTCCAGACATAGTAATGCTAATTGCATATTGAGAAAAAATGTGCCTGAGTTTTGGACAAAACATGTGTATGCACTTACCAGATCCCTTAGAACAAGAGGGCACGAGCTTAGGCTCTGCCAGGGAAGGTTTAGGCTGGATAGAAGAAAAAAATTCTTTACAGAGCGAGTAATCACGCGTTGGAATGGCCTGCCCAGAGAGGTGGTGGATTCACTATCCCTGGAGGTTTTTAAAATAAGACTGGATGTGGCATTTAGTGCCACGATCTAGTAATCATGATAGTGTAGAATTAAGGGTTGGACTTGATGACTTGGAGGTCTCTTCCAACACAGGTAGTTCTGTGATTCTGTTCTGTGGAATATACTGCAAATACAAACCTTGCATTGAAAAATGGAGGGACTGGATGTAGAATGGAATCATAGAATGGTCNCTACACAGTACGGGGAACCCACCAAAGGAAAAGGGAAAAGGGAAGAAAAAAGAGAAAAAAAGGGAAAAAGAGGAAAAAAGGGAAAAGGGAAATTAAAACAGGTATGTACACTCGAAACCCAGGATAGAGTAATAAAAAGTTCTTAAAAGTTCTCCTTAAGACAGCGGAGTCACACTGACCAACGCCAGCAACTGCTGCCTCTCAAGGCCTACAAGGCCTGCAAGGCTTGACTCCTCCGCACGGGTGAGACCGATAGCAGAGAAGCCTGCGTCTTCGGATCCGCCGGAAGGGAAAAGAGAACAAGGGCCTCTCCCCCTCCTTATTTATACCCCCAGTTACGTAAAAATCGGATGGAATACTGGGAAACATGATCACTTCCTGGTTACAAGCTGGTTACCAGGAAAAGGCCTGGGTCAAACCATTACACCCTGCCATGGAGTTCATTATGTCAGCCCATGCCAGCCTCATGAAGTTCAACAAGACCAAGTGCAAGGTCCTACATCTGGGTTGGGGCAATCCCAAGCTAGGATACAGGCTGGGTGAAGATTGGCTTGAGAACAGCCCTGAGGAAAGAGTCTTGGGGGTGTTGGTGGGTGAGAAACTCAACATGAGGAGCTCAACATGAGAAGCTCAACAGTGTGCACTTGCAGCCCAGAAGGCCAACCGTATCCTGGGCTGCATCAAGAGGAGTGTGGCCAGCAGGTCAAGGGAGGTGATTCTCCCCCTCTACTCTGCTCTAGTGAGACCCCACCTGGAATATTGAATCCAGTTGTGGAGCCCCTTTTACAAGAGGGATATGGGGGTGCTGGAGTGAGTCCAGAGAAGGGCCAGGAGAATGATCAGAGGACTGGAACACCTCTCCTACAAGGACGGACAGGAAGAGTTGGGATTGTTCAGTCTGAAAAGGAGAAGGCTCTGAGGACACCTTCTTGTGGCCTTCCAGTATCTGAAGGGGGCCTACAAGAAAGCTGGTAAGGGACTTTTTAGGTCAGACAGTGACAAAACCAGGGGATATGGGTGTAAGTTAGAGGAGGGTAGATTTAGGGTGGATATTAGGAAGAAGTTCTTCACTATGAGGGTGGTTAGACAGTGGAACAGAGTGCTCAGAGAGGTTGTGGAAGACTCACCCTTGGAAGCTTTTAAGGCCAGGCTTGATGGGGCCCTGGGCAACCTGATCTAGTGGATGGTGTCCCTGCCAGGCAGGGGAGTTGGAACTAGATGATCTTTGAGGTCCCTTCCAACTCTGACAATTCTATGCTTCTATGATTATCTGCGCTAATCATAGAATCATAGGTGCTCCATTCCTCTGATCATTCTCGTGGCCCTTCTCTGGACTCACTCCAGCACCCCTATATCCCTCTTGTAACAGGGGCTCGAGAACTGGAGTAGTATTCCAGGTGGGGTTTTTCGAGTGCAGAGTAGAGGGGGAATATGTAGGATCTGTTATTCTCTGAAGGAAGAAAATATACACACAGCTTTTGGATGCTTAGAAAGAGAATTCTGTGTAGTAATAAAACATATTGTTGTCCATTCACCCAAAATGATGAATCATATTGAGCAAGGTCATATTCACTTCCACTTTTTCATCCTTCAGTACTTATTTCTTTTCACTGAACAGCTGTTGTCAGGGCAAACTCCTCTTCTTTGCCTGTAGAGGAAGTAGCAACAAGGACCATCTCAAAATAATAATTAATGTCACTGGTTTTGCCGTCCTTTGAAGACTTCCATAATCTCAGTAACTAATAATGAATAAAAGAATCGCAGAATCACAGAATGTCAGGATTTTGAAGGGACCTCGAAAGATCATCTAGTCCAATCCCCCTGCCACAGCAGGATTACCTAGACCAGGTCACACAGAAGCGTGTCCAGGTGGGTTTTGAATATCTCCAGAGAAGGAAACTCCACGAACTCTCCAGGCAGTCTGTTCCAGTGCTTTGGCAACATCACTGGGAAAAATTGTTTATTGTATTTAGACAGAACCTCCCATGCTTCAGCTTACAACCATTGCTGCTTCTCTTGTCACTGGGCTTCACTGAGAAAAGCCTGACCCAATCCTCCTGACACCCATCCTTCACATATTTAAAAGCAAACATGAGGTCACCCCTTAATCTCCTCTACTCCAACCTAAAGAGGCCCAGCTCCCTCAGGCTTTTCTTACAAGGAAGATGTTCCAGCCCCTTCATCATCTTGGTGGCTCTGTGTTGGATTCTTTCAAGTACTCCCCTATCCTCCTTAAAATGTGGGTCACTGCACTGGACACAATATTCCAGATGCAGCATCACCAGGGTAGAGTAAAGGGGGAGAACAAACTCTCTTGTCCTATTAAACACACCCCTTCTAATCCACCCCAGAATAACACTGGCCCTCCTGGCCACAAGAGCACACTGCTGGCTCACAGTCATCCTTCCATCTACCAGGACCACCAGGTCTCTTTCCCCTTCACTTGGGGACAGCTCAGTCCCCAACCTATCTTGATATGTGGGGTTGGTCTTTCCCAGGTGCAAAACTCCACACTTGGCCTTCTTGAATTTCATTCAGTTTCTCCTTGCCCAACTCTCCAGCCTCTCTAAGTCATGCTGAATGGCAGCACAACCCTCTGG
>VWZX01008727.1:0-16984 GCA_013399015.1 Galbula dea | reverse complement strand
CAATATTCCAGATGCAGCATCACCAGGGTAGAGTAAAGGGGGAGAACAAACTCTCTTGTCCTATTAAACACACCCCTTCTAATCCACCCCAGAATAACACTGGCCCTCCTGGCCACAAGAGCACACTGCTGGCTCACAGTCATCCTTCCATCTACCAGGACCACCAGGTCTCTTTCCCCTTCACTTGGGGACAGCTCAGTCCCCAACCTATCTTGATATGTGGGGTTGGTCTTTCCCAGGTGCAAAACTCCACACTTGGCCTTCTTGAATTTCATTCAGTTTCTCCTTGCCCAACTCTCCAGCCTCTCTAAGTCATGCTGAATGGCAGCACAACCCTCTGGTGTGTCAGCCACTCCACCCAGTTTAGTGTCAGCAACAAACTTGCTGACAGCACACTATGTTCCCTCATCCAGGTAATTAACGAGTAGATTGAAAAGTACTGGTCCCAGTACTGACCCCTGAGGGACTCCACTAGACACTGGCCTCCAATTAGACTCCATCCCATTGACCACAACTCTCTGACTTCTGTCCTTCAACCACTTCACAAGCCACCTCGCTACCTAAGCATCCAGACCATACTTTCTCAGTTTAGCTACTGCAAGGATGCTGTGGGAGACAGTGTCAAATGCTTTACTGAAATCAAGTTAAACCACATCCACTGATCTACCCTCATCCATCCACCCACTTATGTCCTCATGAAAGGCTATCAGGTTGGTCAAACCTGACTTCCCCTTGGGAAACCCATGCTGACTGCTCCCAAAGACCCCCTTTATCCTTGATATGCCTAGAGACAGAGTCAAGGATAAAGTATTCCATCACCTTTCCAGGGATGGAGGTGAGGCTGACCAGTCCTGCACCTCTCCTGTCCCCCAGGACTTACTAAAGATGATGGACAGTGGCCTGGCAATGGCTTCTGCCAGCTCCCTCAACAGCTGCATGTCCATCCCTTCAGGTCCCATGGATTTATGGATGTCCAGATAGCTTAATTACTCCCTAACCCAGTACTCTACAACTAAGTAAAACTCCTCCATTATCCTAAAGTCAGCTGGAGGCTTAGGGGTCTGAGGCTCCTGAGCACAGTCTCTATCGTTATAGAGAGAGACAAAGAAGGCATTCAGTAATTCCGCTTTCTTTGGATCATCTGGGAGTTCTTAAAAGGACCCCAGTAGTACAGTCTGAGCTGAAATACCTCAAAACAGCTGAGGGACTTTCTGCTTCCTGTGTTTTCGAACTTCAGGGGAGTTTTCCTCCCGTGAAAGGCTAAGTTTGTGGTCCACATGCTCTGCTTCCCCGTGCTCTGCTTCCCTGTGGGAGGGGCAGCACCTGGTAGCACCTAAGCAGCTGGGGGAGGTGTGCAATTCCTCTGGGAGTTCTTAAAAGGACCCCAGGAGCACAGACATCTCCAATGTCTGTACACAGGAGAAAATCGATCAAGGAGCAAAGTGAGTCATCTGGCCCTGTTGCTGCTGCCTCTGAGGTCAGTCTCCTGTAAATCTCTGGGAATGGTTGTAACTCAGATGAGAGCTGCTGTTAGAAAAGCTGTGGGCACACAGACTGAGACCCCATGTAGCCATGTTGGTGCCCAGGTCTCTAGCTGTGCCCAGGTCTCTAGCTGTGGAGAATGCCAGAGCCTGGCAGTTGCGGTGGAGGGTATCAGAGATAACACCTGTGTCAGATGTGAACAGGTAAATGATCTGCTCATTACAGAGGCTGAGCTGAAGAAGGAGGTCATGAGGTTAAGGACTAGAAGGGAACATGAAAAGGAGATAGAATGGTGGAGCCAGGCTCTGACATCCTTGTCAGAAGGGCAGCAGTTGGGGGGTGCACGAGAAGTAGGGGGTCCCACTCCATCTTGCCACCTGCAAAAGGATGACCCAAGTGAGGGGGGGGGGAATGGAGGCAGGTCGCTCCCCAAGAGAGGTAGGAGAGGCTCCTCCCAACCTCCCCTGCTTTCTCATTCCCCCCTACTCCATTGGAATGGAGCCCTTGTATCAGAAGGCTGGGTGACAGTGGAAGGTAGAGGCCTAAAAGAAACAGATGGCTGGAGGAAAGTTGATGGCTGCAATAGAAGGCAGGTGCCTTCCTTGCCTGCCTCAACTTCCCAGGTGCCTCTGAGAAACAGGTATGAGGCCCTGCTGGAAGACAGCCACTCTGATGGGGATGTTGATGACAGGCAACCTGTATCAAAGGTATTTCTGCAGTCAGCTAGCCTTCCGGGACATACCACAGCCTCTTCCAAAAAGAAGAAGAAAAAAGCTGTGGTTGTTAGAGACTCACTCTTAAAGGGAACAGAGGGTCTAATATGCAGTGTTGACCCTCATCATAGGGAGGTCTGCAGCCTTCCTGGAGCCCAGATTAGCGATATTATTAGGGAACTTCCCAACATGGTGCAGTCATCAGAGTTTTATCCACTACTGATCTTTCAGTCAGGTGGAGAGGAAGCTGCATCCTGTAGTCTGAGGGAAATGAACAGAGATTTCAAGGCCTTGGAACAGTTGATAAAAGGGTCAGGGGTGCAAGGTACTTTCTCTTCCCTACTTCCATCACCTGACCATGATATGGGATGGAGTAGAAGAGTTTGGTCCATAAATACCTGGCTCCGAGACTGGTGCTACAGGCAGGGCGTTGAGTTCTTTGTTAATGGCTGCTATTACAGGGTACCAGGCCAGATAATAAGAGGTAGGAAAGGCTTCTCTTCCAGGGGAAAAAGGATAAGAAGACAAGAACTAGCAGAGATCATCCATCAGGCTTTAAACTAGTTTCGAAGGGGGATGGGGTTGTTACCACGTCTGCACCAGTGGGGCAATGTTCTTGTGCTAGTATTAATACAGACCAGAAGGCCTCCCACCACCCTAGGTTAGAACTGGTATGCTGAGCACACTCCTTAAATGCCTGTGTACCAATGCACGCAGCATGGTGAATAAACAGGAGGAGTTAGAAATCTATGTGCCATCAAGGGGTTATGAACTGGTGCCAATTACAGAGACATGGTGAGACAGCTCTCATGACTACAATGTGGTCATGGATGGCTATGTCCTTTTCAGGAAAGACAGATCTACAAGGCANGCTGCAGGGATCATGAAACAGCAGAGTTCAGGATCTTGTGTGGTAGGAACAGAATACCTAGTAGGATGACAAACCTGGACTTCAGTAGAGCGAACTTTGATCTTTTCAAGAACTTGCTAAGGGAAATCTCATGGGACAGGGCATTAGAAGATAAAGGGGCCCAAGAGAGCTGGATAACATTCAAGGACCACCTCTTCCAAGATCAACATCACAGCATCCAAACAGATAGAAAATCGAGGAGGGAAGCCAGGAGACCCGCATGGTTAAGTAGGGAGTTGCTGGGCAAACTCCAGTGGAAGAAGAGATTCTACAGGTCATGGAAGGAGGGGCTGGCCACATGGGAAGAGTACAAGGCTGTTGTCAGAGGTTGTAGGGAGGCAACTAGGAAAGCTAAGGCCTCTCTGGAATTAAATCTTGCAAGGGAGGTGAAGGACAATAGGAAGGCCTTCTTCAAATACATTTCAGGAAAAACTAGAGGCAATGTAGGTACCCTCCTAAATGAGGTGGGTGCCTTGGTAACAGATGACTGATCTTGTTCACCATCTCCTCCCTTAACATGTAGAAGGAGAGCATAAATCACATTATCAGCTATGGTCTTATCTGCACAGCAAGGGAGAAAATATGAGAAAGTGAGATGGTGAACCCACTTCCTAAATGGAAGCCAGAATGAAAGTGTTAAAGTGAAAGGAACACAATAAGAATATTGTCCACGTCCATTAAGGTAGATGCCCAGAGCAATCATCAAACTGCAATCATCGAAATGTGAAAAGAAAGAAATCAGCTTCCAGAGCGATAAAAAGGCCACTGATAAGTCGAAACAAAAACCTGACAGAGACTGCTCTGACAAGAGCAGTAGAGGGGCCTTGCCTTCTGCCAGGAGAAGGAGAGGGATCAGGAAGATAATAGAGTTTACTGGGCTGTGTGGGTTTGATGGTCTGGCAATCAACTGACCCAGGGGTGGAAGCATAATCCAACCATTTGTTACGGACTGATCCAGGCCACCCTAGAGAAGAGTAACGTTCTAGAATGCATAGAGTCGGATAATGGAACTAATTTTAAAAACAATCTAGTCAACACCAGAGGCTCTGTTGATCGGGCTGATCCTGCCCAAGCAGAATCTCTCCACACTGTAGATGGAGACAAGGTTCCAGCGGTTCACCTGAGGGGCATGCTGGGTAGGGCCGTTTGGGTTACTCCTACCTTGGGCCAAGACAAACCCATTCGTGGGGTTGTCTTCGCTCAAGGGTCAGGATACACCTGGTGGGTGATGAGGAAGGATGGAGAGGTCCAATGTGTGCCTCAAGGAAATCTATCCTTGGGGAAAAATTAATTCTGTGTTTTAAGCTATATTTTACAGGAAACCAGCCACCCAGTCATTTAAAGACCTAGACAAAGCTGATGAGGGTGTTCAATAACAAGACAGCCCAGATCAGTGAATGGTGCCGAAATCTGTAAGCCTAACCAGAATTGTGATTATGACTAGAAAGACAAGAATCCGACTGTTTAATTAGAACAAAGCATCGTGAAGGCACATGGTGGGTGTTGACACGACGTGATTTCTGCCCAGTACACTGAATGTCAAAGTGAAGAAATTCAATGATGCATGAGATATAAGTGTTGTGTAAAAATCATATGGAATAAAGGGTGAAGAATGTCGTGGTTTGGCCCAGGCCTTTTCCTTGGTAACCAGCTTGCACCCAAGGAAGTAGTCATATTCCCAGTATTCTGTACGATTTTTATGTAACTCAGGGTATAAACAAGAAGGAGCAGAAGCCTTCACCCTCTCTTCCTTCTTGTGGATCCGAAGACTCAGGTTCTCTGCTATTGGTCTTGCCCGTGTGGGGGAGTGAGGCCTTGTAGGCCTTGGGAAGCGGCTGTTTCTGAATTTCTAGGAGAGTTGTGAGACTAATTTCTTTAAGCGTACACACCTGTTTTGTTTTTTTCCTTTTTGTTTTCTTTCCTTCTTTCCCTTTCCCCTTTCCCCTTCCCTTTTTGGGGGTGTTTGGGGGTTCCCTCTATTATATATATGATATCTGATGGTACATTACTATATAGATAAATGTATTCATCTTTAACATAATTTGAGTTACTTCGGACTCTTTGGGTTTTTTCTCTATTACTCTGAGAACGTGGCGGGGGGGCAGAAGGTTTTCACTGTGAGTTTGGGCATTTGGCAGGGAGCCAGGTCCAAACCATCAGAGTGTCGAACACTTTTCTGAAATTAAGATAAACCACATCCACCCCCCTGCCATCATTTATCCACCTGGTTATGTCCTCATCAAAGGCTATCAGGTTGGTCAAACATGACTCCCCCTTGGTAAATCCATGCTGACTGTTCCTAATCACCCCCTTATCCTTGATATGCCTAGAGACAGAGTCAAGGATAAAGTGTTCCATCACCTTTCCAGGGATGGAGGTGAATTTGACCACTCTATAGTTACCTGGATCCTCCTTCTTGTCCTTCTTGAAGACTGGAGTGGTATTTGCCTTTCCCCAGTCCCCAGGCACCTCTCTTGTCACCCACAACTTATTAAAGATAATGGAGAGGGGCTTGGCAATGACTTCTGCCAGCTCCCTCAGCACCCATGGGTGCATCCCATCAGGTCCCATGGATTTATGGATGTTCAGATAGCTTAACTGCTCCCTAACCCAGTCTCAACATACAGTGAAACAGCATGGTTAATTATTTGGGTTACTCCATTAAGAGTCATTAAGTGGTATTTTCCTTGTATGTCCAAAAACTTAACATTCTTCTGCCGTAAGGAAACTTACAATCATTTAGCTAAATATTTAACTAGAATTACATTTTTAAATCTTCAGTAGACAGATGGCTGTAAATCAGAGGTTAATACCAACTATGACAATACGCAAGTTACAGTAATCTCCATATTTCCTTACATGATATCTGCTCAGCACAGCAGCTTTCCTGAGGGCTACTTGCAAGTGTCTACCTCTCTGCATATGTGACAGCCTGGACTTGGAAACTTAAGGGGGTTTATGTCCAGCAGGGACATGAATCAAGGAGTTGCAAGATACAAGTCTGAGTGATACAAACCTAAGTGGGGATTAACCTGATCTATATGTAGATGTCTGAACACATATGGAGCTGATTTTTCAGTCTCCTATAACTAGGGGACATATGCCAGTGAACCCAAGGGAATCAAGGGATATACTTGAATCTTAGAATAGGTTACTCAACCTTTCTCTACATTAACTGTAAATGGAGCTCAGATTAATGACTTTTAGACAGCAGAAGACTGGTATCAATTGTGTGCATAATAACAAAAAACCCATATACTGTGTCGCAGCATGACAATATGCCGTGCACGACAAGATTCTGAAGAGTGAGTTCAGACGGACTCCACACACACACACACACACACACACACACACACACACACACACACACACACACAAAAGACGTGCAGCAGTGGTTGCGTTTAATTTATAAAGTGTGTAATATAGGCCAAGCAGAAGTACAAGAGTCGCAGGTAGAGACTATATACAAAGAAAATTGGCTAGCACCGTGCTATTGTTAGCAAGTGTCTTTTATACCTTTACAGAAAGAATGATGACCTTAAGTAAGTGACACTTACATATACAAATTAAACTGACCAATTAAGAAGCAACAGTTACTAGTAAAAACAACTACTGTAAATGAGGATAAAACAGTGCACTTCAAAGAAATGTGAATGTGATAAGACTGGTGCTGTGTGTTGTGGGAAGGATAAGATGTTAAGGCTATGTGGGGCTCCAAGGTCTCTGTGTGCAGCTGCAAAGGCTCCTACTAGATGACTCCCACTTTCTCTCCCAGGCTATCTAATTGCTTTCTTGTGAGAAACTGACTTTGGCCCTGTCCAGCTTCCCCTCCGCTAGGCCCTAGATCCTGCAGACTACAATAGCATGACACAACAATATTGCACTGTTCTTGAACTGCATGAAATGGATGAGCTTAGAAAGGTTAGATGGCCATTGCTGTCAAATCCAGGCACCAGAAAAAAACCCGTATTTACAACACACTAGAAGTCAAGTATGAGGTCGGATACAGTTAGAATAAATACTGGAATAAATTGCCAAGAGAAGACTTGGATGTGTTGTTTTTTGGGTTTTTTTTGTTTTTTTTTTCTTTTAATGTGGTTTCTTTTGGTTTAGTTTGGTTCATTTGTTGCTTGTTTTTTTAATCTGTAAGAAAAATAAAGGATACTGAGTTCTGTACAGGGTTCTAACTTAAGGTATGAATTATATGATCAAACTAAAGGTGGTATTAGTTTTTACTGGACTAAGTAAGTCTGTTAATGATAATCTTTGAAGCAGAATATCTTTTGTAAATATATCATATGACAATGGACACTAAATACAGCTCAATGTCTACTCTGGTGTTTCCTTCAAATACATTTCTATTAGGAAGATAGCTGAAAAAATTCTTTTTAAAATTATTTTCGTTGACAAAATTCTCTGAGTGGTGAATGAAGCTAAATTTACTAATTAATGAAAAAAATTCTCAAAAGTGGAGTTATAAAATGAGAAAAAGAAAAGTACTTAAATGGTCAGGAGAACATTTTGAGATTTATTTTTTTTTTTTTGTAATCATTCAGCTTCTCATGTAACACTGAGGATGCCTGTAAACATATCCGCTTCTAGATTGGTACGATTCAAAAGAAAAATTTGCAACAGCTGTTGTGTACATAGCACCGTTCTGAGATTTGAATTCCTAAGCTGATTACAGGCAAACATCTGGAAAATTGAATTGAATCCAAATCTACTAAAAATGACTGTGACTGTTAGTTTGTTGTGTTCACTTCAGGAAATGAGCAATTTTATCATAATTTAAGGAATTTCATTGCACTGTTAGTGACATATAAACTAAAGATTGAAGTAACTGTATTTTTCTGTAATGGAGAAAGCAATCTTTACAAAAGGGGAAACCATATTACTTGCCTCTCCAGACATCACCATGAGATCCTTCTCATGGAATCTGGGCAACCAAATGAAACTCCAGAACTCTGCTTACTGAAATGGGAACTTCTTTGTGTACACAGATAAAGATTATGTTAAATCTGTAACCTGTGAACTAAATCCTGCTTTTGAAGTTAGGATGAACTAAAGCCCACACAATGTATGTGGTTTTGAGTGATATCAAACGTAAGTACACGTTATTTACATCATGGATGAAGAAAAAAAAAAAACAAATCAAGCTCTCGACAAAATTGAAAGACTTCGTTTTATTTTAAAAGATTTAGAAATACACAAATATTGAAACCAGGATTTCTTTGCAGCCATTGGAAAACATGAAAAAAATTACCTGTCCTGGTAAGACTATCAGCTTTATATTTTCAGTAAAAGAAAATAATCAGTCATTTTTTATATCATTAGTATCACCTTTTTCTGGAGAAAAAAAAAATAAATCCAAAAATAATTTAAAAAAATCAATCACCCAGGTCTAGTTACTACTACAACTAAGAGTAATAAGTTAGACTCTGGGACAATAAATTAACTATGTATTACCTACCTGTTCATATTTTCTCAATATCCTTATAAATTACCTATGGATAGTTCAAAATTAAATACTAGAAAAGTCTTATCATGAATGGCTATTATTATTATTATTATTAAATAACTTTACATTATTTTTCAGTGGGAAGTTAAACTGATGATATTTCATTGGTAAGTAAAAAGCTGTAGTCTTGTCTTCTATTTGTCATTTTGTGTTTGAACCCATTAACCTCATCAAATATTTTTAATACTCAGAAAACACGTGAAACTGTAGGTGTTCAAAAATTAGGTCTGAAAAATGTCTCACTACTCAGGGAGAAGTCCCATTCCAGTGGGGTTCCATAAGTGTACTGCCAAAAATACGAATTAAATCACCACAATTTACGTGAGATTATTTTATCTATATTAAGCCAAAGTTTTTATAGACTCAAGCAATTTTAAAATAAATGTTTGATAGATGCATAATAATAACTTCAAAAGGATTCTCATCACAAAGGTATGAGCCAACAAATGTTTACCTGTGTCATCTGCCCAGCTGAGGAAACTTTCCTGAAGGAGGTTTATGGTAAAGTTCTTCTTTAGATGCAACACATTATTTGGGCAGATAAGGCAACACTACAACAGACATTGGAGTCAGAGACCTCTCTGGAATATTTCAGGATTGCATAAATTGTCTAAAATTTTGCTTGGAAGTGCTGTAGAAATATGCTTCCTCCATTAGTTATTTGTATTTTTAAGCTAAATATACTTTCCAAATAGAGGGAAAAAAAGCGGACTTTAAATGATAGCCAGGGTCACATCACTGTGGTCCTTCAGAGATATACAATTATATAGGGAGAATTTTAAGCTGTGTGGTTAGGCGTGGCATAACAGGTTGATTGGTTCAAATGAAGTGAAAATACAGGAATTGTTGCATATAACAGTGAGACATATTGCCTCATTTATCATGAGGAGTGAGGAGACAGAGGAAGGAAGGAAGGAAGGAAGGGGGATAGGCAAAGCAAGGCAGAAGGTAAGCTAATAGAAGAGGAGAAGAAAGAGGAAGGGAAGGGAAGGTGCAGGGAGGGAAGGGAAAGGAAGGAGAGGGAAGGGAAGGAGAGGAGAGGAAAAGGAAAGGAAAGGAAAGAAAAGAAAAGAAAACAGAAAAGAAAGAGTAAAAAGTCAGCCCCTGTTATTATAGCTTTAGCTTAGATCATAGAAATAAAATGTTGGCCCCAAAATCTGCATGGAGTCATTCAAGAAGCTTAATAGCACAGGGGATAAATCACTATTATTATTATGAAACAGGAGACAGAGTTCTTGGGACCTGGAACTGTGTAGCTCAGCTCCAACTGCTGTTCAGCAGTCAGAACTACCAACTTCATTTCCTCTTAGCACATAATAAATAACACATCTACCCAACATAAAGGCGTTTTTATAATATCAGTAAAGGAACTGCAGAGAGTGTGATTATCATGAACTAATAACACTCCATAGAAGATATGCAGCACAGATTGGAGATGACCTGAAAATGAGACTATAGCTCATGTGGTTGGTACTGTACCTGACCAGGCATTGTCCTGTTATGATGGTGCTATCTCGAACTGCTACCACATTTTAATATTGTTTTCCTCTGACACTGTAATTTATCCAGAAGGAATCCATTTATCATTGTATGTTTCCTCTTTATGTGATGGTTTCTAGTACAAGAGCTAAAATGAATGCCACATTTTAATTTATGGTGCTATTAGCTCTTTTTGTGCACCAGCTCATGCTGCCTGTGGTATTTTCACAGCATCACACATCTTGAGGTAACAGAAGGGAAGCTCATCTGGTCTCTTTTTAGTGATACGTTAGCTTTGCAGAGGTGATGGCTGTACCATCTAATGGGAGAGAAGGGGTTGCCTGGTGGTCAAAATATACAGCTGGCTATTACCCAAATCAGATTTGCTCCATACATTTGCATAGACTTGTGAGACTGGTGACTTCATGGCTCACTTATGCTGCCTGTCATGTGGATCCTGCCTCACTCTGTTCTAACATGTGACCTTGCCTTGCATGTGTTCCAGAAGCGACCCTAGCACAGGTCTCACTATTGGTTGTTGAACACCTTCAGGGTGTGAAAGTGTTCTGGGTGGACAAGACGGTTATTCAAGTCTCACTGTGACACTTACACTTGCTCTGAAACAACAAAAAATCATCCCAACAGCTCTACATCTGGGAGGATGGGGACCACAGAAACAATAATTTAATAAAAGTCCATCCCTCAATTACAGCCTTACACAACATCACTAAGACAAATTCTGAGAGTGTATAAGACTCACATGAACTACATAATCTTCCCACATAAGAAAGAAGCTAGAAAAGTTGTATTCCTATGTCTGAAGTGGGTTGTACTCACCTTTAAATTACTTTATCTCTTCTGTGACGGTTGTCTGATGATCAAAAAATAGCTGCAGTGATCCAGAGATCCCTTCTAGACAGGAGCTTTTAATCTTCAGTTAAGTGTTGGTATCTCTGTTCCTAGTGAATACTTCTTGATAGTGCTGTATAGCAAGAAAACATGGACAGCTCTAATCTTAGAGTTATCAGTCTGAAATTGAATCTTCTATGGGTTTTTTTCAGATTTTTGAAACAGTTTCTACAATCTTGGTATTTCAGATTTAAAAACATACTGAGTAGAAGACAGAAGCAGTCATAAACTAGTCACATCTTGATGGAAAAGAGACAAATCAGTGTTTTGATCCTCCTCAGCTATCTACAGACAGAGAAGAACAAATCAGTAATGGTTTGTTTGTTTTCAGTAATATTGGTAATTTTTGTCTTTTTGTTTTACTTGGAAGTTGAAACAAAAACTGAAAAATTGGGCTGAGTTGATCGGAAACAAATATTTTTTTCACTAAAAGAAAAATCTAAAAATCTTGTTTACACATTTGTTCCACTTGAATTGGAAGTTTTATTTTCTCAGGAGAAAGGTAGCTTAAATGACTTAAAGTGCCTGCCAATCTCGTTTTCTTAAAAGTTATGGTTTGGGTCATTTTGATACAATTCAGAAATGAATCTACTAAAAAACTGAGTAGATTAAATAAGAGGATATTTGCCTTATTCTCAGAGTTTTGCACATTGTGTGCAAGTATTTTACTGCTTTGGGTTAGGGAAGCAGTCATATGTATCAGAAGGATACATATGTTCTTACTCCTTTTTTGTTGATGTTATTGTACTTTGTAGAGATTATTCAAACACCCATCAAAAAAGAATAGTGAATTTTCTTGGAAAAAGTGAAGAGACAGCAGTCAAGATTTTATACATCTATGGTGAGGACTTAGCTCAGACTGAAAATAAGTATGATACAATGTAACAAATGTAAGAGGGAAGGAAAATGAAATTATATAATTTAGAGAGTGAGGTGTAAGCCAATCCAAATTCACAGCAGTGGGAACAGATTGTCAGTCCCTGAGGGAAGGAAGCAAAGGAAGCAACTGTATGCAAATGAGTCTGATCGTTTATGCAAATTATATTTACAATTGGTCATAGGATTTCTTTGGGCCCAGATGCTTTCTGTGAGAATCAAAACAGCAGGATCCAGGCTAAATTAAAATGCTAGTCTAGTCAGATTTTTTTTTTCTTTCCTCCCGTAACATAGAGATATAAGATAGTGGATCAAGAGAAACATTTATTATTTATTTCTGATAACAACTACAGCAGGTGCCCAGATGACTTCAAGAACAGCCTAAGGGTGTGAGAAAAGTGCATTGTGATCCCCTGGAACAACCTTCCACTTCCCAGTAGTAAGTAATATAGGGACTGCTAAGCTGGCAACCACAGATCGGCTGCGGTGCTTAGTTGTTGCTCTATCTGTGGACTTCAATGGATGTCTAATCTCTTATTTGAATTTATGTATAATTTTTGACTGCTGGAATATTCTGTGCCAGAGTGTCACAGTTCAATGAGCATCATAGGAAAAAACAAAACAAAAACCCAAAAAATAAAACCCAAACCCCCAACAGATTGAACCCCACCTGGCTACAAACTTCTTTCAGGTAATTATAGAGAGTGAGAAAGTCTCCCCTGGGCCTCCTTTTCTTCAGATTAAACACCACCAGTTCCCTCATCCACTCCTCATGAGACTTGTTCTCTAGATCCCTCCACAGCTTTGTTGCCCTTCTTTGGAAACACACTGGCAGCTCAGTGTCTGGAAAAACTTAACAAATCGTATCTGTGACCATTAAATGTTGTAGTAGGTCACTGACGATTTCCTCTTGGATTATGGGGGCTTTATTCTGCTCCCTGTGTTCCCCAGCTCAGGGGGCTGCGCTCTCAGAGAATGGCTGGTCTTAAAGACTGAGGCAAAGAAGACATTTGGTACCTCAGCATTTTCCTTATTCTTGGTCACCGTATTTCCCTTTGCATTCAATAAAAGATTCTCCATAGTCCTCTTTTTACAGTTAATGTATTTATGGATTTATTTTTTTTTTATGACAACATATGGACAAGTGAGGTGTCTACCAGTGCCTACTACCCACTACTGGCCACACTTGTGCAGGAGTGCCTGTGCCTAGGGCAGCCCTGACCTCTCATGTCTTCTTCACACAGTTAACTGCCAACCCACCCACTATGGAGACTGGTGCCCATCCTTCAAGAGGTAGTCAGCAAAGAGGTAAGTGAAAGCACATGTTTGTGATAGAGCAGGAAATGGTTTGCCTCAACAACAATTAAGTCTACTGATACACCTGAGGACTTCTGTTGGCCCTGAAATAGGAGGGGTGGTGCAAAGTTTAGCTGGGTTGTTCAGCAGTTGTCTCCTCATCCGATAGCCTTACCACTTTTTGTATACATACATGGAAGATGAGATAACCTGCTTTACCAAGTTGCAAATAAGTGTTGAAACTGGTATTGGTCGCCCTTAAAAAGTTTCTGAAGTTGTGTTGGTTTTCGGCTGGTAAAGATCAGTCTGGACTTGATATCTTCACATTCACATTCAGTTAATTGAGGATGAATTCCAAGCTTCAGATTTTTCATACATTATGACAGGATGTAGAGGTCCTCAAGATGGGATTAATTTCATACCAGAGCTGCAATTATCTGATGGAGCTTTACCTGGGCTGAAGGATATGGGCACTTGAGTTGACTACGAGGAGGTCCGACTGATTAGCCCATTTGCAGAAGGGTCTGAGAGCACAGTCACAGTATCACAGTATCACAGTATGTTAGGAGTTGGAAGGGACCTCAAAGGATCATCTAGTCCAACTGTCCCTGCCAGAGCAGGATTCCCTAAGACTAGGTCACAACAAAGCTTCCCTGACTGGGCCAACTCTGCTTGGCTTTCAGCACAGAAGTCTCTTCCTCAGTCCCAATGTAAGCTAACTCCCATAGATACAGTCAATATCAGTGTTCTCACTGATACCCGAGAAGCATATTCCTAGATCCTGAATTCCTAAATCCATCTTTGCCTACTCTATTTCACACATTAATTTTCACATTACTGTGCTTACATAAAAGAGGCACCACACAGGGCAGATTCTTCCTTATTTTCATCTAGATGGGCATTGTTGCTCATAAAAAGAATATTTCTCTTACGTTAACAGTCACACACTGGTGTAAGAGCAAGAAAAAAAAAGACCAACATATACATTCGGCAGCATTTTGATCTCCCAGGAGGAAGAATGTATTAGATATTTACCACATGATGGACAGAGAAATAGTATTCTGTTGACTGAACTTACTCTTGATTTACACAAAGGAAGAGGGCAAACAGCTGTTTACAAAGCTGGCAAGGAGAAAAACAAAATTCAAAACAGTTGGAGCTGACAACAACAATGCTTTGTTTCTGGTCAGCATAAACAGATAGTGACTGCCTCAGGGCTGTGTTCTCCCCTTTTGAAGAAAACACATACCATGTTCAAAGTGCAACAGGTCCTAGAAGGCTAAACAAAGCAGCAGAAGATCTGATTCCTTCCTTTGGTGTTTGTTGATCCATGAATGCTGATCTTACTCTAGGCTAATTATGACCATATTTATGCAACCATCAGAAGGTCCTCATGTTTAACATGTTCTGTAGATCTATCTATATTCTTCAATATGAGGGTGGTTAGGCAGTGGAACAAGTTGCCCAGAGAGGCTGTGGAAGCCTCATCCCTGGAAGCTTTTAAGACAAGGTTTGATGGGGCCCTATGTAACCTAATCTAGTGGATGGTGTCCCA
The DNA here is from genome assembly GCA_013399015.1 of Galbula dea. Lineage (NCBI taxonomy): Eukaryota > Metazoa > Chordata > Aves > Piciformes > Galbulidae > Galbula > Galbula dea. Next base: position 2,246 of record VWZX01008727.1, on the reverse strand, counting down.
GCCAGGCAGGGGGGTTGGAACTAGATGATCTTTGAGGTCCCTTCCAACTCTGACAATCCTATGATCCTATGATCTATCTGTTCTATAAATCTTTTGTCATCTGTTTTGGTCACCTTTTTGGAGTAGACCCTGCAGATTTCTCTTTCTTCCTGTATTACCTCAAGGACCAGCTGAATGATGTCTTCTGTGAATTCTTCCAGAACAAAATATTTACCAAGCACAGATAACGTATATACCATGCTTATGGCAACATGGATAGACAGCACTACAAGTAAACCAAAAATAATCAGTAAAAATGAACTGTAGGCAAAATTTATTTATTTTGGTTAATAATTTTCTGTGTTTAGAAGAAATTTCTCATTTTGGAAACTTTTAGAAAGATAAGGTGTGTATGTTGGCATCTTTTTCCCTTTTTATCCTCTATTTAAAAAAGATAATTATAAATGTATGTATATACTTTTTCCTTATCTTTTGAAGTACAAAGAGCCAAATTGCAGCTGGAAATATAGGGAATGGGGCAGGATTTCATAGTCTTGTAGGACATCTCACATCATGTGACTGAGACTTCTTCTGTTCACCGTGCAGCATTTCTTCCATGAAACCCTGGCAGGTGCCCATCTACTTCCTGTCTTTGAATTATGAGGAACAGGATTGTCATTGCCTCCTTTAGCTAGAAAATCATGTAGAAACATTACTCAAACGACAGAAGACTATGTGATGCCCATAGCTGAGATTAGAACACTTCTGTTGTTGGTTGTATGTGTTGTGATAAGGATATTGTATCAATTTGTTATTTTTTGCCAGCTCTAGGTGAACCCAAAGTTTTAAAACAGGACTCCTATCTATTTGTCCCTTCCTTGTTTCAGAATAATCTGTATAGGAAGTCTTCTGAGCAAGAAAACAAAATTCAGTATTACTGTGTGTGGGTAGCACCCACCTCTTGATATCATGGATTTAGGGAGCTAGTTTCAAAGAAATTCATCGTAACACTGATCACCTTGATCATCATGGCCCATGCAAAGACTGGAGCTGTAGATATGTCACCAGCACAGTGTGGTGGGTTTAAGGGCTCTTCCCAGCCCCCCCACACACAGCAGGTAAAGGAGAGACTGGATTGGAAGTTAAGAACTAAAACCTGCTTTAATAATAATAACAGATATAAATGAAACAAATATAAGCAGGTACAGGACCCAAGATACTGAACCGTCCCGATGCCAGCTCCCAGTGAAATCAGCACAAGCAGTTCAAAGCAGTGAAATAGCACACGCAGGTTTCAGCACAGGCAGGCAGCACGCAGCTGGGCTGAAAGTCCCAGCAGGAAGGAAGCTTCCTCCTGGTTCCAAACAACAAAAGTCCCCCGGAGAAACCCAGCATTCTCCCCCCGCCCCCCGGAGGGGGGTTTGCAGTGTCCTCAACTCAGGAATTTCAGGTTTCTTAAAGGGACAGTTCAGGCAAGGTGTGTGTGTGTGTGGGGGGATAACTAATAACAGTGCTATGTATGTGGTGGTGGAATATCTTTTAGAAAATACAGTTACTGAACAGAATTAATTCTGTTCTAATCCAAACCATGACACACAGCTTTATCAGGAGTCCTTCATAGAGTGGAAGTTTGTGGTGAGAATTTCATCCAAAAAGAGCCATGGGATCAGTTTTAACAAACCTAAAGGAAGAAATCATATCACAGTATGCTGCATGCAATTCCATAAGGGAAAGGAAGGGAACTGTAAAAAGAGCTTTACATTTCACTGATGACAGTCAGAAGTGGGAGCTGGCTAAGATAAGGAAAGAATTTACTCAATTTCCTAATTTACTTGTTAATAATTCATTAGGTACTACAGTGGCAACTAAACCCTAAAATAGCTTTTTCTGTCCTTTCATATTTCAGCCTGCAAAGATGGACTATAGGTAATCCATTTCTTGAGATCTTCTGTCTAATTTTAATTTCTCTTTTTCCTTTTAATTCATTGCAGCTTTACGTCTAAGTTAAATTGCATTCTATTCTTCACAGCTTCCTTTCCCAGACACCTGTCTTTCCAAGAGTGATCTTTCTTGACATAATCACACACTTTGTTGAAAGAATCCTGGTCCTTGCACCATGATGTTCTTAATTGGCTTTTGACCTTTGCATATGGCTTTGCCCTGCCTGTTAGAAAGAGAATCACAGAGGCACAAAATGTTAGGAGTTGGAAGGGACCTTGAAAGATCCTCCAGTCCAATCCCCCTGCCACAGCAGGTTTCCCTAGACC
>VWZX01008726.1:0-55622 GCA_013399015.1 Galbula dea | reverse complement strand
AGACAACATCCACAGCCCTTCCTTCATCTAATAAGCATGTTACCCCATCATAGAAGGAGATCAGGTTAGTCAAACAGGACCTGCCTTTTGTAAAGCCATGCTGACTGGACCCGATCCCCCGGCCACTCTGCATGTGCCTCAGAAGCTTACTCAAGATGATCTGCAACATCAGCTTTCCTGGCACAGAAGTCAGACTAACAGGCCTGTAATTTCCCGGATCATCCTTCCTTCCCTTCTTATATATGGGGGTAACACTGGCTGATTTCCAGTCTGCTGGTACCTCCCCAGTCAGCCAGGACTTTTGAAAAATGATGGAAAGTGGCTTGGTGAGCACCACTGCCAGCTCTTTCAGCACTCTTGGGTGCAGCCCATCCGGCCCCATGGATTTGTGCTCATCCAGGTGATGCAGCAGGTCACTGACCATCTCCTCTTGGTCTAGTGGGGAGTCACACTGTTCCCTGACCGTATTCCCTAGATTAGGGGAATGTATTTCCTTTGTAACAAGCTCTACGGTGCGGTGGTTTATGAGGAAGGCTCAAAGTCATCGTCACATTGGCATTTTCAACTTTGTTCAGCTTTACCCAGTTGACAGCCATCAGGGTCACGAGAACTGGTTCTGTCTGGTAGCCCTGCAGCTGGGTTCCTGTTATCTCCTAGTGGGGCCCCTTAGTCCTTGTGTCTTATCTTTGCAGACCTACTCTATTCCTCCCTGTTTTCTTACTGTGTATTGTGGGCCAAATGTCCTAACCTACTAACCCTTTTCCAGGTCAATTCTCTTTTACTAACTCAGCTTCCAACAAAAAAAATTTTGTAAGTTTTTTCAGTCTGAATAACAAAACCCAGCTGTCTGCTAAAAGAATACATGAATTATGAAATGCTAATGTTATGTTTGTAAATTAGGCTGGGTTAACAGAAATTCTGAATGTTCTATAAGCCCTAAGAGTATCTCAGATAAAGAAAACTTCAGACTAAGAAATTTAAATGACAGCTTACCTACTCTTGTTAAGATAAATGTGTTATAAACAAAAAAACTGTTTCCAGTATTACTGTATTTGCCAGATTTTGTATTATCTGAGACAAACAATGGTTTCAGGATGATATTGGAAGGAAGGGATTTGATGGAGTAGTATTACATTATGATCGATTTTTTTAACAGATACCAAAAATTTTTTGGCAATGTGAATAAAAAGCTATGGCCATAGAAAGTACCGTGTTGGATCAGATCACAGTTTCAACTCTGAACAAAAAATGCTAAAGATATCTCAAAGGGACATAATATAATTAATATTTTTGGAACAGCCTGTTATAAATCACCTTATTCAGCAATCTTACTTGTACCCCCAAACTTTGAGAGTTTGGGGATGTTATTTTTTTAAATGCTAACTTATCTGCAATTGTGGATGATCACATTATTCATAAAAATGCATAAGATCCTATGATTCTATGGCATTTTCTGGACAATCATTCCATTCAAATGGCCAAGCGTACAAGACAAAGAAAATACATTACCTGGCATAAGTACCTGAATCATTATTTCAGTCTGATTTATCTTTTGACAGACTAAATACCCACTGTTTTTTCTACCTTGTCTGAAACTAAAAGCTTTCCAAACCTTGTGATGATTTGTAAGGAACATCTTAGGATGTATCCTATTGCTTCTACATCCTGCTAGAGATAAGGATATATGGAAATTATAACAGTAGTTTCATGCCAGAGCACATTACTGATCTTAAAGAGAAGTAGCAGCACTGGTGACGTTTCTACCATGTTCTTTATGCAGCTGGCTGTGCCCATTAAGTTATGAGTGACTTTGACACGTAAGTACTGAGCAATGCCCAGCATGCCACAGGTCAATGACACATTAAAAGCTGTATTTTGAGAGAGAACATTACAAAATTATCAGGTAACAGCTTATTTACTGTTTTTAACATTGTAGGAGTTGTTACTCTATGAAGAGAAGTAAACCTGGGTTGCTTCTATTTCCTCTGTGTTGAACTGGCAGCTTTGCTCCTTGTGTTGCCCCGTGGCCAGCAAAGAGAGAGGCAGGGCCCTTTCGCAGCACATGCATTTATTTCCAGCACATGGGATCTGCTGAGATACCTGGAGGTAACAAAATAAAACCAAAACCAAATAGAAACCAAACCAAAAAGTACCGATTTCAAAATAAGCTTTCAGAGGAGTACCCTTGTTAAGATTGGAAATCTCTAAAAACATGGTTTAGGTAAAGACTTTTTTAGTTCTAAAGGAGAAAGATTTCAAAGGACCTAGTGATTCTCTTTAACATGAAGGAAAGGCACCAGGCTGGTAGAGGATACAAACCCTAGAAATACAAGAGCTGCCGTTTTACAAACAAGCACAAGGAAAAACCTGCACTCTTAAAACTTTCGTGGCTAACACAAATGAGAGCATCTATTTTAGTTCTAAACTGAACAGTTGTGTGTGTGACTGGTCATTACAATAACGCCAGGAAATAAACCCCATGCAAAGCCTTATTTTGCAGCTTTGCTGCATTAGCAGGAGCTGCCCTTTAGGCGGTGGTCTTCCCTAGCTGTGTGCCAGGTCAACAGCTCCCCGGGCAGGGTGTGCAGTGAGTGCTGCACTGTGGAAGGGAAGAATACTCTTCCACACAGGCCATCAAGCACCATTTTTAGCTTCCTTCTCAGATGCCTAGCGTAGTATTTGTTAAAGGCACTTGCTAGTCTTTAGCTTCAAGGACCTGTTTTGTTACCAGCTTTCTACGGTGATTAGTTGGTGCTTGGTGTATTTTTATTGCTGCAGTACTGACTTCTCCACTCCTGCTTCCTGCATTGCTGATGTGTAGGGGAGAAAAAGGGGAAACTAAAGAAATATATGTGTGCAGTGTGGTGCTGTGCATAACCCTGAGTTCCTGATTGAGTCTTACGATGCTGCCCTAGCTGTTTGCTGGATGGGGAGGAAGCAGGGAGTGAGAAGGAAAGGTTAGCCGTGTATTTTTTATTTCAACAGTTTCTGTTTCTAAATTACTGGTAGCATTTTCTGTGGAAAAATAACTTGTTCTGCCATCACAATTTTCAAGTCTTCAAGTTTTCAAGAACTTTTTGTCCTCTCACCTTTTTAGCAGAAAAATTGTCGTGAGTTTTGAGGAGACAACTTTTCTTGCAGTGTTTTTAATACCTCCTCATACTGCTGTTACATTGCAAAAGCAGGAAATGTCACGTGTGTACAAAGGGTGTAAGGATACAAACTGTTCTCTAAACACTCTCTGGCTTGTGAGAACAATAGCATTTCTCAAGACCGACTGATTGTATTGTGTATACACAATGCTTTCTCTCTCTGCTAAGTACTTAGGACAAGGGAGAGAATGAACTGTTTATTTGTCAGCTGAGTTTATTATCGTCTGGCTACAATCTGCAAAAGATAAGTGATGGTGTAGTCAATTTTTCTGTATCAGAGCAAGGCACTAGCTGATGCCACTAGAAACACATTCCTGGCCACACTTGCTCCAGAAACAGTAAGTTCTTCACTGAGAATGAAGCGCCAGGTTACAATTTTCCAGCATGGGGTGTCTGTATCCCAGTTGGTGTCAGCTGCTGTTTGAGCATTGTGCTAGCTACAGGATATCTAATTCTCCATCAGGACAGGGCTTCACTCATTGCGTGGAAACAGCACTAATGCTTTTCTGTTTTCTGTTTAGTTTTCAAGTCTATCAAATTGCCTGTATGCGCTGATCACCCTCACTTTTTCACACAGTATTCTTTGTTTACAAGCTTTTTTCAATGTTTTCTTTCTTCCTTTGTTTCTCCCTCCCCCCCAGTATTGGCACACATCTTAAGGTGGTAAAGACTTATCTGTTCATGCTGATTTCAACTAAATGTGGTTGTTTGTCTTGATTGTTTCTCCTAACAACCAAGATCTGACATATGAGGACATGCAACATGCTTATAGACATTTTCCAGTTTGTCACATTTGTCTCCCTGAAAGAAAGGACTGAATAGTCATTGTGCACTCATTGTCCTGAGAACATTTTCTTCTGCTCTGTAATGCAATACCTTCAAGACTTTTCTTGTTTCCTCTGCACTGTCAAACAACCAATAGCTCCCAAATTATTAGTAGGCACCTTTCTAGACGGACTATACAATCAGCATGCAAATGACCAAATTATTATTATTTTTTTTAATGTGGTCCAGCTCTTCTTCATTGCTTCTGAGAGCTTGTATTTTCAGGTGGGATCAGGTCTTACCTCTCCCTCTTGATTCCATCATGTGCCACTCCTCAGTGTGAAGGCTGCATGTAGCACCCCATGGGAGAGCTTGGCTAGAAAAACTCTGGTCCTCTGCAAAGCTTAGAATGTGTCACAGTAATTTGCCATTTTTTTAATGCAGGTTAACTAAGACTTTTCCCTGCTTCAGCTTTCACATTTTTTCTAAGGGTTTTGCTTTAAAATCTATGGTCTTTTTGAAGGGCAGTGGATAAACATCTCCAACAATTTGAGGCAACAATTTAACTTCTATGCAGGACAGATACGTGGGCCTCTCCACAGATCCCAAATCTTTACCTTGGCATTTTGTCACTTGTCCCAGTGTACAAGTGATTTCTTTTTGTCCTTACAAACAAATTGCTAAATCTTCCTGTTTCACATCTGCTGAATTCTTTGTTCCAGAAAAACACAACAGAAACAGCACAGTTCTGCAGTTCTTGTCCTTCAGGCCTGTACAAACAATGTCTTAGCAGTGTGGATGCATGGTGGCCTCAATGAACTGGCCAGCCTGCAAACCAGGAAAGACTCAGGAGAGTTTCTGCTACCTAAAGCCATTTAGCTGAAGGGAACAAATTTACATCTTGGTTTTAGGTGAGTTCCTTTGAGGCCTTTTTGTGGACGTCCTGGACTGCTTTTCATAGCTATTTTTTCATGACATTTTGACCTTCTAAAAGGGCCTGAGACTTTTTTCCTACAAAGACCTACACTTTTGCTCAAGAAACTCTTTATGTGAAGACATGTCACCCCCCTCTCCTCTGGTACTTGTGCAGCTCTGGGGTCCCCAGTATAAGAGAGATGTGGACCTGCTCAAATGGGTCCAGAGAAGGACTACAAAAATGATCCAGGGGCTAGGGCACCTCGTCTGTCACAACAGACTGGGAGAATTGGAGTTGTTCAGTGTGCAGAAGAGAAGGCTCCAGGGAAAGCTTATAGCAGCATTCTAATATTTAAGGGGGGCCTACAGTAAAGATGGGGGGGAACTCTTTATCAGGGAGAGCAGTGATACAATGAGTAGTAATGGTTTTGAACTGAAATATTCTAAGTTTGTATTAGGTATTAGGAAGAAATTCTCTGTGGTGAGAGTGGTGAGACACTGTAACAGATTGCCAAAAGAAATTGTTAATGTCCCCTCCCTGGGAGTGGCAAGTGTTCAAAACCAGGTTGGATGAGGCCTTGAGGAACCTGATCTTGTGGAATGTGTCCCTTCCTATGTCAGGGGGGTTGTATAAGAGTTACTCTACCCATGCAGAGGACATACTTGCTTCAGAAGATCAATTCGAATACTTATAATAATTATTCCTATATCTCAAATATAGAATTTATATTTCCATCTTTTTTGTGGGAAAGTCTGGGCATCAGACCTTGCTCCTGACCCTTTCTTGGGTGTAGGGGAACCTGTGATACACTCACATAATGAAAATGAAAATTAGGCAGAAGGACAATAAGATGATTCACTGAGTTCTGTCCTTTCCAAATTAACAAGTGTGTAATGTTCCTGTCTTTCATTTTACTGTTAAATATGTTGCAGTTTCTTTTGTCTGGTAATCATTCTATTGAATTCAGCCAGTTTTGGTGAAGGCTGAAAATTCTTTCTATGGCACAGGTGTTTTATGTCCTTAAGTTAGGTTTCATGCATCTCTGTTCCATCACATGCACAACAACCCCCATTACCAACTACAGCTCTATTGAGCTCACCAGTGAGATTTGTGGAAATGCATTGGGAGCTGCTACAGGCTGGGCTGAGCATTGTTGGAAGGCCATGGAGGCATGAGGTGTTTTTTAAAAAAACCAGGTTTTTCCTTTCTACCATTCTTAGATTAAAAGCTGACACTGGTTTTTAATCAGCTTAATGACTGTGCAGTTAAACTAAAATATTTGTGAGCTCTTGATCATAACCTGTCCTATGCTGAGTAGCACAAACCTGACTGTTTTATTGTTTACTGGTGAGGTTGCTGCTGAAATGAACTGTAATCAGGTTTATTTGAAACACTGGACTCTATTACTTGAAACAAAATCTTGAGCTTTTTACCTTTTCAGATTAAGTTATGTAACTCTCTAAGCCCTAATGGAGAAAGAAATCAGACTTCTAGAAACTCCTGAAGAAGCACATTCCTTCTCTTTTTCTGAAAAGCAAAATTGCTTTTCATTTCTGCTTTACTACACATCAAGCAAATAATGGGAGTAATGGGAGGATTTTTGTTATTGTCACTGGACTTCAGACCAGGGCTATTGCCCTTATGGTAGAACTGGTTTTCTCATCTTAAGCTTGAAACAGCAAAGAGTTTTGGTGTATTTATTTCTTTTTCTTGCTACCTAACAGCAGCAAACCCTTACTCATTTTTTTCCCCTAGATCCTTCATTGCTAAGTGATTACTTAGATCTTTTACAAGTTTGAAAATACAAGTGTTTTTAATAGATGTGTAAACCAAGATATACCCCTGACTTTCAAAGATTTGAGTTTGTTGGGAAGAACACAGATTCAAAGTAACGTTCAGGGTAGCCTTTAAAGGAATTAAAGTTTTATTTGGAATATAAATTAATAATATAAAAAGTCTGTTTTTAAACAGTATGGAAGCATTGGTGTGGGCATGGTGTTTAATGACAGAGACGAAGACAGAAATAACACTTTTTAGTAGACCAGAGAGAAACACAAACTGAGAAAATTACTCAGAGTTTAAGCAGATTATCTGGAAACAGATCATCTCTTAAAGAAAATGCTCATGGTATGTGTGAAGTAGAGGGCCTATTAATGTGAAGTGAAGCAAAAATGAAAAGGAATTTGCCTTTTCAGAGAAAAAAAAGGAATGTTTCCTAGCTTGTTTAAATTACTAGTGTAGATGAAAGCAGATCTTGAAGTTGTTTTTTTTTAAGTTGGTTTGCAGTTGGAAGGAATTTCCACCTCTGCTTAATTATCTAACTCTTCCTTTGGTTGTGCTTCTCTTGAACAAGTATCTTATTGTACCAGGCTTAAAAGAAGCAGAGCAGAAGCTTGTGTTATAGAGCAAGCTAACATCAATAAATTCACTATTGTGCAGCTGGAGCCTTTCACAGGCTTTGCAGACAGGACTGAACACTTCTCGGACAACTGGGCTTCAAGATACTGTGAAACTGTGAAGAAGCCAGGGGGATCCTTTAACCTGGAGTAATGAAGGAATTGCTTTGCAAAAATGCTTGTTTGTGTAGCCATTGTGGAACTCAGGAGGACAGAGGTTCAGCTAGTACAGTCATCCCACCTTTCCTGGAGCTGAGGGCTATACTGTGGACAACTCCTGGGAAACAGAAGCACTAAACACTAGTGTCCAGAGTGATGTTTCTACATTTCTTCTGATTTCTCTTTCTCATGTACATCTAGATTGCATCATTTCCTTTATATACTAGAGAACAGAGTGATTTGTACTGTCCTTTTTTCTCTCTGTGCAGGAGACAGAGAAACTTAAATTTTACATGGCACGGAGGATATGTGATACATGCCCTATCCTGTGTGCTACATGGGATTAAGATAATGATAAATCTTGGTTTTTTTCTCTGTCCTCTGTGACACTGTCCTGCAGGCAGGGAAGATTTTCTGCTTTCTGAACAAATCAGTTTTCTTCACAACAACATGCCCTTTCCATATTTGACCAGTTCAACAAAATTTGCAAAGTGTAAGGCAGAAAAAAGAGATCCAATTCTCATCTGTACTGCAGCCACTCCATGTCTCATTGGCAGTAGGTAGGCTGCTATGTATAGTTGAAAAACTACTTAAAGACTTTTCACGAACAACAACAGCTATAAAAAATGGAGCATCAGCACAGAGCAGTATGATACTGTGCCTGAGTTTTCTAACTGCAGGTATGAGCTGCCAAGAGCCTTTTCTTGGCATGCACATTTGTGACTAAATGCACTTTTTCAAGGAACACTAAATTTGAATATGGATAATTAAATTCTACTTATGTGAAACCTTCTTCCAAGCTGAACTAAGTACAATTTATTACAAAAGAAAAACTTGTCCAGGATCAAGGATGAATACTTTTTACCACGGATCACAGCAACCCATCACAACTGAGAAAAAGGATTACTGTTAACAACTATTTGACAGAGTAAGTCGTTGGTGAGACTTCTGTGAAATTAGTAACCATGTAGTTCTTAAGCAAATATTTATCTGACTTAGTTTCTCAAGGTCTGTTCTGTTACCGAGGTAAGATTCAAACCCTGTCCCCAGGAACTGTGCCCAAATCTGCAGATAAAGAAAAAGAGATCGAGTGCCATCTTGTGGATACCACAAGAACACAAAAAATATTCCGGAAAGAACTACGCATTAAAAAGAATGGAGGTACGCAAGTCGACAGATGGACGGAGTTGGGGTTGTTCAGTCTGCAGAGTAGAAGGCTCCGAGGAGACCTTATTGTGGCCTTCCAGTATCTGAAGGAGGCCTACAAGAAAGCTGGTGAGGGACTTTTAAAAGAGGTCAGATAGTGATAGAACCAGGGGAAATGGGTGCAAGCTAGACTTGTGGATTGGAAAATAAAACTAAAACTACTTTAATAATAATAATAATGATAAATGAAACATATACAAATATGTACAGAACCCAATACTGAACCGAACCCCCCCTTGATGGTAACTAAGTCACCACTGATACTGCAGCAGTAGGCCTCAGCAGCAGATGAGTCAGGCTCAAGGGATGGATCCTGGAACTGGATGCAGGAACTTGGGGATCACTGAAGCACAAGAGAAGAAGGAACCAAGAAGGGAGAACAAAAAACCCAATTACTACTAAGAACAATCTAGCAATCTATCAAGGGGGAACTGACCCCCAGTTTATATATCGAATATGACGTATATGGGATGGAATACTTTAGTTGGTCAGTTTGGGGTCACCTGTGCTGTCTGCTACTCCCTGAAGGTGCAGCCTTTACCCCGCACCCCACAACATGAGACACAAGATTTAGCAGTGACTTTGCTTGGCATACCAGTCCCTGGTAGTAAATCTAAACATTAGGCCTTATTACTGCTAGAAGCTGGCAGTGTCTATAAAAACATGCTGCTAGTTTCAGAAAGTGCAGTTTCTTAGAGGAGCTTCAGCTAATAAGTAAAATCACTGAACAGAATTAGTTCTGTTCTAACCCAAACCAGGACAAAAGTATACATCTGCTTATGTGCAAATTGTAATCAAAAGCATAATTAATTTTGAACAGGAAGAAACATATTAAGAACAATATAAATGTATCTGCTTCACTACTTTTTTTTCCTGCACAGCTGAAATAGACTAAAAATTCTGGGGGTAAGTGGCGACATTGTCTACTGTTAGGGACTGGTGGGCGACTAAGTAACAACTTCGATATTTGGGCTTAATATCCAAGATGCTTCCATTACGAATGTCATTAGACAAAAATTTTTGTAACATCTCTTTCTCCATGCTCTTAGACAGAAAAAAAAAGGATGTATGCAGTAGTAGTGTATTTAGGACTTATTATTCTTCCATTTTTCCTTCTTCTATGTATATTACCACCATTCATTCTTACCACCATTTTTTCAGCTGAAATGACATAAACAATGATTCTGTAAGTCAGTCAAAATGAAGCAATGAATTAAAATGTTAGGATTAAACAGATGGTGGTGATGTAGAATGAAAGAGAAAAAAATTTGAAACAGAGAAAATTTCAGTGAAATGTTTTTTTTAAATAATTTTGGCTTTATGCTGTACAGAAAGTAGTGCTCACTGATCCATGAACTGGTAGCATTCAGTATTTTGTGGTGTGGCATAATCAGTTTCTCAAGAGAGTTCCGCATCATTAGAAAGAATTGTTTACCATGAGCTCTGACTGCAATTAGGTATGAGCATGTCATAGGTAATTAGGCTGCTTTTCCTTATAAAACTATAGCCAACAGAATTACAGGTAGCACCAGCAGCACTTTTGTAACTTGTACATCAACTTGGTAAAGCTAGCAATTGTCCCTTAAAGGAATAATTGGAAATGATTCAAGGACTTTGATGATCTTTCGAGATAGAGCTATGTGCTTTTATGCAAGTATGTGTAAGTACAATATAGCAATCCTGAATAAGAACCCCAAGACTTATTTGGTATACATACCACTGACAAAAACACACCAGCTTAGGCTGTCTGCCCTGTAGCAGCGACTGAATACACACGAGTATCTGCTATTGGGGATGCACATAAACAAATTCAATATATTTTAGCTGGATCAGGCCCACAGAAGAGAGGGTGTTCATCAGCTGGGCATATTAAAGCAGTGTAGTGACACATGTACAATATGAAAAGCGACTGGAAACAGGAAATTAAAGAAGGGAAGTGTTGAGAGGGCTTTTACCTTGCAATAAAGAGTGAAAGACTAGTGCTTCTGTCTAGATCAATTTTTCTAAATTGCTGCAATGCTAGGTTGACAAACCATGGGAAAATACAAATTTCTTTTTAGCAAGCAAGTATAGTTTGTCATAATTGTATATAAAAGAAATATTCACATATTTCCCTAGACGTCTTCTGTATTCTGAACCATTTGAGCTTTTCTGAAAGAAAAAGCAAAAAGAGAATTACCAGGGAAGAAAAGTTCAGTAGTTCTGGTCACGGGCGAGGAGCGCGAGAGGTGACTTCTGAGGTCAGATGGCTCTCAGAACAGTCTGTCTCATTTGCTCTCAGACGAAATGCCTGTCACCGTGAGGAGGCGTTGCTAACGCTCTGTATGATGTTGCATGGAGGCCGCTGGGCCGGCAAGACTCACCTGCTCCCGGAGAGCAGAGTCTAAGGAAGCCGGTCGGCAGGATTGCAGGAGAGCTGAGACGGCCTCACAGCCGACTACAGCTAGCCCTGAGCTCTACTGCAGGCCTTCCTCCAGACCCACACTTTGGTTGAGCGTCCGACACGACAGACTCGCTAGTAAGCAAGAAGCCCGTGGCCCCGACAGTGGCAGCAGCCTCTAAGCGGTACACGGACCCCGCCGCCTCCTTCCTTCCCTCCGACAAAGCTCCGGCCACCCGGCTGGGAGAGCGGGCGATAGGCGGCGCCAAGCGCGGTAACGGCAACGGGGCAGCTGGGGCAGCCCAGAGCTTCTGCTCCGCCTAGAAGGGAATGTAGGTGGGTATGAGCGAGCGTCTTTTTGAGGGGCGGCAGATAGCTGCCGGAGAGCCCTGTGAATTGGAGGCTGGAAGCGCTTCACCTGTTACCTCCTCGCTGCACGCCGATGGAACCGGCTGTGCGGGGCTGGGAGCTGTCGCCCCAGGGATCGCCGCCGGCCTCCGTGAGGCTTCTGCCGTACTTTTGTCGCGGGGAGGTGGTGAAGGGCTTCGACAGAGTCTCCGAGGAGCTGGGCATCCCCACTGGTGAGGGAAAGTGCGCGGAGGAGAGGGACGAGGATGACACCTCCCGTCAGGGCCACCGGCGAGGTGTTCGCAACGGGTCTCTGTCCAGGACCCGAGGCGTGGCCGGAGTGCACTTTTTTTTTTTTTTTTTTTGCTAGCTTTTTTGCATAGCTTTAAGTCTTGTTCGCTCATTAGTGTTATTTTCTGACACAGTCATTCGTGTTATTATTTTCCAACATTCTGTTAAACGCTTTCTTTCTGTTCGCTTTTTTTGTTGGTTGGCTCATATGGTGGTGATGATGATGGTGATAATAATCATAGAATCATAGAATGGCTCAGGTAGGAAGGGACCTTAAAGATCATCTAGCTCCAACCCCCACTGCCGTGGGCAGGGGTGCCGTACACTAGACTAGCTTGCCCAAGCCCGTATCCAAGCTGGCCTTGAACACTGCCAGGGATGGGGTATCCAGAACCCCTCTAAGCAACCTGTTCCAGCTTCTCACCACCCTCTGAGTGAAGAACCTCCTTCTAATTTCTAGTCTAAACCTCCCCTCCTTCAGCTTCTATCCATTCCCCCTTGTCCTGTTGCAATCTGATCAGCTGAAAAATCTCTACCCTTCTATCTTATAATCCCCCTTTAGGTATTGGAAGGCTGCTACAAGGTCCCCTCAAAGGCTTCTCTTTTCTAGGCTGAACAATCCCAACTCCTTTAGCCTCTCTTCATAGGGGAGGTGCTCCAGTCCTCTGATCATCTTTGTGCCCCTCCTTTGGACCCGTTCCAAAGGTGGATAGATGATATCTATCCAGGTGGATAGATGATGGCAGAGCAGTTGATGTGGTTTTTCTGGATTTCAGTAAAGCGTTTGACACTGTCTCCCACAGCATCCTTGCAGCTAAACTGAGCAAGTGTGGTCTGAGAATGATCGGGTAGAAAGGTGGCTTGTGAACTGGCTAAAGGACAGAAGTCAGAGAGTCATGGTGAATGTGATGGAGTCTAGTTGGAGGCCTGTGTCAAGTGGAGTCCCTCAGGGGTTGGTTCTGGGACCAGTACTTTTCAATACATTCATTAACGACCTGGCTGAGGGAACAGCAAGTTTGCTGATGACACTGAACTGGGTGGAGTGGCTGACACACCGGAGGGTTGTGCTGCCATTCAGCGAGACTTTGCCAGGCTGGAGAGTTGGGCAGGGAGAAATTGAATGGAATTCAATAAGGCCAAGTGTAGAGTTCTGCACCTGGGAAAGACCAGCCCCATGTATGAGTATAGGTTGGGGACTGAGCTGTTGGAGAGCAGTGAAAGGGAAAGGGACCTGGGGGTCTTGGTGGATGGAAGGATGACCATGAGCCAGCAGTGTGCTCTTGTGGCCAGGAGGGCCAATGGGATTCTGGGGTGGATTAGAAGGGGTGTGGTTAGTAGGTGGAGAGAGGTTCTTCTCCCCCTTTATTCCACCGTGGTGAGGTTGCATCTGGAATATTGTGTTCAGTTCTGGGACCCTTAGTTAGAGAAGGATAGGGAACTGCTTAAAAGAGTCCAGTGCAGAGCCAGAAAGATGATGAAGGGGGTGGAACATCTTGTTTCTGAGGAAAAGCTGAGGGATCTGGGTCTCTTTAGTTTGGAGAAGAGGAGACTAAAGGGTGACCTCATTTATGCTTTTAAATATGTGAAGGGTGGGTGTCAGGAGGATGGGGTCAGGTTCTTCTCAGTGAAGACCAGTGACAGGACAAGGGGCAATGGTTGTAAGCTGAAGATTAGGAGGTTCCTTGTGAATACAAAGAAAAAAATTTTCCCAGTTCAGGTGCTGGAGCACTGGAACAGACTGCCCAGAGAGGTTGTGGAGTCTCCTTCTCTGGAGATATTCAAACCAGTCTGGATGTGCATTTCTGTATGACCTGGTGTAGGGAATCCTGCTGTGGCAGGAGGGTTGGACTAGATGATCTTTTGAGGTCCCTTCCAACTCCTAACACTCTGATTCCATGATTCTATGAGTCTATGTCTTACCTTTGACTTTTTAGTCAAAGCTGATTCTGATACATAAACTAGTCATATTAAAAGAAGGAAAAATCCCATAACTTCCAGACTATCAGTATTTTTTTCAGTCTAAAAATGATAGTCATGTCAGTTTATGACGAGTATCTTGAAAATCATTAACTTGTTGTAGAAGCATTGTCTTGTCTGTCCATTTCTTGAAAAAATGCACCTGTGTTAAATTTGAACCAGTAATAAAATTCCATTGACTTTTTTTGATAAAATGTCTTGGAACAAGGAAAAAGAGTTTGCAGCAGTGAAAACCACAGTGCATGTCAAAGACTATCATTTTAGAAACAGAAAACTGCCTATTGAACTTTATCATAATAAATATATTCTGCCTCTGTGATTATTTTCTGGTGTTCTGTAGAACAACCTTTTTCACTTGTTATTGTGTGTTCAGATTTCACACCAGCTCCAAAATACTGATTTTTCTACTTCTCTTCTGCAGAGGGGCTCATTTCAGCAATCCATGCAGACACTGAAGAGTCAAAAATACAGATTTACCAGAACATCTTAAACTCAAAGAAGACAACTTCTTTCATCTGCCAGAAGGCAAAACAGTGAACTATTAAGCAAAACCATGTGGATTTTTTCGTCTCTTGGAGCTCTTTTCTTTGTACTTCAATGTATCATGTATCATTTGATGTATGACATATGCAAGCATACTGGCTCTGGCTGGAACGGAGTTAATTTTCTTCATAGCAGCTCATATGTTGCTGTGTTTTAGAATTGTGACCAATACAGTGAACATAACACACACTGGTTTTAGCTATTCTTGAACAGTATTTGCACAGCATCAAGGCCTTCTTCTGCTTCTTGCTCTGCTCCCCTAGAGAATAGACTGAAGCTATGCAAGAGATTGGGAGGGGCCACAAACAGACAGATTATGTGAATTTAGCAGAGATATTCAATGCCATATAATGGTCCTGCTGACCAATAAAATGGAGAAGAGGGGTTTATTGAAGTAGCTGTCTTTTGTTTGGGAACTGGCTGGTCATCAGTCTCCCCATGTGAAATGGACAGTGATTGCATTTGCACCAATTGTTTTGTTTCCTTTTTTATTCTTCCACATCTCCTTCACCTGTTAACTGTTTTTATCTTTTTTCCTGTTTTTATTCCATTCTTCTTTCACTGTCCCACTGCAGGGGTGTGGGAGAAGTGAGCCAGTGGCTCTATAGTCCTGCCTACTGGGGTTATCTCATGACATGTTCAAGTAATTGTAATTGGAGCTGAACACTAAAACTACACGAGGTGATTTAAGTTTCTTTCTGTTACTTGATCATTTAATCAATCATGTAAAAGGAGTAAAAAGCTGGTTTAGGGCTTTATGAAAAAATCATGTATCCAAATGTTACCAAGCATTTAGAGATCTTAGCATATGTAGAACAAGACCAAAGGTAGTTGTGACCTCCTCTGCCCCTAAAATGTGGAGACTTTAAAATACTTTGCGTTTCGGACAGAAAATGTTGCTCCAAACTCATTTCCCAAATTCATGTCATTCTTACATCTGGATTGCAGGAAGAAGCTTAGAAAATTTTTTCTATTTATTGAGTAAAAAGATCTATCTGTGGTGCAGGAAGCCAATAATTAGATAATAGTAACAAGAATAACTCACTTTAGTTCCTATATTTTATATTTTATACAGCTGTCGTGGTTGTAGCTGTCATCATAATTGAAATTATTCACTGTACGTCTAGTTGAAATAGAGGAAATTACTGTTACTTAACGGGCTACTGGAATGTGAGATAGTTTTACTTACTTGATTGTGGATATGGCAACACGTAACTTGTGTAATTGCCTTTTGAGGAAGTGTTTCACTAAAGTTCAGGAAGTGAATGACAGAAAGAAAGTTTAGGTTGAAAGGGTGCAGAACCAGTCTATCATATTTCTGCTTTCTGGGTCCTAAGGCAGAGGAGGTAACTAAAGGCAACGGTATTTTGACTGTTGTTGGCAGTTGCCTTAGATTGAAAGCAGCCATGCAGAGGAGGACTTGGGGACCTAATAGATGAAAAGCTGGATATGAGCCAACCACATCCTGGGCTGCATCAGGAGAGGCATGACCAGCAGGTCTAGGGAAGTGATTCGGCCTCTCTACTCTGCCCTCATGAGGCCCCACCTGGAGTACTGCATCCAGTTCTGGGCTCCTCAGCATAAAAAAGATGTGGACCTGTTGGAGCAAGTCCAGAGGAGGGCCACAAAGACTATTAAAGGACTGGAGAACCTCCCCTACGAGGATAGGCTGAGAGGGTTGGGGTTGTTCAGCCTGGAAAAGAGAAGGCTTCGAGGGGATCTTATAGCTGCTTTCCAGTACCTAACGGGGGACCGTAAGATAGAAGGGGAGAGACTTTTTAGGTGGTCACATTGTGATAAGACAAGGGGGAATGGTTATAAGCTAAAGAAGGGGAAATTTAGATTGGAGATTAGGAGGAAGTTCTTTACCCAGGAGGGTGGTTAGGCACTGGAACAGGTTGCCCGGAGAGGTTGTGGATGCCCCGTCCCTGGCAGTGTTCAAGGCCAGGCTGGATGTGGCCCAGGGTGACCTGGTCTAGCGATTGGCATCCCTGCCCATGGCGCGGGGGTTGGAACTAGATGATCTTTAAGGTCCCTTCCAACCTGAGACATTCTATGATTCTGTGATTAGATGGCAAGAACTTTTGGGTGGTTCACTGTATTGACAGTGAAATGAATGACATCAAGTTTGAAATTAGAATGAAAGGCACAGGAAAATTCTTTCAGTCCTCTGCACCAAGTACAGGTAAGATCCAAACTTCTGCTGTAGAACAGTGAAATATTAATCTTCATAGATTAAGTTATGGCAGTCAGGTGAAGTCCCTGGTGAATGGAAAAAGGGGAACGTTGCACCTATTTTTAAGAAGGATAAAAGGATGACCTTGGGAACTACCAATCCGTCAGCCTCACTTCTTTGCCTGGGAAAAAATTTTTTTCATGCAAAAATATGTATTTCTCTTGAAACATTATTTTTTTGGCTTTTGTAAAGTCACATGACTTCTAATTCCTCTCTTGTTACTGAAGGTACAATGATTAAAAGATTAAAATTCAAAATGGAAGCAATAAATATCTTCATTAAACTTCTATAAACTTACAAATGAAACTATCCTGAGGTCTTCAGGAATGAAGAAAAAATTCCACTGAGGCATTGAGCCTAAAAAATTAGATGTTTCACACAGTTTCTTTGTAGACACTAGATCTAATTAATGGATTTACAACTCTAGAGCAGCTTCTTAATGGAAATCTAAAGGAACTCTAAGAGTGAATGAAACTTCACATATAACAGGATTTTGAAGATGATTTTGTGCAAAGAATTTATTTTCACAACAAAGAGCCATAAAGAGTATCCTTTTCTGTAGTACGATAAATTATATTTCTGTAGTACTAATTAAAATATCACATTGCTGTGTTCCTCTAAGTTACATTACAAAATTATCCCCTTTGCCATTGTCTGAACATCCTGAGCCACTTAAAACAGAAACGGAAAACCTGCTTGAATAAATGTCCTATATTTGAATCACTGAGAAGGTAGGTAAAAAGCCAGAAGGAGTAAAATGAGTTTGGTTTTTTTTTTGTGGGCATGCTTATAGACCATTTTTTCTCTTGCAGGAAACCCCAAAACTTGTGTGTACAATGAACGATTATTTGACAAACACCACAGTAAAGATTAATCAGAGATGGATATGTAAAATATTTTAGTTATGTTTTGTAAAAACTGTGAATAAAATATAATTACCTGGAGTAGAGTTACAATCAGAAATCTTAAAACATCATGTTCTAGTTGCAAAATTTCATTGGGAAATGTGCTTTATGATTATAAGAGGAATGTGTTTGCTTTGAGAAGTACAGATGAATCAAATGATACCAACAAAGAAAATCTGGGTGAAGTCAGGAAACCTGAGTATTCTATTATGAATTGCGGAGTAACTAATCACAGAGTAGTGCATTGCTGCCACCCTATCACAGTGGCATTCATTAGATAGATAAATACACTCATCTTGTTTATATCTGCACATCTCTAGTAGGGATTGGCAAGGTTGTCAATAAATGTTTGTACGCTGTTCAAAGCAGAGTTTGTATTACCTATAATGCACAAAAATAGATACTGGGAAAGGTTTTTCTCTTCACAAAAATGCACAGAAGCATAGTCTCTTAACCAGACTACATCTGGAGTGCTACTTAAAGGCCTAGCAAGGATCTATGTGAAGCTTTAGGAAAAAAGTGCTTTTAGAAACCATTTTGCCCTCACAATAACTGTTAGTTAAAATCTTGAGCCCAGCATGCTAAGAGGTAACTAAACATACTTAATTGCTGTAGTTTAACAGGAAAAACAACGAAGCAGGAAACTGATAAATTAGTAAAGAGTTATCTAAATGAATAACTTTCATCATCATATTCAAGCTCATCTTCCTCATCGTCCTCCAAAAGTCCATATCTAAATTTGCGGTAGACTGTGCCATCCTGGCCCATATATACAATGTCATCTTCTTCATCATCATCTTCATTATCTCGATCTCTATACTCAATCACTTGATCTTCCTGGTAGCTGGATCCCTCATGATAGTTGCTCACGTAGGAAGGAAAATTTTTTGAGTGATTTGTCAGCTTCTCATACCCACCTTTATTGATAGTCTGGGTTTTAGCTCGTGATTTTCTCCAGATAATTACTATGGCTCCAATGACAAGGAGGAGCAAAATGCAGGTAATAACAAAGAAAGTGGTTTTGCTTTCCTTCTTAGGTGGTGGAGTGATTCGTAATACACAGTCATCTACAACAGCAGTTAAAAAAGAAGAAAAAGGATTAAATGAGCTTGTGTGCATGTGTATTGCAGGGAGCTATTTGTCTTGAAAAAAACACTATGACATGTAGGCCTGCTTACGTTTGAAATGCATTTGACTAAATACCTTACTCTTCCAACACCACAGCTGTGTTCTTGTATCTGTGGTGTTATAAGGATGTGATAGCTATACTTCTTTACTAGTTTAGAAATAATCAGAAAGAAACAGAAAAGCTAATGAGCACACAAACATGATGAGCTTTAGTGATTCAGATGGTTGCCCACTGGAGCAAGGACTTCCCAGTCACCTGATTTGTTAAATGCCTGGCCATTTAACACAACTGCTGTGAGTGAAAGAAGATGTCATCTCTCACAGCCACAACTGCATAATGCCCTTTCTGTTCTGCTGATGGAGCAGTAGAAATACCCTGTGTGCCTGCATCACAGCAGCACATTTTTGGTCTATACCCCTTTTGATTTTTAAATGTTAGCCTAGTCAATCATAAAGCCCTTCAACACCAATACTGCTCTTCAGCATGGTCCTACCTTCTGTTTCACTGCAGTCACAGCACTCTGGGATGCCTGCCAGTTCAGAGTCACTGCAGCAGGGCAGGCAACGGCTTTCCTCCAAGTAAAGCTGCATGCTGGCTGGGCAGACTGTGCAGTTGAAAGGCCCAGGTCCCTTGCACTCAGTGCATGAGCTGTCACATCTCTCACACTTGGGCTCATCCTCCTTCAAACACAGAACAAAATCAATGCACCTTTCGTATTGGATTCTTTGGACCTGACCTAGCAGCTCCGTCTTGTCATTCACTGTGGTCACACCTAGGCAACAAGGGTATCAACGGCAAAAGACAGTAGAGAGTAGGAAACCTAAAATTTGGTTCATATTTCCTGTGTTCTTAGTGATCTACTTGCAGGGAGAGGGGACGAAGTGTTCTAGGAGCTTAGAAGTCTTACCTAGACAGAGAGGAAAACAAAATTTGTTCAGACTGTAAGCTCTTCAGCCACAAAGTGTGCTTTTATTTGCTAGTCTCATGCTAGCAGATATGCTTCTTTGGTAGTAATGATCATAAAGTAGGTTTCAAGGTGTATACTCAAGTGTGTCAGTAAGAGTAAATGACATGGCAGAAGAAACATGAAATATTCTGGGAAAAAAATAAAGACAGCTGAAAGAATGAATTTCCTTTCTAACTTGGCAAGGAGCAGAAGTAAGGAATAAAGCTTGCTGGAAATTTTCTTGCAAATCAGATTTTTATTAGATCCATGTTGTTTCTGTTTTACAGAAACAGCTTAGATTCAAAGATGATTCGCAAATTCCAGATAGGTTCCTGGGGGCTAGTGTGTGCAAGGTCTACAAGATCATCATTGTCACATCTACCTTGCAGAATTCTCTGAGCTCAGGTATTTCAGGGCTTCTAATGTTTGCAGTTCCTGTCCTATTTGGAAAAAAATTGATATTTTTCTGCCATGAGACGAAGACCCCATAGCCACTGTGAGGATCTGGAAACTTCAATAATCTTCAATCAAATTTTCTGCCAGACCTGTGAATCTGCTGGTCCTGGGTTGAAGAACCTGGGCAAGATGGGAGGGTCATAGCGGGAGGTCTAGTTTCTCAGTGAAAGCTCATCTAAAGAATTGCAGACCTCTGTGGTCTGCAGCTCTTAGACTGTTTTCTGAGGCTCATGGTTATGGAACAGCACTGCTAAGGGGATATTTTCAGGCCAGAGACTCCAGGGTATGCAGCATTTCAGGCCAGCTGGCTTGCCTTGCTGCTCTATTCTTGAATAAACATATTTGGAAGGCTGTTGGTGTGGAAATCTGGAAGCTGGAGTGCCTGGATTTGTGGCACAGACCCAAACCTTATTTTAGTCTTATTCTACTACGTATACAACTCTGTTAACTTCAGTCTGTCCCTCCACTAGAACTTCTGCCAGCAGAGCTGTCAGTCAGGAATGTGATGTGATGTCTTACGCAAAAAGCAACACAAACCCATGAGGAAATCTCAGCTATACTGGAAGAAAAAGATGCTGTAACCACTAATGCAGCTGGTTTTGTTGACACAGGTTTAGTATCATGATTTGTGAAGTTGTGCCTTTGTTTACTGGTAGAGGATTACTCTCTAGCAGACAACCCCAAAAGGAGAAACAATGCTTCTTCTGCCAAAAGAAGGAAAAAGTAAGCATAAATAAAAATAAGCAACCTTGAAAACTTAAAGAAGAGCATTCTGGGTTGTTTGTATTGTTTTCAGGATTTAAAGTTCAGAGTACAAACCACAGGAGAAAATGCCTACAAATAGGTACCTCTTGTCCTGATGTCTCCTCGACTTTGTATTCACCTACAAGACAGTCTGAGTTGCACATTCCACCTAATAAACTGTAGCTCCATACGCAAGATGTGCAGCTGAACGCTCCCTTCCCTAGTAGGGCAAAGAAAGCAACAATATTACTATAGGGAAAATTGTCATTTAACTTCCTTTAAATTTAAATTCCTTTAAATTCTTGACAATTGCTACCAAAGATAACTGCTATCAACAGCAAGAATTATCAGTGAGGAGATCAGCATGAGGAGGCTGGAATTAGAATTTGGGACTAGTCATGAGGTTTAATACACCCACAGTGTGTATTTCTTGTGTGTTTTGATGAAAAGCATGAAAAGCTAAGGGGGTCAGTTTTACAGGGAAGCTCCAACACATTCAGGAAAATCAATTAGGTCAGTATGCTGAGGTAAAATTGTGGGGAAGCTTGGCCAAATGCTATTCCTCGTGAAATCAATACTTATTAGGCCTGTTAGGTAACCACTGTCAAACCACAATGAATTAAGGTGTATTTGTGTTTTAATAGCAAAATAGATTCTTCAGCCTCATATGAAAAAACTGTTCACCAGGAGCAAACAGGGCACTATAGCACGTTGTGTGTTGGAAACTTTTTGAAGGCAGATGCTGCATGCAGGATTTCTGTGACACACTGACGAGAGAGGTTTGTCTCATGTTAAGATGCACCTCTCCATTTCCCAGCAACTGGTCATTTTCTGCAACATTCTGAATGGAAGAAAATGGAAAAGCAGGTAGCTCACTTTAGTAGTAGTTAAACAGCTGGAGTTACCATCCTCCTATAACCTAGTGAATTAACTATGTGACTTTTTTTAGTGGAGCAGGGTTTACTTCCCTGCTGCTGAGAAACAAAAGACACCATGGCACTTCTTTGCTTGTACATCAGCAATGCAAATGCATTTCAGAACATCTACAAGTCTGCTGTTTAGGACTGGCTTGTGCTTCATCTTAGTGTCTTTGTAATTATAATAGAAAATATGTTCTGTAGTATTTAGCTCAAATAAGTAAAAATCAATGGAAGTAGTCTTCAAATTAAAACAGCTATATTTTTGTCCCAAATCCAAGCTTATTACTTGTTACAATGTTCTTATGTAATCACATTGTCCTGGTTTGGGTTCAAACAGAACTAATTCTGTTCACTGATTTTACTTTTCAGTTAAAGCTCCTCTGAGAAACTGCACTTTCTGAGACTAACAACATGATTTTGCACACCCTGCCTGTTTCTAGCAGTAATATGGCCTAATGTTTAGATTTAGTACCAGGGATTGGTATGCAAAGCAAGGTCACTGCTAAATATTGTGTCTTACGTTGGGGTGTGCAGGGTAAAGGCTGCACCTTCAGGGAGGACCAGACAGGACAGGTGACCCTAAACTGACCAACTAAAGTATTCCAACCCATATGTCTTATTTGATATATAAACTGGGGGTCAGTTCCCCCTTGCTAGATTATTCTCCATCTTGGTCTTCCTTCTTCTCCTGCGTTTTGGTGGTCAGCATCTGAGGAGAACTCTATCTGTTCTGCCCTCAATCCTGATCCATAACTTCCTGTGTCCACTACCAGGATCCAGACCCTGAGCCTGACTGCCATCTACTGCTGAGGCCTTCTGCCACAGTATCAGTGGTGACCATCAAGAGGGATTTGGTTTCGGTATTGGGTTTTTTACATATTTGTATATATTTCATTTATCATTATTATTATTATTAAGTAGTTTTAATTTTATTTTCCAATCCACAAGTCTCCCTGTCTCATCCCCTTTCCCTTCCCTTTTGCAAGGGGGAAAAGGAGGTAACAGGGAGCACCCGTCATTGGGTTGGTGATTGGCCCAGCCTTGACCCTTGACACAAATTTTAATGGTTCTTGAGGGTGGCTTCACTCTAAGATTCACTCTAACAATAAAAATTGTTATTTTTACAATTTTAAGTATCATTATGATGCAACTAGCCATCTGTTCTTCCCAGAATATTCAATATACAAAACAAATTTTTAAAGTTACAATATTGTGTAGTGTAAGCTACAGAGTGGTGCCTGTTATCTGTCACCTGATGCCATTCAGGTAAAAAAGGACACCGAACGGATCCAAGGAGATTAATGCTGCTTGCTTTAGAATTGGATGAATTAGGAAAAAGAAGAAATTGAAGCAGATGGTCTCTCAGAGTTGACTTTGAAACATACTTACCTAACCGTAGTAAAACCAGCAGACATCACAGTTTTTTTGCTTTTCACCCTGAAGATATGCTTCATAGCTGTTTCTACTCTTTACTTTCTAAAGATGAGTGGTTAGATTTAGGTTCCTTGACTTTGACAGAATAACACATAGTAGGACAGCCCAAATAGTGAGATATTATTCAGACATTATTCAGTGATTGTGTAAGAAACAAGGCCCAGATCTGTAACAAACAAAGCCCTTCTTTTGAAGTTGATGGGCATCTTTGTGAGATGCCTTGCTGATGGAAAATTCATTATGATTGTCCATTTTTTCCCCTTCACTGTCTTGATGTTTGAAGTCTCTCCCAGCTCTCCTTGTAAGTGACTCTCTTTATGTTTGTACTCCATGGCTGGAAGCAGCCCTGTAGGTAGCTTGGCAAGAATTCATATCCTTGCTTTGCTCTTGATCAATCAATAGTCTAAAAGTACAGTGACAGCATGGAGCAGTCAGCTCAGCAACTCACTCGAGGACGAGGAGAGCCTGGCAGCCCTAACAGAGGTCTGTATCACCCGCTGCTGCTGCTTAGGTCATGGAGAGGTTGATAGTGCTGCATGCGGTATGTGTCTCTTCATGAAATGTTTCTGAATCTTGGAGTAGAGAGTAAAAAGAAAAAAAAAAAAAAGAGAGAGAGAGAGAAAAATAAAGATAGCACGTATTTCAATAACCCAAAGCAGAACATATGTTTTTACCTTCACAAGTTCGGCAAGAAGGGTGGCATCTTTCACAGACATTGTCCTTGCTTTCGTAGAAATACTCAGGACAAGAACTAACACATTTGTTCTTGGAGCGCAACAGATAGAAATATGTGTCACAGAAAAAGCAGTCCGTGGGTTCAGGTCCCATACATTCCTTACAACTCTTGTGGCACCTCTCACATGATCCAGTAGTGTTTTGTGCAAAATACCTGAAACATACCAGATAGTCATTGCTTTGCATAAAACCCAGTTGTTTGGTTGGGGGTTTTGTTTGTTTGTTTTGTTTTGGGGTTTTTGTTTTGTTTTGTTTTTTTACGGGTAAATAAAACCATCCTTCATCCTCAGCTTTTACTGTGATTACATCAATGTATAAAAGGGATATTTATGTAAGTATATAAATAGATACGGCTCAGAAAACCTCAAATCTGTTTTGACTCTGCAAGAGATATCTTGGAGATGTTGGATAAGCACTGAATATCTCACTGCTCCTGCTGACTTGCTGTCAGATGGAAATTCAGAAATTGCAGATTTTCTTTCAGTGCACAAACAGGCTTAGCCAAAGAATACCAGCAGAGAAACAGTGTCAGAGGAAAAGAATTGCTGCACTATGGTTTGTTTAGATGTGGTCCTTACAGACTTCCAATTTAACAGGATGATAGCTCAATGCAACAAAAAATGTGATTGTATTGTACTGTAAAATGAAATGGACCTGCACTAGAAAGCATAGATCCAGTTCCCAAATTTGAATTTCTGAGATATATTCACAAGAGCACACTGAATTCACATTTTGAAATGAAATAGATGTATATTAGTGAAGTTACTGACTAGATTTATAAGTCTTCAGTTGAAAAGTGTTTCAATGATTGGTTTTATTATGATCCAGTATGAACATTCACTCAATGCGAAACACAAGTGGCATCGTCCAAATTTAGGGTTAACTGAAGGCTGCAAGGGTGCATGAATGAAATTACACTGCTTTCTGAACTCAAGCTCACTAACAGATAACTTAGTATATTTAGTCTGATTCACAGTGTTTTGTATAAACACAGTCTAAGAGCAGTAGAATAAGGGAGAGTGATCTTGTTTCTCAAGGCTCTTTCTGTGATGCAGCTTTCAGCTAAAGATCTTGGACCTTACCCTGCTGGACATTGGTTTACACATCCTTTTCCTTGTCTGTACCAGCCTGGTTTGCAGGAAAGGCACTGTGAACTGTGTTTGCCAGAGCAAGTGACACAAGCATGGTGACAAGGGGAACACCGTCCCTCATTGCTGTCAGCATAATACCCATCTGGGCATGTTTCAACACAGGTTGTATCTGGACAGACAATGAAGAATAACATATTGTATTCAGTATTTAATGCTATAAAACATTTCGTTATATTTCGTTATATTAATGCTATAAAACATTTGAGAGCATGTACCAGAATAACAAAAGAGAATGCTGGAATATAGAAACTATTTTTTGTTCTTTCTAAGTCTTGTCAGTTCATGACTCTTTTTTTCTTCATTTTATGTCCAATATCAGGCCCTTTAGAACAGACAGTTTTTTATCTTTGGAAAATATAAATGCATAATGCATAATAATGAACAGCAGCTGTTAAAATATTACAATGTTACAATATTAGATACAATTAATTAATAAACAATATTAATATTCTGCAACAGAATATACAAAAGAAGAAGCAGTAATGAGGAAATTTTCTATCTGTATTACCATTGCCCTTAGCTTTCAGTCTAAGCATCAACTTCATTGCATTCTGTGTTTATGATGAATCAAATAGTGAATATGAGATTTAATGACAGTCTTGTTGGTTGTTACTACTGTCTGTGGCTACTAATTTATGTTATGGGAATAAATGTCTGTAATGCTGCCAAATATAGCAGGTACATATCACTTTTTCACTGAGATTTCAGTGAGTCACTAGACTGGGGATCTTGAAGGAGAAGTTAGGACTGATGCAACTAACTGCAACAGCATCAGACTAAGAGAGCAGTGATTTCTCAATAGTAGCTTGTCTTTAGAGTTTTGCTGCTTGGCGTGCAACTGGGAAAGAAAGATACTTCCCCATATTTCTACTTTTTCTACATATTTCCTGCAATGCTTTCTGCACTCCATGATGTTTGTTTACACACTTCTGTCAACTTTGCCAATTGTAATGGTGCAAAGCAGCTGAATACTTTAATAAAAAGACAAGTCTGATGTAAGACCACAGAAATTTAAGAATGCAAAGTCTGCATCAGAAGTAGACTCAAAAAGCTCAGTTCCAGTTTTAGTTCTGATTTTTCATGCATGAAAGTTCATCTTTGTATTTGTTTTTCTCCCAAAGACTCTCTATTTTTTTTGTTTGCTTTTATAAAAAATATGCAAAGATGTAAATTTTAAGTTTTGGGATTTTATAGTTTCTATCAACTTGTTTCTGAGACAGTACATACAGTCTTTTGCTCTAAAGACACAAAAGTAGTTTTGCACCTCAGTCATCCACTCGATAGTGACCTAGTGATCCATGAAAAATGTTTTAACAAATCTGCTTAAGTATATTTTTGCTTATCACATATCTGCAGGGATTAAAAACGACAACATTAAAATGTGAGTTTGTTGTATGCACATAAAAAAAAATAAATCTGAGTATATCACTCTTGTCTTTTTAAGTTTCTTGTAGGAAACAACAGGAACAACACATACCAAGTAAATGAAACAAGCTTTGTTTAGTCATGAAATCTGTTGCTACTTAGAAGGCCTGCGTTGGCCCCTGTGAGTGGCAAGCCCAGTGTCAGAAAGTTTCCAGGTAGTCCTGCAGAAGTAATTATCTCTGCACATGCTATCTGTTTGTCTAGTCAACTTTGCAATATTTAGATTGTCTGAAACAGCCCTAGATATTTCATTAAAGTGAGAGAAACTTGCCTGTTTAATGTTTTCAGTTTAGAAAAACATGTAGAGACATGATCAAGATACTTACTGAGAAGATAGTGGTTGTTTGCGCAGCTAAGACACTGGTGTTCAGTGGGTCCTGAGCAATGGAAGCATTTCTTATGGCAAGGCTTGCATGTCTGAGTTTTCTCAACGTAGTACTCGGTGCGAGAGCAGTATCCAGATGCTACACAGTGCCCATTATGGTTCAGCATAAGGCCATTTCTGCAAGTATTGCAGGCAGTGGAAGAAGAACAAGTCTGGCATGTCCTGTTGCATGCTGAAATGAAGAAAGAGTTGGAATGTCACCATTTTTTGTTGCATTTTGGATTATTATTGCAGTTTTAATTTTACAAGGAGCAGCCATCATCTCGGGGTGAGAGGCTGAGGAAAACAGAACCATAGCTCTGCTTTGGCAGAGTCGAACATTTTACTGTTTTCAGTATTATACAGACAGTTCCTTAGGTTTCCTTTTGAATTGGCACTGCTTTCGGTGAGCAGTGGTTCTCAACGTTCTACCTCCAGCAATACTCAGCAATTTACCAGAACTGCGGCCCGCAATGTTAAGCACATCTAGCTTTGCTACCTCACTCTCAGCTTTCTCCAGTATTTATTGTTCTAAGCTATACCCTTTTTTTTTTTTAATGCTTTAGCTATCTCCTCTGTTACCGTTACACTGGTAGTGACATTAACCAGCACACACAGGCCTTCTTTGGACAGTCTTTAACCAGACTCACTTCTATCTCAATACCATTCTGGGGAAAACAACAGCTGCCAACCTTGACAATCTTTAGTGGCTTCTTCATAGTAAGTCCCGTCTGGACACTCTTCAAAACACATGCCACTGTAGAGGACAAAGGACTCAATGGTGCATTCAGTGCAGTCATCCGAGTCTGGCCCATCACAATCCTTGCAGTCTCCATGGCAGGGAAAGCAGTGCTTGTCTTCAGCATAGAAGTGAGAAGGACAGTCCTGCACACACTTTCCCTCATGCAGGAAGAACCCATCCATGCACTCTACAAAGGACATCAAACAACAAGGAAGCAAATGAGCAGTGAATTCTGACCTCTGTGAGGGAGAGAAGAAATCCTAGGAAACCATAACACCTGCAATCCCTGTCATAACAGGATGTGAGAGGACAGCTTGTAGTAGTACTATCTTTTTCAGCTCTTTTCCCTCCAAAATGCCCTTGAGGGCCTAACCCTCAAGCAACATCTTCTGTATTACAACAAGAGACTGAAAAGTGAAGTCACTTGTTTGGCTTTGCTGATACTAACCAAATCATGCTGCCACTGAATACAGGTGGACTTCGGCTGAGAAACGATGTCTGTATTCTGAACTTCTTGCAAAATCAGGGATGTCTACATCTGAAGTTTTGTTTGGTTTATTATTAAAATATGAGTCTCTCTGGAATATATACACCTGAATGTTTATCTTTGCATAGAGCTGGGATTCAGCTGCTGATTTTATTATGAGTACTTGGTTTAATAACTTTGTTTATGATTATTTGTTTGTTTTATACATGTTCGTGTATCCAGAATGGCTTGCTCAGTAGTAATTATCCTGGAAATTTTTATGGGGGTACTCAGATTCACTAGAAAACCCAAGGCTTTCCTAATAGGTCTCATGGTAGGGTTTTCATTCTCTACTGTAACTAGTCATTTGCAAAAATGGAAAAAAGATATAAAATCAGCCAAATCAGGAAAGAAACATTCTGTCTTTCACATTAGTGTGAATGGGTGTGCAAGTGTTTAGGCTTGAATACACTACATCAGAAGTAGAATCAAACCAGCAGGTATCTTCAAAGGACAACAGGAACAGGCAAAGCAATGTGATACCTTTACGGATTAACGGTTTAGACTGAGTCTTATCATAAAACACTGGTTGCATAGTCTCTACCTTAGAGATTAACAATAATATATAAATATAAAATCTTTGCTCATTACAGAATTTCTTTTCATAACTATGTTTCTGTCAGTCTGTGATTCTGTGTATGAGTCTGTCTCTAGACAGACCCAGATGGATTTTAGCCAAGACCAGTTCTTTATAATACCTTTGCATATTTGATCGTGAATGCACTCCTGACACATTTCAGGGCAGTGTATGCAGATTCCTTCAGAGGCAAAATGCTTCTCTGAACAAGTAGGTTTACAAGTCCACTGCTCCAGAAGAAAAGGCCTGTTGCAGGACAGGCATTTGGTTGCACTTCCCATACATGTCTTACAGGATCCACTGCACTCCTTGCAAGCATTAGAATCATTATAATATCCCCTATTGAAAGAAAACAAACACAAACGCACTGCTGGTCAATGTATAATTATCAAACAGTCCAGACTATAGGAATTGTGGGTATATGTGAGACTTTCCCCACAGATTTCACCGCATCAAACAGGGTTCTTACACAATTTGTTGCCCATCCTCCATTTACATCCTTTCTGCCTGTGAAAGTGTATATGGATAGTGCTATGAAAGCAGTCTGGCTTTCCTTTGTCCTTGTACCTAGTCTCTAAGGGATGTTGAACTTTCTTTCTTTCTTTCTTATTTCTTAATTCCCCCTTACAAAAGAAAGGAAGGTCCATAACGTTTTGGAAAAGAAAGACGCAATCTCTAGTCTTGCATGTCTCACCCTCAACAGTGATATGAGGGAAAGACAGAGAAGTACAACCTCAGTGGCCCTAAAGGGGATAAAGATAAGAGAAAGTCCTGGAAGCTTGAAGACTGGGAATAACAGGGAGGGCTGGGAGTAAAAAATAACAGCAAAACCAGATGCTAAGGAGTACCTCCATTTAATGACATCAAGCTGGAGACAGTGAAGAGGAAGCATGTTTTACCTCATGGTACTTGTGGTGTGACAACTGTAGACAACCACTGCTGTAGCTATTAGTCATAAAGAAAATGCAGCCAAAAATTGTGTCTGTATTTCGGGAGAAGAGGGATAAGAAGATACAATCCAATCTGCCTGCACTCTTAAAACCAAAATGTTAGAAGGTTAAAAAAACAAGCAAGTACACATTTTGAGATGATTGCTAATGCGTATGTGTACAGACATTGATGAAAACTGAGGAAGGAACTGGCATAGAAGGTAGACCCAGAACATGTGCTTTACGTTAACAAGCTTGCTCTTCCTTGTAGAGGAGTGCTTCTCCTTTTTTTTCCTGAAAACAATATTTCTAAAGAAAGGCTGAGGAGTGTTAGAAGCAAGATTAGAGAAAAGACAGAAAGAGCTGTTCCTGCCATCTATTTTTATCTTTTTTTTTTCTCTCCTGACCTTTGTCATGATCCTGCACCTATTTCTCACAGTCTTGTCTTCTCTTGTTGCATTCTTGAGTACTCCTCTAGCCCAGTCTTTCAAAATCCTTTGTCAGAAATTGTCAGTACAGCAAGTCAACCCTTTTTACCACTTACAACATGTCTCAAAAATACAAAAACCCCTAAAAAAATCCTCCATATAGCTATCTCCTCCACTTGAGAGTAGTTATGCCTCAAGATCTGGTTTCAGAGGCTGAAGCCAGAGTTTGCTGAATTATGCCTGGGAAGCCATAATTATTTATAATCTGGAATCTGAAAAAAAAGGGGGGGGATAATAACAGCTGAAAAGTTTATATATATATATGAAAAGGTTTAATTTTGTTACGCTGACTCTGTGTGGGATAACTCTTAAGCATGAGTACTCAAATATATTAATGCCAAAATACTATCTTTTCTTGTAAGCTACAGTTTCTGATTTTAAACAACAATTTCTGGTATGCTGGAATAAAAGAGGCTTTAGTGCAATTACTTTGCATTTACTGTGTCATTTGATGATCTGTACCTGTTTCACTGGGCCTTTTTGACTTGATGGTTAGCAGGAAACTAGCAGATAATATATACCTATTGTAAGAAAGTAGGAGCTACACATTTTTCTAAAGGAAAAGGTTAACCAAAGAAGACCTTCATACTGCATAGCAGAGATTTTAGATGTATATGTAGGTATGAGGAATGTTGGTGGAAAAAGCACGGAAATAAGAGAACCTGATCTACTCAAGTGCCTGATTTAATACCCATCACAATCAAATGGGAATCTTTCTTTTTGAATTCTATTTATTACAGAAAAAAGTAAAGATTATACACCAAAGAAACACATCACTAAGCATTTTATTTCCATATCAGGACTGATACATCTACTTTCTGGGTTCATGCTCCTGCTCTGTATTGCTTTGAGAAAAGAACAAGTTAGGAGAATGTCTGGAGGCTTATCTTCCGTCACCATAAAGAACCATCGGGACATACCAATGTCTTACTTAAGTCAATGGGAACCGTTCCATCTGTCATAGGATTTCACGTCTACTTTCACCTTTGATTTTCATTTTTTATGTAAGCAAGAGAAAATACTGTTTATTCAGGCAACTGAAAATGACTTTTACCTTGTCATAGTTTCTGATAGCTTAGGTTATAGAAAGATCTCCCTTGAAATGTTTATAATGTATGTGAACTTTAAAAAGAAGGAACACAGTGAGAAAACAAGGAGCAGTTATTCAGCAAGCATTACTTACTCAGGACATTCCTGTAAACATCTGCCTTTGTGGAGGAGGAGCAGCTGATCCTGTTCAGCCTGACACTTCTGACAATGCCAAAGGTCAGAGCACTCCTCACAACCATCCATGCACATCTCGCACTTTCCACTTGCAACATTGCCAAAAGTTTTTCGAGGGCACAGAGAAACACAGGCATCATTGATAAGAAATTTTCCTGGCAAAACAGCAACCCAGGTGGGGAAAGGAAATAATTAGAAGCATATTTTAAAGACTCCTGCCTTGGATGGCTATAAAAAAAGCTTTTACATTTGTCAAAATTTAACTTTTTGATGCTTAAAAATGTGAATAAAATATTTTTAAAGCCATTTCCCAAAGTAGTTTACTTAACCTTCACTGAAATTAAAGGTTAGAAGGAATCATCACTATTATCTAGTACATCTTTCTGAACAAATCCCTGTTCAGTAATTCCTGCATCATTTCTACAACTTCTGATCAAAATGAAAGAGAAGGAACGGCATTCAGGTAAAAACCAGTTTCTTTCACTTGTATTGCCAAGGATATGGGCTCGATTAGCTGATGCCTGATTTCAGAAGATAATTACCTGATTACCTGCCTATGCCTTAAGCTGTCAAAGAACTTTCTAGTGACCATTGATGACAATATTCCCTCGAAGTATGTAGGATATAGAATATTTCAGCCTCTTGCAAAACTTACCCAAAGAAGCTGAAGTTTCTTACCTTCCGTACATGAAGTACATATGTTAGCAGATTTCTCACAGGTCTTACATGAAGAGTCACAGGACCGCAATGTTTTTTTTGCATCTGGGATGAAAGGAAAAAAGTTCCATACTTTATTGTCTTGTAAGCTGTTTATCCCCCCT
The DNA here is from genome assembly GCA_013399015.1 of Galbula dea. Taxonomy (NCBI): domain Eukaryota; kingdom Metazoa; phylum Chordata; class Aves; order Piciformes; family Galbulidae; genus Galbula; species Galbula dea. The sequence continues at coordinate 23,737 of VWZX01008726.1, read as the reverse complement.
CCCTTAAGGAGGGCCGTTTCCTATGTCTTTTTCTAAGCTGTTTCTAAAATGTACATCTGCGAATTTTTAGAATTCAAGAAGCTGAAGATCTTGATGACTGTCTTCAACTCCACTGTCTTAAATGGCAACAGTTTTTATAAAGGAAAATACCAACATTATCCTGAGGTTCACTGAGGCGCTGCTCTGGACTTCTTGTCATACATCAGAAGAATAATCTAGTTTCATAAAGTTAGTTTTAACGTAGTCCTAAAAAACCAAGTCCAGATATGTAATCCTAATAGATTACAAAGAGGAAGAGCTAGAAATATACGAATTTGGAGCATTTGGTGTTCTGAGGTATTTGCATGAAGATTTTGTAACAGCTGGTTGCAGAATCACACAGAATCAGAGAGTGTAAGAAGTTGGAAAGGACCTTGAAAGATCATCTAATCCAACCCCTNACCTACTTCTTCATCCTTGTGGCTCTGTGCTGGACTCTTTCAAGCAGTTCCCTATCCTTTTTCAACTGAGGGGCCCAGAGCTGAACACAATATTCCAGATGTGGCCTCACGAGGGTAGGGTAAAGGGAGAGAAGAAGCTCTCTCCACCTATGAACCACACCCCTTCTAATCCACCCCAGAATCCCATTGGCCCTCCTGGCCACAAGAGCACACTGCTGCTTCATGGTCATCCTTCCACCCACCAGGACCTCCAGTTCCCTTTGCCATTTACTGCTCTCCAACAGCGCAGTCCCCAACCTACACTGAACCATGGGGTTGGTCTTTCCCAGGTGCAAAACTCGACAGTTGGCCTTGCTGAATTCCATTCAATGTCTCCCTGCCCAACTCTCCAGCCTGTCTAAGTCTCTCTGAATGGCAGCACAACCCTCTGGTGTGTCAGCCACTCCACCCAGTTTAGTGTCATCAGCAAACTTGCTGACAGCTCTCTCTGCCAGGTTGTCAATGAATATATTGAAAAGTATTGATTCCAGTACTGACCCCTGAGGGACTCCACTAGACACAGGCCTCCAACTAGACTCCATCCCATTGACCACGACTCTCTGACTTCTGTCCTTCAACCAGTTCACAAGCCACCTCCACGTCCAAACCGCACTTGCTCAGTGAAACTGCAAGGATGCTGTGGAAGACTGTGTCAAACGCTTTACTGAAATCCAGAAGAACCACATCCACTGCTTTACCATCATCACAGAATAACAGAATATTAGGAGTTGGAAGGGACCTCGAAAGATCATCTAGTCCAACCCCCCTGCCACAGCAGGATTCCCTACACCAGGTCATATGGAAGCGTGTCCAGATGAGTTTTGAATATCTCCAGAGAAGGAGACTCCACAACCTCTCTGGGCAGTCTGTTCCAGTGCTCTGGCACCTGAACTGGGAAAAAATTACTATGTGTATTCACACAGAATCTCGTATGCTTCAGCTTACAGCCATTGCCTCTTGTCCCGTCACTGGGCTTCACTGAGAAGAGCCTGACCCCATCCTCCCGACACACACCCTTCGCATATTTAAAAGCATAGACGAGGTCACCCCTTAGCCTCGTCTTCTCCAAGCTAAAGAGACCCAGGTCCCTCAGACTTTCCTTTTAAATAAGATGTTCCAGCCCCTTCATCATCTTAGTGGCTCTGCGCTGGACTCTTTCAAGCAGTTCCCTATCCTTCTTCGACTGAGGGGCCCAGAACTAGACACAGTATTCCAGATGTGGCCTCACCAGTGTAGAGTAAAGAGGAAGAAGAACCTCTCTCCACCTACTAACCACACCCCTTCTAATCCACCCCAGAATCCCATTGGCCCTCCTGGCCACAAGAGCACACTGCTGCTTCATGGTCATCCTTCCACCCACCAGGACCTCCAGTTCCCTTTGCCATTTACTGCTCTCCAACAGCGCAGTCCCCAACCTACACTGAACCATGGGGTTGGTCTTTCCCAGGTTCAAAACTCGACACTTGGTCTTACTGAATTCCATTCAATGTCTCCCTGCCCAACTCTCCAGCCTGTCTAAGTCTCTCTGAATGACAGCACAACCCTCTGGTGTGTCAGCCACTCCACTCAGTTTAGTGTCATCAGCAAACCTGCTGAGAGCACACTCAGTTCCCTCATCCAGGTCATCCGGTAGATGTCCTCATAAAAGGCTATCAGGTTGGTCAAACATGACTTCCCCTTGGTAAACTCATGCTGACTGCCCCTAATGACCCCCCCTTATCCTTGATACGCCTACAGACNTCTGACTTCTGTCCTTCAACCAGTTCACAAGCCACCTCCACGTCCAAACCGCACTTGCTCAGTGAAACTGCAAGGATGCTGTGGAAGACTGTGTCAAACGCTTTACTGAAATCCAGAAGAACCACATCCACTGCTTTACCATCNAGTGACATTTGCCTTCCTCCAATCCCTAGGCACCTCTCCTGTCCCCCAGAACTTACCAAAGATGATGGAGAGGGGCCTGGCAATGACTTCTGCAGCTCCCTCAACACCCGTGGGTGCATCCCATCAGGACCCATGGATTTAGGGACGTCCAGATGGCTTAATTGCTCCCTAACCCAATCCTCCTCAACCAAGGAAAACTCCTCCATTATCCTGATGTCATCTGTGGGCTCCAGGGTCTGAGGCTCATGGGTCAGAGGACAGTCTCTAATAGTATAGACAGAGACAAAGAAGGCATTCAGTAACTCCACCTTCTTTGTATCATCTGTCACCAAGGCACCCACCTCATTCAGCAGGGGGCCTACATTGCCTCTAGCGTTAGCTTTTCCTGCAATATCTTTGAAGAAGTCCTTCCTATTGTCCTTGATCTCCCTTGCAAAGTTTAATTCCAGAGAGGCCTTAGCTTTCCTAATTTCCTCCCTAAAACCTCTGGCAACACTCTTGTATTCTTTCTATGTGGCCAGTCCCTCCTTCCATGATCTGTAGACTCTCTTCTTCCACTTGAGTTTGCACATCAGTCCCCTACTTAACCATGCAGGTCTCTTGGCTCCCTTCTTCGATTTTCTATGTGTTGGGATGCTCTGATCTTGAGCTTGGAAGAATTGGTCCTTGAATGTTAACCAACTCGCTTGGGCCCCTTTACCTTCTAGTGCCCTGTCCCATGAGATTTCCCCTAGCAATTTCTTGAAAAGATCAAAGTATAGGGTTGTAAACTTACAAGGTATTCTGCCCCTACCACACAAGATCCTTAACCCTACCATCTCATGGTCACTGCAGCCAAAGTTGCCTTCAACCTCTATCTTTTCAAGCAGACCTTCCTTGTTGGTGAGTATAAGGTGCAGCAGCACTCCCCTCCTAGTGGTCTCATCCACCATTTGCATCAAGAATTTATCATCAATGCACTGGAGGAACCTCCTGGACTGTGAATGGCCGGCTGAGTAGGCCTTCCAGCAAATATCTGGGTAGTTAAAATCCCCCATAAGAACCAGGGCCTGTGATTGCAAAGGCTACTGTCAGCTGCCTGGAGAAAGCCTCATCAACTTCCTCATCCTGATCTTGTGGCCTTTAATAGGCACTCACAACAGTGTCCCCCATGCCAGCCTGCCTCTTAATTCGTACCCATAAACTCTCAACTTGCCCGTCGTTCACCCTGGTACGGAACTCAGTACATTCTAGATACTCTCTCACATCAAGATCAACTCCCCCACCTTGCATTGTAGACCTGTCTTTCCTAAAAAGGACATAGCCATCCATGACCACATTCCAGTCATGAAAGTTGTCCCACCATTTCTCTGTAATTGCCACCAGATCATAACCCCTTGACCCCACATGGATTTCTAACTCCTCCTGTTTATTCCCAGTGCACACAAATACCCTATAACTAAGGGAGAATACTCTGAGTAGGAAGGAGAGAGAAATGTGTGTTTGGAAAGAAGATCTGTTAAATAGTTTTCCCCAAAGCTATTACCGGCTACTTCTGTCCAAAAACCAGAGTCTGATATGTGTCAAATGGAGGTTTTATGAATGTAGAAAACTAAGATTTTGGTTGTGTTTTGCATAGACTTTATTCAATGTGTTATTCAGCTCCAAAATGAGAAGAGATTAGAGGATCATACTTAATACAGAGAAAGACTGCTGTACAATGTGATAGGTCCCAGCATGCAGTTCTGTATTTTGATCCAAGCAATTATAACCATGGGTAATAAGAGAGTAACGTTTTGATTTTGCTGAAAATAAAAAATAATGAATAAATCAGAAGTTGATTGCGGATTGGGTTTTGCATCTCTGTTAGCACATCAAGCTCACCCTGCTCATTAAATGTGTATGACTTCAATAAGCCAGTGGACTGGCTGACAGTTTCCATTAGCCACACGCAGAATATCAAAACACTTTTTGGTTCTGCCTGTCATGGCAAACTAGTTTAAAATGTTGATATTGTGATTGACATCCATGAAAGCAAATGTTTTGAGTAAAAAGAGGAGGGTGGAGAACAGAAGACTTACAGAGAGCCCTTTCCCAGCAGGGGAAAATGGTGAACATGATAAGCAGAGAGACACTTGGTATAAAAGTGTGCATTACATGGCACAGGGGCAGAAAAAGGAGGAATAATAATAAAAATATGAATAATTGTTATTTATAATGGTACTGTTAAATGAGCTGAACCATACCTATCTCAGGTATAGATTCCCTTGCTTGCGGAAGAAGAACTGGTGGAAATGATGTATGTATAAGCATCACAAATACAAGAGTGGAGGGGGAGGGATTTGCTATTAAGAAATCTCTGAAATTGCAGGGATGGAAGGATAGCACAAGGGTAGATACTGATGAAGGACTGGGGACACACATGGAGACCTAAGTGTGTGAAGTGAGCTCAGTGCTATCTAAAACAGTAGTGAAATGTCCTATCTTTTGGTATCAACAGCTTAACTAGGGCCTCAGTGCTGGGGATATTTGCAGCGAGGTTCCTGCTGCTGGGGAGGCAGTTCTTAGGGACATGGAACATTTAGGGTGAAAGGAGATTTCTGATTTTGCACTATCAATATATAGATTATAGATTCACATATAGATTGATTTTTCATATAGTTTGGGGAGTGAAAAGCAAGAATTACAAAGCAATTTTAAAACATTGTTTTTAGTTGCCTGTATGTTCCATCTTTCCTGAGAATGAGTGTTTTGTTCTGCCTTTCTTAGCCCTTAGGCTTTCTGCAGTAGCAAGAGTTTAGATCCTTTCTGTCTCTTGTTGATATATTTTCTATTGGCTTTTCTTCTATTTATACTGTTTTGTGTTTTTTCTTTTTTCTTCCCCTGCTGAAGACCCATTTTCTGTATTAAAAGTTACAGCATGCTGTTTCAAAAAGATTCTAGTTCATGCCCCTGAGTGTAGAGGGCAGTTCAAACTTATCTCAAGCCTCTGGATGCACCTAACTATACAGCACGAAAGGATTTTCGGTTTGCTTATGCAAATACTCCACCAAGTAACTTGCCCTGGTTTAAGTTTACCCAGCTGGCAATGAAGTAACCACACAATCACTGCCTTACTATTGCCCCTTTCAGGTGGGATTGGGATGAGAAAATACAACAGAAGGCTTGAGGGTCAGGACAAAGGACAGAGATGGCTCAATCACCAGTTACGGTCATGGGCAAAAGCCAGACCCAAACTGAGGGACCAATTTAATTTAAACCAAACCACTTGTTGGGGATTAGTTCCATGCTCCAGTGTGGGGTCCTTCATGGGCCACAGGTGACATCCCTCACTGATCTCTAGGAGCTGCAAGAGCTCAAGTCTGCCATCTCACCGCTGACTGAAGAGAAATGTCTGCTCTAGCGTACCTCCATGTACTGCTTCCTTGATGACCTCAGTGTCCATGGTTGTCTCTACCAGGTCATTCTTCTTTCCAACACGAAAGACCTCCCAAAACAAAGGAATTTGCCCATCAGGTTTTCCTCTCTTAAATACATTATCCCAGAGGCACTAATTGGCTTGGCCTTGGCCAGAGTTGAGTCCAGCCTGGAGCTGGAGGAATTTCTCAAAGCTTATTACAGGGCCCTTGCCAGCAGCCTCCTCCCTTGCTACCAAAACCCCTCAGAAACAAACTCAGCACAACTACTCCTCAGCATTATATTTTTTCCTAACTCTTCATTATTGAACAAATATTTAAAGTGTCCTTCTTGATGTTACCTGTAAGAACAAACAGAAACCCCAGAAAAATTAGTTGTTTGGTGTTAATAGATTTATTCTCCTATCTTAAAATATGAGGACCTTCTCTCTTTTTCTGCGCTTGAGAGAAGATCCCCACTGGACTGCAAATCCTAAAAATCTTTCCATTTTAGAGACTAGTCATCTCTCACTCTCTGAAAAAGAACATTGCATAACTAATAATATTCTGCACAGCCATGTAGTTTTCAACTTTATAAAGTTTTTCAGTTTACCTCTAGAACCTTGGCTGATCTATCTGTTTAAGCATACACTCTGCTGGATAAAAAATTAACTGCATGACCAGGCTCAAAGAGTTGTAACTGGAGTTAAATCCGTTGGTGACCAGTTGTATTGGATCTGGCTGAGCTGCAGTTAATTTCCCCATAGTAACCTTCACAGTGCTGTGCTTTGCACTGGCAGCTAGAGTGGTGCTGATAACACACCGGTGTTTTGGCTACTGCTGAGCACAGCACCAGCACTGTAACGTTCCCACCTTAGTTGAAGGCAAGATCCTGGGAGGGGACCCAAGCAGGCCAGCTCACCCAAACTGATCCCCCAAAGGGATATTCCATACCATATGATGACAGCTCAGATATAAAAGCTAAGGCACGGAGCAGGAGGGTGGGCATTCACTACCTAATGGCTACCTACTGAGAAAACACCATGTGTACCTCAGCCCTGCTTCTCGGCAGCAACTTACCATCGCTGCTCATGGGAAGTAGAGAATAAAACCTGCTATCTTTTTCTTCTGTGCGTGCAAGCTTCATTGTGCTTTCTGCTTTAAGTAAACTATCTTATCTCAACCCACAAGTTCTTTCCTTTCTTCCACCTTACTCTCCCCCCTGTCCCTCTGGGAAGGGGAGAGATAGAGCAGCTGGGTGGGCACCTGGTGTCCAGCTAAGGTCAACCCACCACACCAGCCACTCAGGACTCAGTACTGGGACCTGTTCTCTAATATTTTTATCAATGTTCTGAACAAGGGGATCGAGTGTACCCTCAGTAAGTTTGCAGGCAGCAACAGGTTGGGTACAAGTGTTGATATGCTTGAGGGTAGGGAGGCTCTGCAGAGGGATCTGTACAGAGTGGATCTATGGGCCAAGGCCAATGATATGGTGAGGTTCAACAAGGTCAAGTACCAGGTCCTACTCTTGGGTCATGACAACCCAATGCCACACTTCAGGCTTGGGGAAGAGTGGCTGGAAAGCTGTCCGTTGGAAAAGGATCTGGTGGCATTGGTTGACGACCAGCAGAACATGAGCCATTAGGAAAACCTTCTTCACAGAAAGGGTTGTCAAGCATTGGAACAGGCTGCCCAGGGAAGTGCTTAAGTGACCATCCTGGAGGTATTTAAAAGATGTGTAGTTGTGGTGCTTAGGGATGTGACTTAGTGGTGACCTAGAAGTATTGGGTTAATGGTTGGGCTTGATGATATTAAAGGTTTCTTCCAACCAGAACAATTATATGATTGTGTAATTCTACTCTGACACCTGCCTGTAGTTGCATATCTTCCATCACTTCATCAGTTGCTGTGGTAAACGTTCATATTTTGTCAGTTCTGATTTTTCAACTGAAAATGTCACTGACCTTTTTCTAAACATGCAGTAAATAATACTAAGTTTCATTTCCCTTTTCAGCAGCTTTGTAAACTACTACCTTACCCTGGCTAATGTTTTATGTTTTTAAAAATCCCCAAAGGGTAGTTTTAAGTGATGTAATGTAATATCAGTTACGTGTGTGAAGAAGCAAGCCAGAAGTACGACTGAAGTATGTGTTGCTAGGGGGAAAGGACCTTGATCCTAGCAAAAGTGTTGGGCTAAAAGAAAAAAAAAGCAGGAAGGTAAAATTAGGCAGAGAAGTTGTTAATTACTGATGAAGAATGTTTAAACGAGCTCAGTGTTTACAAAAATTTTCAAGCCTTAAAAAATAAAAATCTTTTTTGGTGACATACTTTTTATTTCAATTTTATCCTTGCCTCTTTGGCAGCATTTGCTGTTTTCTGTAATGTTTGCTAGTCACCACCAGAGGGGAATGTACATAAGCAAATGGGCTTCTGATAATTGTCACGGGAGAAAACCTTTAGCCTTCTTGTCAAATATATGCATCTATGTGCTCCAGCTTCCACACTGACAGAAGAAATCTTTTCATAAAATTTATGCATTTTTTAAAAATTTTATTTTATTTTTTAAATTCTGGACAGTTAAAATGATTTTTTCCTGTGATAAAGCTCTCAATGACAAGAAATAGGCTTTAAATTACTAAAACACCCCCAACTCATGTTTAAAATAGTGTGTGTTTTTTTAATGTAATTCTCTTGCATTACAAAAAGTTCCCCAAATAAGCAAATGTCATGCAAGAGATTTGTTTCTGTAAACCTGTGCAAATTACTTCTACAGCTTTCAAAAAATAGCCCTACAAAGCTGAAAAATGGTCATGCAAAATGTATTTTCTTGGTCTTTGGACTGATGATAAATGGAAAGATTGAAAATGACTGGTTTTAGCTGTTGGGATGTATTTTGCTTTCCCCTAAAAGGATGCCATTCTGTACTTGAGGATCCAACAAGCTTTCCTGTAAAATTTCAGTCTGCAGCTTTTATGGTAACAAATGAAATTTAGTAAATGTAGAAGCCATAAGAACACTGTATTCTATTATTATACTGTTCTGTTTTTCTTTCTTTAAAGGCTAAAACATAAGACATTTTCAGACCTGCTGAAAGAAGGTCTGTTTTATCCTTATACTTTTATGCTTATTTTTTGTTGTTGCTGTTGTTCATTCTTTTTTGTATTTTTTTTTGGAGGGTGTTTTCTGTTTTGTTCTGGTTTTGTTTTTGTTTTCCAAACAAAACTATGCTTTATTTAAACTCTTTTCAGGCCAGAATCTGACTCAAAGTCATGTTGATTCTTCTGTCTTCGTCAGAATGAGTAACAACTTTGGCATATACACAGCTAACTCTCAACTATTCCTTTCTAAATATTGAGAGACTGTGCCATTTCTTGAACTGAGTTTCACTGCAGCCCTGAAGTGCTCCTGCTCCATAGTGCTCCTGCTCATTCAGTCTGCTTAAGTGGTTGGAATTGGAAGGGTGAGGGAAGACTAAAAAATACATTTTTTTCTTTTTTTTTTCCTCATTTAGGCTTGTGCAACATGAATGAGACAACAGCAGGGTTACACAAAACATAGTACAGCAAGAATTTACCTGTGATCTCAGATTGAAGTAAAATAAAAATGAGAGGAATTTTAGCTTTATTTAACAAAATATCCCTATATTTCCTTTCTTTTTGCTTAAATGATCTTATTTTCTCCCAGAAATCTTCAGCCTGATTTTAAAGAAATATTAAATGAGTTCTCAAAAGCACTCAGGGTGAAAAACGCAGGTCCACATGGAAAGAAGTGTGGGCCTCTTCACATTGTCACCACTTGTTCTGCTAAACGTAGTTCATTAAAAAAACCTACATGAAAACCTCGACAAAACCTAAGGACATATAAACAGATATATGACCATGTCTAAAAAGACATGCCTTCAAATATGACTTGCCTTATGATCTTAATTTCATTTAAACCCACTGAGATTATAAGATTTCTTATTAGCATACACTTGTCCTCTTTTTGCTGTCTCTATTGCTCTCTCTATCCATTCCTTATGGAAAATGGATCTTTATGGTACATAGTGCAAACAGTAAGTATTCAGAGTTATAGTTTGTTTTCCTAATTTTAAAATTGTATTTATTTATGCTTATGAGTAGTAGAAGAGAGGCCTTTTAACCTTGTATTTTTAACTTCCAATTGAAATAGCTCCCTGTGTACATTTGTAGCTTCTAGACACTGACTTCTACAAGGACAGTATTTTTACAATATGTTTTGTTGTCAGATCATGACACAACTACTACAGTAAGGAATGTAGAAGGAAACGAAAAAACATGACTGTTTATAATGACAAGCATATTCCTTTTAGAGGGTGACCTGTCTAGCTTTTACACTGTGTAGTAACATGTGATTTGAATATGATCCAGTTGAGATGCTACTTTGTTAGATTTTATTCTGCATAAGGCATTGGCCTTGCAAAACTGACATAGTCATAAGTAAAAACACAAAACCAGGTAACCTATCTCAGTGAAGTAACTACAGTTACATAGACATTGTAAAACATAATGAAGACAATATACATATGTAATACAATACTAGACGTATCCCATTTTGAAGACTTATGTGAACTGTGAATTTAAGGAAACTATGAGAGTGTTGAGAGGTAAATTGCAGTTCCCAACAACCATTAATTCCCAATCTTTTTATCTTGTAATTACTGTAGAATTATGTTACAAACAAATAGCTAGAATATGAAACTGGCATTCCTAAGATCATCTGCGATAATTAATCATTTTCATTTGTTTCTAGCAACCTGAAATTTCACATACGAATGATGTTTAAAAAGGTCTAACTCTTTCCATGATACTGTAATTCTGCATTCTAAATGTCATAACATTTTCACATTCAGAAGGCTATGACCTGTTCTCTCCTGCTGCTGATTTCTGTACTGTCTTTTGCATACCCTATTCTTTCTCCCCACCCCTTCCATATTTTGAGTTCTTTATATGTATATCTAAATAGCTGTGTTAAGGTCCTCTTGAACAACCCTTTTAAAAACTGAATTACTGTTTTCTCTCCACCAGTACATTTTTAGGTTTTTGTTTTAATCTGTATTTAGGAAAAGAAAAATAAGCAACCTGGATGCAGTTGGTCAATGGCTGTTTGTGGGAGGTAGCTTTTACTATTCAGGGTTGTATCTAATAATAAACAGAACCAGCTGCTATTTAGCTGCATAATTTTCTACAGCATATATTATCTTCTTGTAAAGCTGCACATATTCCATTTTAAGTTTCCATTAGAAACAGACCTTATTCCATATCCATTTTTTTCTTTTTTGTACCTGCCTGAAGAATGTGTTAGACTAAGCTGTGTAACTAAGGAACGAAGGACAGAAGTCAGAGAGTTGTGGTCAATGGGATAGAATCTAGTTGGAGGNACATCTGGAATATTGTGTCCAGTTTTGGGCCCCTCAGTTTAAGGATAGGGAACTGCTTGAAAGAGTCCAGCGCAGAGCCACTAAGATGGTGAAGGGGCTGGAACATCTTATTTAAAAGGAAAGTCTGAGGGACCTGGGTCTCTTTATCTTGGAGAAGATGAGGCTAAGGGGTGACCTCATCTATGCTTTTAAATATGTGAAGGGTGTGTGTCGGGAGGATGGGGTCAGGCTCTTCTCAGTGAAGCCCAGTGACGGGACAAGAGGCAATGGCTGTAAGCTGAAGCATACGAGATTCTGTGTGAATACACATAGAATTTTTTCCCAGTTCAGGTGCCAGAACACTGGAACAGACTGCCCAGAGAGGTTGTGGAGTCTCCTTCTCTGGAGATATTCAAAACTCATCTGGACTCACTTCTGTGTGACCTGGTGTAGGGAATCCTGCTGTGGCAGGGGGGTTGGACTAGATGATCTTTCGAGGTCCCTTCCAACTCCTAATATTCTGTGATTCTGTGAAAGAGTTTTTAAGGTGAGATATTTACAATGAACAACAAAAATGAAGACATGATCGTAACTTGCAAAATGTCTAATCCAGCTGAAGGCATTTTTGTGTGCATTTAGTGAACCAAGCTCACACTAGTTTGCCTCCTGGTTTCCAAAGTAATTTCATCATCTAGTACATGAGATAAAATGCAGATATCTCATGCTAAGAACACAGACCTTCATATCTTTCTCTTTTTCTCACCCTCCTTTTTGGCTTGTCTTGCCTTTTTAAAAGCCTGGACAATAGACATATCTGCTTCATTGTTTCAGACCTGGATGCCACATTTTAATGATTCTGGATATGAGTTGAACTGTTTACCCAGCAGAGTGGAACCCCAAAATAAATATAATTTTATAAAGTTGCTTTTTCATAGAATGTTTTGGGTTGTTTTTTGGAGTGCTCATAAAAATTCATTAAGACTAGTCTATTATTTATCCTTGCATAAGAAATAGAAGTCAAAGCTTAAACATGGAAAGAATAAGTGTTCCACATTTACAAAGGATTTTATCCTCACCTAGATGGATTAGTGTATCAAATTGCAAAGAAAATCAAACTCTGTTTTGGTTCCTCTGTGGCAAGCTGTAATGTGCAGCCCTTTAATTATGTTATCCTTGGAACCAAACAAAATAAACTTTGTGCCATATAGTATGTCAACATAGTCCCTAAAAGCACAGCAGAACCCAGTGAATTCATGTAGCTGGGAGAACCAAAGAGAAATATCTTCATTATTTGTAAATACTGTTCAAGGTCTAATACCTCAACACTCTGCTAGTAACATTGCTAACAAAAAAGAGTAAATAGAAGAGTAATGTAATAAAAAATGATGTAAACTACCAGATTTGAAAATTGTGGCTATCTTCCTAGATGCGTTGTCTTCCTGCATCATCTAGAGCAGGGTATGTGCTGAGGATGAGCTTGATATGATCTCATCTTTTTTCTGTGAAAGGGGAGAGGTTGTTTATTTCATACTTGATGCCATGCCCAGCTTCATGCTCAAAAGAGGGAGGACTAATAATTGTCTGCCTGTATTCTTTAATTAGATTATTTAATTAATAAAAAAATAGAATTGTAGAATCGTTTATGTTGGAAAGGACCTTTAAGGTCATCTAGTTCAAACCCTCTGCCAAGGGCAGGAACACGTTTTGCTAGGTCAAGTTGCTCAAAGTCCCATCTAATCTGGGTTTGAACAGTTCCAGGGATGAGACATCCACAACTTCTTAGGACAACCTGTTCCAATGCCTCACCACCCTCTGAGTAAAGAATTTCTTCCTAGTATCTAATCAATATCTACCCAATTTCAGTTTAAAGCCATTACCCCTTGTCCAATCACTACACTCCCTGATAAGGGGTCCCTCCCTATTTTTCCTGTAGGATCCCTTTAAGCAGTGAGAGGATGCAGCAAAGTCTCCCTGGAGCCTTCTCTTCTCCAGGCTGGACAATACTTACTATCTCAGCCTGTCCTCATAAGGTAGATGCTCCAGTCCCCTGACTATCTTTGCAGCCCTCCTCTGGACTTGCTTGAGCAGCTTCATGTCTTTCTTCCACTAGGGACCCCAGAGCTTCATGAACATAGTACTGCAGGTAGGAACTCATCAGAGCAGAGCAGTGAGGCAGAATCATCTTCAACCTGCTGACCACACTTCTTTTGGTGCAGCCAGGATGTGATGAGCTTTCTGATCTGCGAGCACACATAGCTGGCTCATGTCCAGCTTTTCAACCACCAGTACACCCAATTCCTTCTTCACAGGGCTGCTTTCAATTCACTCATTGCCCTGCCTGTATTTGTGCTTGGAGTTGCCCTGACCTTGGGCAATTACTTGTCCTTGTTGAACTTCACGAAGTTTGCTTGGGCCCTCTTCTCAAGCCTGTCAAAGTCTCTGGATGGAATCATGTCCCTCCAACATGTTTATTGCATCGCACTGCTTAGCGTTGCCAGAAAAATTGATGAAGGTGCACTCAATCCCACTGTCCATGCCACCAATGTAGATTTTAAACAGCACTACTCTAAATACCAGCTCATCACTGGTCTCCACTTGGACATCAAGCTGTTTATCACTGTTTTTTGAGTGTGACCATCCAGCCAATTACTTATTCACTGAGTGGTCAATCTATCAAATCTGTGTCTCTCCAGTTTAGAGACAAGATTGTAGTGCAAGACAGTGTCAAAAGCTTTGCACAGTACCAGATAAATGACATCAGTTACTTCAGTTCAGGCTACTGAAGCTCAGAGGCAGCTTTGCTTTGATGCTGAACAAATGTAACTGTATTGAGGATGCTGAGCACCCAGTGGAGGAAGTGTATAAAGAAAGACAGTCAGAGAGGATGAAAGTCACAAGCCAAGTCTCAGCCACAGTCTTGCGCACATTGGACTGGTGAACAAACATGGAAGTATTCAAATATCCCCTGCAGAACGGACAAGCTTCTTGGACCATTCCCATGCTGAATGATGTCACCCTTAGAAAATGAGCTTGTCAACAGATGAGAAGGAAGATCCTTATATTGCTAGGAAGAAATAAACCTGGAGAAAATGAAAGTAGCTATAAACAAGCTAGAAACCAAAACCCATAAACTGGGATAAAATATTTGGTGATCTGTCCAGGGAAAGCTATGAAAAACTTAAGAAAGATGCCATTACTTTGCACCAGTGTATGAAAGAAAAAGTATTTTCTCTGTTGTCATAGTCTTCTTTAAAATAAATAATGAAAAAGAGGAGGCTCCACAGAAAAGCAAATTGCTATCTGTTTAAAGATTTAGTGCATGAGATCCCCTGGGAAACTGTTCTTAGAGATAAAGGTACTGACCAGAGCTGGCAACTCTTTAGAAGCAGTCTTCTTAGAGCAAGAGATCTCCAGCTCTCTGTGTAAGAAATCAGGCAGGGCAGAAAGGAAACCACTGTGGCTGAGCAAGGACCTGCTCCTCAAACAGAGGTTTGAGAAGGAAATGCACAGGCAATGGAAGCAGGGACACATGGCCTGGGGAGAGTACAGGGAAATGGCTAGGACATACAGGGATGAGATTAGGAAAGCCAAGGCACAGATGGAACAGAACTAGGCAAGGGATGTAAAGAATAATAAAAAAGGGCTTTATAAGTACATTAACCAGAAAAGAAAGGTCAGGAGGAGTGTCTCCCCTCTGATAAACGAGGATGGAAAATGGTGACATTTGATTTGGAGAAAGCTGAGGTACTCAACAAATTTTTTCTTCATTCTAAAGTGGCACCCAAGCTTCCAACACATACCAAATATCGGTAGATCTAGGCAAGTGTTGGGGGAGTGAAGAGCCTGCCACTGTGAGCTAGGAGGAAGTATGAGACCACCTGATGATACTAAACACAAACAAATCTATGAGACCCAATGACATATATCCCAGAGCCCTGAGGCAACTGGCAGATGTAGTTGCAAGACCACTCTCCAAGATATTTGAAAATTCATCGTGGTCAGGTGAAGTCCCTGGAGACTGGAAAAAGTGCAACATCATGCCCATTTTTAAAAAGGACAGAATCATAGAAACATAGTATTATCACAGTTGGAAAGAAAGGAGGACCTGGAGAACTACAAAGAAGTGAGTGAGCCTCACCTCTGTACCTGGGAAGATCATGGAACAAATTGTCATGTAAGCAATGTTAAGGCACATGCAAAATAATGAGCGATGCTAGAAAATAAAGATGGATTCACTAAGAACAAATCATGCCTGAACGATCTCATGGTCTTAAATGACAGAGTGGCTGCAACAGTCAACGAGGAAAGACCAACTGGTATAGTCTACCTAGATTTCTGTAAGGCCTTTGACATGGTTCCATAAGACATGCTTATCTCTTATTTTGAGAGATACGGATTTGAAGGGTGGACCACTAGATAGATAAGAAATCGGCTGAATTGACACGACCAGAGAGTTGCGATCAGTGGCTCTATGTCTACGGGGAGATCAGTGGTGAGTGGTGCCCCTTAGGAAACTCTTCAGCATCTTTATTGATGACCTAGACAGAAGTATCAAGTGCATCCTCAGCAAGTTTGCAGATGACACAAAGCTGAGTGGTGCAGTTGAAACACCAGAAGGACAGGTGATGCCATTCAGAGGGACCTGGACAAACTTGAAAAGTGGGCCTATGAAAATAGTATGAGATTCAACAAGTTCAAGTGTAAGATCATGCACTTGGGTCGTGGCAACTGTAGGCATGGGCACAGTCTAGCAGATGAACTCATTGAGAGCAGCCCTGTGGAGAAGGATGTGGGGGTCACGGTGGATGAAAAGCTGTAGATGAGCCAGCAATGTGCACTTGCAGCCCAGAAAGCCAACCATAGCCTGGCATGCATCTGGAGGTGAATGACCAGCAGGTATAGGGAGGTGATTCTGTCTCTCTACTCTGCCCTCATGAGACCCCTTCTGGAGTCCTGCATCCAGTTCTGGGGTCCTCAGCATAAGAAAGATATGAAACTTTTAGAGCAGGTCCAGAGGAAGGTCATGAAGATGATCAGAGGGCTGGAGCACCTCCCCTGCAAGGACATGCTGAGAGAGTTTGAGTTGTTCAGCCTGGAGAAGAGAAGGCTTTGAGGTGACCCTACAGTGGCCTTCCAATGCCTAGAGGGGGTCTACAAAAGGGGAAGAGAGAGACTCTTCACCTGAGTAGAAAGCAACAGGGCAAGGGGGATCGGCTTCAAACTGAAAGATCTTAAGAAGAAATTCTTTACTCAGAGGGTGGTGAGACACAGGAACAGGTTGCCCAGAGATGTTGTGGATACCCCATCCCTGACAGTGTCCCTGGCCCCAAGGCCAGCTTGGATACGGCCTTGGGCAACCTAGTGAGTGGTGTCCCTGCTTATGGCAGCAGGGTTGGAGCTAGGTGATCTTTAAGGTCCCTCCAATCTGGGCCATTCTATGAATCTATGAAATGCTTAAGAAGATCTGAAGAGAGATCACTGTTACTGGCCCAGGGAGTTTTCTGTACAGGTATGCCAACAAAAATCCTCTGATACGGTAAGTGTCAAGGAGCAGAGATAGGTTTTCATTTTGTCCATTCTTGTACTGATCCTACAGCATTGTTGAACAAAGCAATAAAAGACAGTGGCTGCTTCTCCAGTTTTTTACCAGTTTCTAAGCAGTTACATGGCACAGATGCTGCCACATTGCAGGAATCCCAGCAAGTCTATCCATGAGGAGGTGAAGAGCCTCTAACCATGTTCCCTAGACTCCCATTATCAGCTGCAGCAGGGACCCAGTGACTTTGGAGCAGTCATTCATGTTCAAGCCAGTACAGCTCGAAGAGACATGTATCTTGGAGTTTGAAATGCCCTGAAGTAAGATATATTTTAACTACTCAGAGTAAAGAGAAACAGTAGCCAAGATGGAAAGATGTTTCACAGCACAGCAATGCTGATATATACAGAACTACAGTTCTCTATCAACCGGCACGTCAGGAAGTCTTCCATCATCCCCATATCACCATTGGCAAATCAGAGCTCAAATCAGTTCAGCAGTTTAATTACCTAGGTAGCCTCATCTCCTCGGATGGCAAGATTGACGGAGAGATAGACAACAGGCTAGCAAAGGCATATAGTGCTTTTGGAAAGCTTCATAAAAGAGTTTGGCGAAATAAACACCTGAAGAAAAGTACAAAGATCAGAGTTTACAGAGCCATAGTGCTGTCTGCTCTCTTATACGGATCTGAATCATGGGTCATCTACCGCCACCACCTGCGTCTCCTAGAACGCTTCCATCAACGCTGTCTCTGCACAATTCTAAACATCCACTGGTCATATTATGTGACCAATACATCTGTTTTGGAACAAGCAGCAGTCACAAGTATTTGAGGCCATGTTGCTGAGGACACAGCTGCATTGGGCAGGGCACATCTCAAGGATGAAGGACCACCGCCTCCCTAAGATCTTGCTTTATGGTGAACTTGCCACCGGCTGCCGCAAGAGAGAAGCCCCAAAGAGAAGATACAAGGACTCCCTGAAACAACATCTCAGCCTTGTCCATATTGATCATCATAACTGGTCTACTCTGGCCTCCAAGCGGGCGGCCTGGAGACACACCATCTATAACGCTGCGGATGCTTTTGAGAAAGCGTCCAAGAGCACACTTGAGGAGAAAAGACAACGCAGAAAGAATCATGCCTTGCAGAATACACCATCTAAGGAGTCTTTCTGCTGTGCCTTTTGCAACCGCTCATGCCTATCTTGTATTGGCCTTTTTAGCCCTCAACCCGCTTGCAACAAATGTGGGTAGAGCCCTTCCCAAATTTTCATTCGTGAAGCCTAGCCATGATGATGATGATGACATTAGCTTCCTGCTCAAAAGTAAAAAACTGACAATAAGTCACCTCACTTGACAGCTTGAGAAATAGAGTAGCAGACTACAAATGTGCTCTTTCCATGACATTAATGTACATAGACTCAAATTGAAAAAAATACTTACTCATATGGATGAAACACTAGGAAATGCATGGAACACACCAAATTTCTATTAATATTTCTCCTTTTGGTCACTTTGATCTTTTCCTGAATTGAAGAAGTGTTATTCCTTTTACAACTACATTTCTCCATTGATAGGAAATAAACAGCACAGGTCAATATTTTTTCTGAAAATATTTGTCAATGTATTTTAATTTTTCATGTGAGGTCATATAGATCGAAGGATAGCCATTCTTTGATGTGTTTGAGAGAAATAAAGACACAGGAATCAGAAGAAAATTTGTATTAGATATAAAAACAAAGCTGGAAGGGACCTTAAGTAACCTAGTCTCTTGCTCCACTTAGTAAACATTTCTGTCATATGTTTTTCATCTGTTCTTAAAACCCCTAGTGAGGGAAATCCCAAAACCTTCCCAAAGATTCTACTATTATTCCACTATTCCACTGTTAGTCCTCTTTTTTTCTAATTTTATTCCATTATTAGTCCCCTTTTTCCCAATGCCAAATCTAAAACTCCTTTTCTGCATTTTAAGTTCTGTTTACTCCACTTAGAGAGACCTAATATATTCCATACTTCTTTGTGACTATGTTTCTCTTACCTTTCCCATTTAGTCCCAAGCCCCTCATTTATCTGAACCTTTCACTATAGATATTTTTTCCCTAGGCTTGTGATAATCCTTGCTGTTTTCCTTCTAATCAGCCCACTTGTTTCTTGAAATATTTTACCTGAAACTGAACATGCTATTCCAGCTGATGCTTGGAAAGTATAAAGAGAGTGAAAGGACTGTATAAAACACTTTCCTCCTTACTTTCAGTGACCAGCAAAGCAGCTATCACCACCCTAGGGGAAATTTTACCCTTTGTTGGAGGTATGGCATACATATAATTAAAAAATGCCACTTGTAATCCTAACTATTGACAGTCCATGTGCTGCACAGGTTTCACTTAGAAAGAATGAATATTCGTAGTAAATGAGTTTTAATTTATGTGCTGGGTGATAAATTCACCATTAGCACTGCCTCATTTAGCAACAAAACCTATTCAGTTTTACTTTATAAAACTGACACAATGAGAATGACAATTATTTTACTATGTATCTTTCATTTAACACTTCCTTAACAAGAATTTTGTGGCGGTACTGGGATGAATTTGAAGATTCTTATGAAGGAAAAGAATTTTAAAAATTAATACAAATTCCTTCAACAGCTTTAATTTTAGAAGCATTTTCCTTCCAAATCCTTTATTTAGTTATTTATTTTTAAGGCAGATAATTTCCCCCCCATACTATACATGAGGGCACCAAGGAAGAGCTGGCTATTTTGTGAAGTTGTGGAAATGGCCAAGGTAAGACAAAAAGTCCAGAATCTGGTTCTACATCCTGTGTTTGGTCCCATAGACAGCAGTGCATGCTTACACTTGGGGAGAAGAGGAAAGAAAAGAGCTTGCTTTTAAACACACACTACACACAGAGACACATATTTGATTATTTTTCTTTTCCTTAAACTTATGTTCATGTCTGTGTAGGGAATCAATAGAAACAAAGTTGGTCTAAAACATAGACTGTAAGGATTCCAGTGCTTTAGATAAGGAACTCCCAGTTCCTTAACCTATTATCTATCTTTTTAGTCTTTTTAATAATTTTATGTTTTGTTGTTGTTGCTTCTTTGTGGTTTGCTTGTTGGTTTTTAGTTTGTTGTTTTTTCTAGTGTTTTATCTATCCACATGAGATAATTCCCAAATAAGGAACACCTAAGTTGTATTAAAATGCTATGCCATTTGCACGGAGAATTTCCCTCTGTGAAACCAAAAACCAAAACCCAGTTTTTGGTCAGTATAATTTTAAAATGACAATGAGTTTGACAGCAGTGCCATTTTACTCAAGCTGCAAGATCCTGATGTGCTCTTTCTAGAACTTTTAGTAGTCTTCAGAGAAACAGAAAAGATTAAGTGATCTATTGCAACTTACCACTCCAGAACCTCCCAATGGGTGGAGAATTTCTTGGATTGAGGCACTGCCCATGAGAGAGTTGGAAACTTTTTTTGCACCCAGTACAGTTCTCATAGCTGTACCCAACACACGTTGCACAACTATGGTGGCAAGGTTCGCATTCTCTAGAGATGTCATCAGTGAAGAAACCGTCTTCACACTCACTCACACATATGTCACCTGCAACAGAAACAGACCTTGGTATCATGATGTCTACTGACCCTTGTTAATCCTGACAAGGAGGTACTTCACTTATAGCATTGCTCTGTCTCCAGCAAAAAATTATTAAAGAAGAAAAAAAGGTGTCTAAGAACCCATGAAACTTTTTATGCCTATATAAAGTCTAATTTTTAGCATGAAAGCTAAATACAGTTGAACTACTTATGTAAACTTGACAAACTTCAAACCAATCTGCACTTAAATTTGTATTTGCATGACTTCTCACTCATTCTAAATCCTGACACACACAAATCTTATAAATGTCCAAATCGGGAGAACAAATTTATGGTTGACTCCCAATTATTATACAGGTCCAGTATAAAATCTAAGTCTGGAATTCCCTACGATTGTTAGATATATGCAAATTTTAAGGTTTGGATAAATCTCTAATTTCTAGTGAATATAAAGCTAAACTCAGGTAAATCTGACTCAGTTTACGGTTGCCATTCTGCATAAAAGCCCCTAGAAGTTGTCACACTGATAGATTTTTGGGATTGCCTTGGGTTGTGACCAGAGACTTTTCCATGAGTGTGAATGCTTTTGTATTCCACTCCTGGACACTTCCAGCAAGCAACATACAAGAAAACAATAACCTTAGGATTTTCTGTGATTCATATTTGGCAGTATGTCTCAACCAGACCTGCCTGATTTATGACTTCATAACAAAATTATGAGATTCCTAGTCTTGAGTGAATCTGACATGGAATTTAGTGGTTTTAACTGAGCTTGTTTCAGAGTGTTTAAGGCTTGTTACTTTATGTGGACCTGAAAGTCAAAGTCAAACTAGATTTGCAAAGAGTAAGGAAATGTTTCCATGTCTTCCTGTCATTTAAAAACCCCTCCTTCCACNCCCCCCCCCCCCCCCCCCCCCAAAAGAAAGAGAATATGTAATCAAATATATGGTGCTTTTGAACCAAATACTGGTGTTGGCTTAATGTGTTGTAATGGGTTAATGTAATGGACTGAGTTCTGCAAAGTGTTAACTCCTCCAACATCCACTGTCTGACATAGAAGAGATTTATGAATTTGAGTTGTTGTGTCCAGACTCTTTCTTTTAAAGAAAAAGTTTAAAATACTTTTGTATACATGTCGTATTTGGTACTTCACTTACCTGAGAGATAATAGCCTTCCTTACACAAGTGACACTTGTCTTTCTCACAGCTATCACAGTTGCTAGGGCAATCTCTACACTGCAAAGAACTTTCATCTCTGTAGGTATTTTCTGGGCAGTATTTATAGCAATGCTGCTTATACCTGTAAGACGAAGCAGAACATCATTAGTAATTTTCTTTTGAGGTCATTGAGTTTGTTTTCTGTATGTTTCTGGGTATAGTAAATCTCTGTTCTCACCATAATGAGCATAAATTATTCCTCTAATGAAGCAGCCAAAGCATATTTGTGGGTATGTTACTTATTCAATGGCAAATATTAACAAGTCAAGTTTTCTAATCTCAGGGTCCTTAAGTATAACTAATTTGATTTTCTTGTTTAAATGTAGCTACAAAAACATGCATGATTAATTAGAAACTACTATATTTTAGCTCTAAAGAGCTTATTGCTTGAAAAAAATATAACCAAATGTGATTATTTATAGCTAGAATGAATAGCCTTTTAAGCAACATTTTTGTCATGGTAATTTTTACAGAGATCTTAACTGCTTTCTTGAAAAACAGTAGATTTCTTCTTTTCCCTGCCTTTAAGTTAAACTTTCAATTACTCTATGTTTTTTTTTTCCTTTGCTTAGCCTCCTTACATTTTTAAGTGTGCCTGCTGATCTGCAAATGCCAAAACAGGACCCAGTATAGTACAAGTATACTAGTTCCAAATTCAGAGGCACTGTTTAACTTTTAATCCCCTTCTGTTCTATATTCCTCTATATTCCTCTCTATTCCTCTCTTCACTCATGCAAAGTTCACATCAGTCCGTAAGTTTTCAAAGGCCTTGATAGTGAGTGACTGGCTAGTTTTTCAGCATTTTCCAAGTCTTTTTCTAACGTTACGGTAATCAGATAGATAATACATAGAAGGACTGGGATAAACATACACAGCAAAGATCTATATAGTGAAGCACAGATTTTACTTCAGAAAAATATATAGTCCTGAACAGCTATACAGTTATACTTACATATAATAGTTCTGAATGCACGTTATACAGATTCTTGGGTCATCTGAAATTAAAAATGTGAAATTATGTAAATAATATTCAGACAGAATATACAGAATGCTAAAATGAATTGTTGCTACACCATGTATATGTTACTAGTTCTTACATTAAAATCACTACAACAAAAATCAAAATATTATTATTATTTCTGATTTTCTGCTTATATTTTTAGCAGATAAGTTCTTCCACAGTCAGGTCCTAGCCTGTATTTTGCAGTGACTTGTGGTTTTTGAGTCATTAGAAAGTGCTGAGTACTTAGGAAATGCTGTTCTGAAAAGCAGAATCTCCCCAGAAGCCAAGGTTTGGCAAAGTGAACTCTTAAAAGGTGACTTGAAGTTATTCAAATACATAGTTTCATCATATTTCTTTATTTGTTGAAGAGGTAAGTTAAAACTATTTGCTACTTCTATAAGCAATACCTCTAAAAACATGTAAGTAATCCATTAAGTCTTAAAAATCTCAAGCTAGACAAAATAGTTTCTGTACTGGGGCCTGGGGAGGGCAAGGCTTTTTGGTAAACTTATCTGAAAATTAATTTCTGCATTTAAAAATTTTGTTGAGTGAACAGAAAAACTATTATACAACTTCTTAAAATTGTTACAATGGTGGTTATGTCTTTACGCTCATATAAAATAAGTATTTCCTATAACATTCCATTACCTACTATTAGCTTTCTGTTGCTTTTACCTTACTCAAATATTCTAAAGGCTGCAGAATGGGAAGAAACAGAACAATCTTGGCAAGTGTATTTACAAACTGTTGTTATGAAATGTCTATAAATTATTTTTTATATTAATAAAATTCATAAGACAAAATCTTCACTGAGTCTGTTTGAACTGTGACTACAATAAACCACACTTTACACATGCAAACTTACTAGCCAACATGCACTCAGTTCTGCAAGTAGTTCTAACAATTTATTTATGAGGTGCTAACTTTTACCAAGAAATGCTGCAGATCTGTGGAAATATTCTCTTTACTGCTTGGAGCAAAACCAGAAACAGCAACCATCTGATCTAGTGTTCTTTGCATTACTTAAGACAGAAAATACTCCTAACATTTGAAAATCTTTTCTATGAAGTCTTCCTTCCTGAAGGGCTTCTTTTTAAATGAATTCTGAAATATTTACATTGTTTCTGAATAAGGGTCCTTCCTGAGATATCTTTTTCCCCAATTCATTTGTATATGTTTTTTCTTTAGTGTGTTTCTAGAGAATTGTTAGGAGCCAAGTTAGTATGATGATAAATCACAGAATCACAGAATGTTAGAAGTTGGAAGG
>VWZX01008725.1:0-205307 GCA_013399015.1 Galbula dea | reverse complement strand
CCGGGGGGGGGGGCGGGGGCCCCCCCCCCCCCCCCCCCCCGCCGCAGCGCCGGCGCTGATGCCTCCTGCGGTGGCCCGGCAGGGAAGATGGCGCCGTCCCACGTCCTGAAGTGTTGCCAGAAGGTGTTGGCTTGGGTGCCCGTGGCTTTCATCGCCCTGGTCGTGGCCTGGTCCTACTACGCCTACGTGGTGGAGCTGTGTGTGTGTGAGTGGTCGGGCAGGGTTTCGGGTGCCGGGAGCTGCCAGGCGAGCGGGATTGACCCCTCACCACCCGCCTCCTTCGGGGCCGCCTTCACTCCTTACGCCCTGACGGGGTTTCCTTTACCTTCGCCCGCCTCAGGCTTTTCTTCAGGCGGGCGAAAGGAGACACACCCGCCCCCCCCGGGCTCCCTCCGGGACCAGGTTTACCTGTTGTCCCCTCCGTTGGGCGCCCTCACAGGGATCCGGGCGAGGACGACGGGAGCCCGGTCTCCGGCGCCTTAGGGTGGTGGGGTCGCGGTCTGGGGGAGCCCGTGAAGACGCGCGGGACGGGGATGAGGGAGAGGGGATCCGGGGTGCTTTGTTTGGGGTCAGGCTCCTCAAGGAGGCGGTGAGGAGCGGGGAGCCGTGAGGAACCGAGACCCCGGGAACTGCCGAAGCCCTTGTGCGGTCACTGCCCCTCATGTCTCCCCAGGAGAAGTTTCACCTCTTTATTTTTCTGTTGTTAATCCGTCTTCCTGGTGTGTGAAATAACTCCTTGACCACCTTGACTCTATTCTCCCTCCCCCTTTCTAATTAAGAAGTCCAGTGTCATTGAAATGTAATGAGGCTGAAAACATCCCACTTAAGCGGCCAGGGTAAAGGATTTAGAGCTTATGGGCTTTTGTCAGGCCTAGTCAAGGCTTTCTGGACGAAGGCTCAGCGTTATGCAAATCTGACTTGCGAGGCAGTGTCGATCAGGATGATACTTACCCTTTCTGTCTTCGGGAGGAAACTTCAGTTCAGGGAGATGTTGGCTTTCTCCGGGCAGGGTAGATGGAGCAGCATAGTGATGTGCAGTATTTGTCAGACTTGTTAAAACTTGGAAGCAGCATAGGAAAATTAAGGAACGCCTTACTGAGAATTTGGCATGTTTAAAGTAAGGAAGCTGAAATGAAAACGAAAAAAAATCGAAAGCACAAGAACTATTTCAAGCTATGTATAAGTCTACCTGGTGTCTGTAGGTCCTTGTACTTCTATTTGTGTAAAATCACAGAATCATTATGGTTGGAAAGGACCCTCAAGATCATCTAGTCCAACCGATAGCCCTACACTACTCTTACCCCTAAATCATCCCCTGAAGAAACACATCTATCCTCTTCTTAAAAACCTCCAGGGATCGCGACTCTACCACCTCCCTGGGCAGCCTATTCCAATATCTCACCACTCTTTCAGTAAAGAAATTCTTCCTAATATCTAATCTAAGTCAAAAGAATATGTTGGATCCTGGAAGAATATCATTTTGTACATTGTAAAAACAGGAAAACAAAAGCATTACTGCAAAGATCTGAGGCAAACAGCCCCAAAAGTATTCCTATATTTAAACAACTTTATAGATCACACTCCTAAACAACTAATTTCAGTTAAGGCAATGAAAGAAGGTTTGAATAGGCTTGTGACCCACCCATCTCAAGACAGCATGGGAGTAAAAAAGCTGACAAGAAATAATGGGTAGACGTATTTGTGGCTCTTCTCCTCAGCAGTGAAAAAGCATGTCACTAGTTAGAAATAAAAGGCATGTATATACCTTATATCTGGGCAAACTTGTAAAGGCATTCTTTTATTAGAAATTATGTGGGGGGTTTTTTTGCAAGACAGGTTTTTAATAACTTCGCTGAATGCCCATGGTATTTCACAGACTTTTACTTAGCTTTACATATGTGGACTGGAACATAAACCACAGGCAAAAAGTTATTTAGGCTTAAAATAGTAGAAATATAGTTGTAAAATGATGCTTTTTGAGGTACTACATGAAATGTTGACAAGAGAGAGTTGCAAATATGTCAGTGTATCCAAACTTGCCAGATTACTATGGTGTAGTTGTTAGTTAATTTGAGTAAATAGTACTGGGTTTCTGGGAAAATCATGTTTAAAATTACAAACACTTGGAACCATATTTTAGACAATCTTTAGTACTGTAGGTCTGGGGCATGGGTAGTTGTTATAGTAGTCCTGAGAGGGTCTGTGTGAGTTTATAGACTGGCATTTTACAGGTCTGAGGTGAAGGTTTTCTGTACCCCTTGCAGCCTGACTGGTATGACAGAAGGCACCTTAGGGCTGTGCGAAAAAAAAACCAACTTGGAGATTAAAAGACTTTGCTCTGGTTTGCACAGGTGGTCTCTGGCTGAATTGGGAACAGAACCTTGACCTTTAAGGCCCACCTCTGTGTCTTGATCACAGAGTGGCTCAGGGCTGGGTGCTGGTGGGTAATTTCTCCTTCACAGGCACGGAGAAGCTGCAAAGAGCCCTTCTGAGTTTCTTAGAGTTTCATTTGTGTGAAAACTATTTGAAGGGTTGGCTCCTGTTTATGCAAGAGCTTTCACATCTATAAATCTAGTTTCTAGACGTCTGGTACTTTTTGCTCATGAATTAGCTTTATTCCTAACATCTGCATATACAGGGTGTTAACAAAAAGTGGCCATTTAATAAGAAAATTATTTGCTGATTTTTATAGCTGTCAGTGAAATTTACAGTTGTTACCTGTAAATCATACTTGGTGACCAAGGATTTTCTTTTTCTGTGGATTTTTGGTTTTTTGTTTGTTTGGGGTTTTTTTCTGTTGTGGGTTTTGGTTTTGTAACCTATTGAATTTTCTTGATAAAAGGTTATCTCATCAAGGGAGAGGAAAGGGAGTTTGTGTTTGGGATTGTTTGGTGGTGTGTTTTTGTGTGTGTGTTGTTTTTACACTGAAGTCGAGTTCAAAACCAGCATAGAGAGGATTTATAGGAGAATACAAGATTTTCTATTTCTCATGGCAGGTTTGTTTACTTTCTCCCAGTGCTGCTTATGTTCTGTTTTGGTTTGAGAACTACTGCACTATGTACTGTGGAGAAGAGCAAGGTTTCGCCTTTAGCACACAGCTAATGAATGAGGTGATTCTCGCCTCTGCAGATGTTTGGTGTGGTGGGTGCAGAAGAAGTCCTTATGGCTTATTGCATTTCTCTGGCTTTGGCAAAAGGCTCAACATGCAGCTGATGTGTGCCTGGGTAAAGGAAAGACAAATGGAGAAAGGGAAACTTTAGAAAAGACGAGAAACAGTAGAAAAATTTGAGTAAATACTGAGAGTAAAAGAAAAATTGAAAGCCCACAGACACCAGTGTTTTTTCAAAGATTATTCTTAAAGATTAGATAACTGTTAAGATCTAAAGCTAATAAGGAAACAGAGAAAACCTGATTTCCTCATTTCTTCCTGGTTGTTTTTGGGGGTTTTTTTCTCCTCCTAGTTGTCTCTGCTTATGTATTAAACACTAATCAACTGGGAAGCCAAGCTTAATGTAGTATGATAAAAGATTCCTAATAATGAAAGTAGCAGAAAGTAAAATTGGGGCTGATTCTTTCATCTTATCATCCTTTTCCTTTCAGTTTTGCTTCTCGATGCTGCTTGCTCCACCTTCCTCTTCTGGGGTGCTCACATATTGCTCAATGTCTTCCTTCTGGTGTCTGATGGGCTCAGTGTTACTCTATAATTCTCTGCTAGAATGTGTTTACTTGGCTATGCCTCTTCTATAACCCTAAATTATATTACTTACATACTGGCTGTAGACACTGAGGAGGACTGGTGAGGGTAAGATGAAAGGAGATTCATGAGCTAGTCTGTTTCTCCCATGGAAACTGCCAGCATCCTTGGAACTCTCTGAAGCATTGCTGTTGTATGCTAGTGAATGCTGGCATATTTAGACAGCTGTTGCTGTGTAGTTGTGATCCATCAGATAAATTATCTATTAAGCTGATTGGAAAGGTGAAAACAGCCTTTTTTCCTCACCAATTGAGGGACTGTCAGCAGAGCGGAAAAAAAATCTGTGAACACCTGTAACTGAAGGAACTGCAGAAGTCTGGAGGCAACTTCTCATTCAGACTTTAAATGTTTTAAAGGAAGAAGCCATGAATTAACACTTTCTTACTAGACCATTTCTTTTTTTCACACAGAACTTGCCCAGAGCTCTCTTTGCAAGAAAGCACACCTAGAAATACATAAGGGATATTGTAAAACAGCTTTTCATTAGTTTAAAACCATTTCATGTGTTCTTTCTTGTCATCAAAACATGGTTTGATTTTAACATTGCTTTTGTAAACAATATGTTATGCTGTTAGTGAATCGGACTAATGGTGTCTGCTTAGCAGATCCCTCAGAAGCTCCCTCGGAAAGAGTGAAGCTCTTCTTTTGTGGTTCATTTTCACTAATGGGTGGCTTGTGTCTTATTACCTATCCCAACCATTTTTGTAGGTGATGGGCTGAAATACAGATTGCCTAGACAGTGGTCAAAAGGCACTGTTTTGACACGTAGTAGGAGCTGCTGGATGAAGCCAGCCTGTTTCCCATAGGCAAGCTTTTTGCTAAAACACTAGAACTTTGTTAATGCAGCCTCCACTGAGCAAAGGAGGAAAAAGTGAACTTCAACAGAGTTGTCTGCAGATCATAACTAAGGTGTATTGGCTGGTTTTACTTAAAATAAACATTAAAAAAAAAATCAAAATCTTGTTCAGGTTACAGTTTTACTTCTATATGTTCTGAAAAGCACTGTCCTGGCTCTTCTTCTGGGCCAAAGTGTTGTAAGGAAAATGGCTTGTTTTATGGATTTACTAGTCTTGTGAAAACACTCATACATTTACATGAGAAGCACATGGTGATCTGTTGTAATGCTTCCATTTGAAGGGTCTGTTGCATAAACAGAGAGAGGGTAATTCCATCTGCCTCCTCCAGAAGAAATCTCTACTGAAAATGCTAATGCAGTAACCATCAAGCAATGGGAGGGTGATACTAAGAGCAGTGTGTCATTAACTTGTGATTTCAAACTAGAGAAAAAGCTGAAGTGTCAGCACTGAGGTACAACTTGTGCATGTTAAACATGCAAAAAGCATTCTTACAGGAAAAGACAGTTACCTTTCAAGAAAAAGGAGAGTAAATGAAACAGGTTAGATCATTAGTAACAGTTAACTATGCTTATATGTCTTTCATGAATTTTGGAATAAAGAAATTGAAGCACTTCGAATGCACTTAGTTGTGCTGCAATATCTCAGCTCAAGCATGCACATTATGATCTTATAATAACAGGAAAGGTTCTCATTTAAATAAGAATTCCTGTTGAGTTGCTCAGACTGGATACAAATGTATTGGAAAACCAGACACTCAGCTTGAGTAGAAAGATTATCTGTCTTCTTATATGGTGCTTTGCACTGTATTGGCCATGTTAGTCTGTTGGACAGGTGGGCATGTGGCCTTTGTACAGCATAAAGCAGGTTGCTGCATTAAGTGTTTGAGCCGAAGCAGGAAATCTGCTCGTGGTGTTACTCTTTTGTTGCAGTTGTGATCACTCATTGCTGCAGCACTTCCTGATCACCTTTTAGATGTGGACTATGAAACTTTTGTTCTTGTTTTGCAAGGTCTTGGGTAGTATGAGTATTTAAGATTATGATCTATAACTTCTCTGAAATTTTTCTCTGGTTACAGCAGTAGGAACTTCCTATATGCCTTTAGAGTTAGAATAGTGAACAAAAAAGTCGCTTTCATTTTTAATCAGGGGATTTCCTTCATCACTAAGTAGTCTCCCAGTTCTCCTACAAGATGCTATAGAGAAAAAGACCAAGTTTATGTTTCCAGTAGACATTATTTTGAGACGATGGACCCTCTGCATACTGTGAACTTCAAGTTCTGCTGCCTACTGAAATTAAAATAATTAAAACTTTGTTCTCCAACAGCTCCTGCTTTTATGAGTTAATGCAGACATGCTGTCCATAATCAAGGAATTTACAATGTTGCAAAGATGGATCTCTGAGCAGAGGTCGTGTGCACTTGCAGCTGGTGAAACATCGCACTGTACCTTCTTTTGCTTTGGAACTTGAGACTACCCATGATGGAAAGCTGGAGTAGGAGAAATCCTAGTTGTCTGTCTAAAATTGTGCCTGCAAATGCTGAGGGTTCATGGTGTTAATTTTTTCACCATAGTGGGTTTATCAGGGTTTAGCCAACTTTTTTGTTCATTAGTCTCCTACCACTGGTAAGAGTTTATGCTGGTTTAACATGCACTTTCCTTACAAGTGCTATAAACTATAGGTTCCCAAGTTTCCCGAAACAGCTTTTATGGAGTTTTCAACTCAGTCATTAACTCCTTCCTATCCACTGCATATTATTCATGTAACAGGACATTCTCTCATTAGTATGTCTGAAATTTCATAGAAGCATTTGAGAAGTAACAACAGACCATTTTTATGGACAAGCTGAATCTCCACCAAGGTGAATCAGGTATATAAAGGATAATGACACTGCAACAAATGCATTTGTTCTTTTAGCCATTTCCCCAATACTACCTCATTCTGCTGTCCCTAAATTGTTTTCTATGGGTTGTGCTTAACTCCTTCTCTCCTGAGTCAATTAAAAAAGCCAGCAGACTTTCTCTTCTTCTGTTCCCCACCCCCAAATCCTCAGTGGGTTGCCTCCTCCATAACCTTTGACTGTCTTCTCATATCTGTGCTAAAAATCAGGTTCCTCCTCTGCAACATTTCAAGCCTCTGCTTTTTCTTTTTTTTGAAAGGCCAAGTGGCTCATCTGTTCCTTATTCATGTTCCCTCTTGACTATTAAAATAGTCTTATGAGATTGTTGAAGAGAACTGGATCACAAGAACAGCATGCTTTGCCTCTGCAGTTTCTGCAGCGCCCTCTCTGATGCTATATATGGTGCAGCATTGTCTTCAGTGTGAAGCACGTAACCGTTTTAATCAGATGATTTACAGAGAGATCGAGCGAGAGTTTTATGCAGGGAGGTTTTGTTTGTGGTGTTTCAGTTGTGATCTTGATACGTGTTTGTCTCCAGAGGACTTATGGAGGGAGATAGACTAAAGAAAATAAAAAAAAAAAAGAGGAAAAAAAATAGCTACTTGGGACAAAAGATTTAAGAGCTAGAAGTAATAATTCATCTTGAATTAGGCAAGCTGCTGCTGCAGAGAGAATGAAACAAAATTTAGATTAAATCTAAGTAACCTTGGGTGTTCTTACAGACATAATTTGTTTGAAGAGACCTAAGTAGAGAGTTATTTTATAAGGGGGTTTGCAGTAGTCTGTGATAGACTTAAAACTTATGTTAAGTGCCTCAGCTACTGCCTTGTCATAGTGTGCATTGTAGAGAACCTCTTGTACCATTCTTTGTGGGGAGTAGTCATTGCTTTTTCCCCCCTTCTGCACCACCTGGATTTTTTTGTTATGTTCCTAGGGTGTCACTGGTTATTTCTTCCTTTTTGCAAAAAGACAAAGAAACTAGCTTTAGTTACAGTCCAGGTTTGTCCCAAGATGTTTCAGTCAGAGGTTTAATGAGTAACATTTTGTTTTGCAAGAACAAACAGCAAAGCCTCCAGCATCAAAAGATGGCAGCATTTGTTAGCAACCAACTTGATAAGCCATATATGGACCTCTCTAAATCACCATGAGATGTCTCTGAACCTTTGTTTATTCCATAAATATTTAACAATAAAATATTAAATCTTATTTAGAAGCCCAGTATGTTGAAGACTTGAATTCTCCACCATTAAGCTTTCCCACAACTAATAGACATGTTTTTGATGACATGTTTTTCAAAACGAAGCTTCCCTAAAGGGCTCTATGCAAAAGCTTGGCTCACTAATATATCTTAATGGGAGCTCATAGAAATTCCATTACTGGCTGTTGTGTTGTTAATGTGTTGTTGGCAGAAAATGAGCTCTTCTCATCATAGGTAGTTTCATCTTTAATCTCAGGTGGCAAATACCAATCAAACCTGACAGACGTTATGAAAAAATTAGAACTTCATTTGAGGAATCCAGTGACCTAATGCATGAGAGGAGGTTACCTTGCTAGGCAGTTTGATTTTTCCCATTACCCAGTGAACGTGGCAGCAGCAAAATCCATCTTTCAGAAAAGAGCACCTAATTCTTTGTAATGAGATTTACAAGGAGATTTTTATCCACAGGGTTTTGCAGGGAGATTTTATCCTAATATTTGAGGAAACACTTGTTGCAGGCAGGACCACTAAGTAGGGAGACAAATGATTTTGGAAGAGTCCAAAGCCAAATGCAAAGAAGGGTTCCTGATTAACAAAGTGCCATTTGCTGATGGTTTTCACCACTGGCAGTGGTTGGTGTCTGCAGGTCCAGCAGCTGTGTCTGGAATTTTTGTTTCCCTAGAACTGACACCTCTGGTCTTCTGCCATCATACCTCACAGCTGTGTGAAATAGCTAAATAATGACTGTCACTCTATATTCATTTGTCTAGAGTAGATGTAAATGGGTTTGCTAGTAACATCCACAGCCATAAGACACTCAGCTTTGAATGACCTTAATATTGAAGACAGGGATTGGCTGGTAGTCACAACCACAAAGTGGTAAAGAGTGTTCTTTTTTTAAACAAAAAAAATGGTTAATTCCTTAATTACCAAAGAATTTCTGTTATGAACATGAATTTGCATGCTGTTGTTTTTGGGTTGGGTGGGGGGTTTTGTTTTGTTTTTTTACTTTAATTATTGATGGTTTCTAATATGCCCCTGCACAAGATTAGATGCTCTGCAGACAACTCCACTTAACATATGATACTAGCACTATGTCAACTCTAGCTGATCATCCTGTTTCTCTCCTGTCTCTTGCAAGTGTCCTAGTAGCATCTTAACTACAGAACCACTGGAGTTACTCCTAACACAAAAAGCCTTTTCACATATCCAGACACTTGAGTGTAGTGTTACTGTGAGCTTGATCTGGCCAACCTGAGCATAAATATCCCTCCATCAAATGTAAATGTAATTAATTAATGTTGTGGAGAGAAGCTAGGCCCGCTCAGATGCTTCTGAGTTCCCATGCTTTTCTGCTGATTCTCTTTTCTCCTATTCTCCAGTGTGCCAGAGGGAATACAGCTCACTGGCTCATGCAAGTAAGAGCTCTTTGTCTTTCAAGAAGAAACCAGGCTTTCTTTTGGCTGTGTCTGATAGCTTAAAGGCAATATTGGAAACCATTTCTGTGCAGCACTTCCAAACTACTTAGCAATAAAGCTGTTATTGTTATGATAACAATAACATTTCTTTGGGGGAAAAAACTGAATGAGGAAAGTCCAATAATTGGAGTAAGCAGCTAAGGAAAGCGTGTCAAAATACTGCTAGGGTTTAAAACCCATGAAAATGCAAATAGAGTGAGTAGTGGCAATAGTGATTAAATAGCTAGAGAAAATCAAGTTACATTAGGTTTCTTTGGACAGTTATGGTAAATTGAAAGTGAATAGTGCTTCTCGGGGAATAGGGCTTTTCAGGGACATCAAACCTGCTGTGTTGATGCAGCTGAATACTACCTTCATATGCAGAAGCAGCCTTAGTTATTTGGGCTGATACATCTCCTAATACACTGTTCTTAGTGTGAACACAAGTGTGGGACTGTGAGGTTAAGACTTGGCAACATTTCTTCCTACGTGTTAACCAAGTGTAATTTGTCATCTGCATGAATTTGGACAAGCAGTAGGGTTGCTGTTCATATATAGTCTGACAATGAGAATAACAACAGTGAAAGGGATAGAAACAGAAACATTTAACTTGCATGAACTTCTGAGGCAGAAGAGAACTGGCCATCTTTTATTTTAATTTTATTTGGGGATGATAAGACAGGATGAAAGTCAAAAATTAGCTTTTACCTCAAGCTGCAGGAGCTTGCCAAACTGAAATTGTTCTGCAGTCTAGTAATTGCATTTTGACCTAAGGGGTCTAGGTATGAAAGAGAAAATTATCTTCCCAGTGCTGTGAAGCTTTAATTAATTTTTATGGGGTTTATTTAGGAATCTTTTTGTTTAAGTCTCACAAGTGATAAAATCATAACTTTTTTTTTGTACATGTAAAGATTGTTCATTATTTTGAGTCTTCAAACATAAAATCTAGCTCACAATTTTGTGCTGAGAGCAGAAAAGAGGCTGCAGATTATGGAGTGCTTTAACCAGAACTACTACAAAAAATTTCCTATCATTTTATAGATAGTGATGTTCTCCCATCCCATTAGAGGATAATTAAGAACTTTTCTGTATTTCTTGTCTAGGGAAATATGTTCGTCCAGCTGTGTGCATAGATGTTTACTTAAGATATATGAGGAGTCAAGGACAAAACTTGATCTAAAGTACTTTTAGTACTTTTTTGAAGTTGAGCAAACAACCCTACTCAGCAAGTGTGGTTTAATTTTCACCTTTTTAATGATTTTGTTTTCTTGTGTTGTTGGAAAAGTTTTAACTAAAGAAGTAATGCATTGGTAAAATTTCAAACACAAACACTATCGGGAT
This sequence comes from Galbula dea, assembly GCA_013399015.1. Taxonomy (NCBI): domain Eukaryota; kingdom Metazoa; phylum Chordata; class Aves; order Piciformes; family Galbulidae; genus Galbula; species Galbula dea. The sequence goes on along the minus strand of VWZX01008725.1, from coordinate 194,803 downwards.
TCGCTTTAAAAAAATAACATGGCCTCTGCAGCACGCAGTGCAGTGGTGCTGAGGCTGTATCATGGCACACCTGGACCTGTTCTTACATTTACATACATGCTTTGCAGGTTATCCTGTGCTTCAGGTCTGGTTTTCTGCAGGGATTGTGTCTCAGTTTCAGGCAGAAACATGGGAGGAGGATGTGCAAGTACACATAACTAATGTGATATTAAGCTAATCTTTAGGATTGACCTCCTTGAAGTTTGAAACCAACCTTGTTCTATTCGAAATGGTCATTTCTTCCTTCTGTAGGTGGAAGCAACTGGAACCTCTTCCCTTAACTTCATAGAGGCTTCCAGAGACAGATAGATAGAAGGTGCTGAGTGTATATTTTAAAGGGAGGGGGGAATGGGGTGGGAATGACCCAACCAAAACCACATATCTGAACAAAAAGAGGTCATCTATAAATTGAGATAATCACCTCATTATGTCTCTTGTTGACCGTAAAAGAGGCATGGTTGCATAATATAGTTGCAGAATGTTTTGCTGTACATATCTGCCATTAAAATGAGACACATGGCACCTCTGTGGCCGAAGTAACCCTTCAGAAGGAAGTCAGCAATGCATGCTGAAGCCTTGTGGATTTAAGACTCTAGTGTGCATTAAGAAAAAGCTCTTTTGGACTGGCACACAGACTAATGACTGTAGAAATGTCAGAGCTGAAAGAAAGGAGATAATGTGGAGTGAGGTGAACTGCAGTAGGCAGTAAACTGTTCATGATGAAGACCAAAAGCTTAAAATTGCTGTGTAAGTCAGAAAAAGGTCCTTTCCTCGTTGAATCTCAGGAATTCAATGTCTGAGGAAGAGATCCAGTAAGGGGAGCAATAGGAACAAAGCAGCCCAGTAAGTAAAGCAGCTCTCTGTACCTGGACTGATAAATGAAGTACGAAGGTTTTGAAGAAGCCTGAGGGCAGGAAGATAGAGTGAGGACAATATACAAGGGAGATTCGAACAATAGAATTTGCTGTTGGCATAAAAGGAGATGAGGATGTAGGAGAGAAGTGGAGAGGCTTTAACTATGCCTGAAGCATTCAGGTCAAGATGGGGGGGAAAAGTCAAAAATAGCATGTGATGGGAAGAGAGAAGTGGTGGGGGAAAACCTGAGAGGGAAGTGGGTTACATGTAGCACACTTTTGCAGGCACTTCTGTAAGAACTTATTTTCTACTTTACAATGGTGCATCTGATAGCCTAGTTGTTGACTCAGAAGACTTTGGTGGGTGCATATCTGACGGGGAACATGCATAAATTTTGATCTAATTAATGTCTGTGTAAAGGAGTGTGCTCACTTAGTTAGCACAGGGAGCTGGATCTCTTAAGCTCTTCCACTGATTCACCAAGCCTCAAGGGCTGGCAGGAGGAATACTAACTCCTGTTTTACCCCAGAGTAGGGAGGCTCTACTAACACCTGAAGTACACTTCAGAACAAGTCAGCTGTCTCGTATATCTTGCTTCTAGTTAAACATTTGATTCAATACAGATTTACTTACCATATATCTTTTTTTCTCTTCCAGTTACTATTTCTTCAACTGCAGAAAAAGGTAATTTTTTTTTTTTTTAAGATGTGGTAGTTTTGTTACACAAATCTTAAGGGCCAAAGAATTTTCAATGTACTCCTTTATGTCGAAGTTTTGTGTAGTGAGCAGATTAGTGCTAAGAAACAAGGTAAATATTGACAGGTTGAGTCAGTTACTAGTACAAGAAGCTTGGGGTGGTGACAAGACCCATGAGTAATGTAACTAGGATTTCAATTTGAAACTAATTTTAAATTAATACCATTTAAGAAGAGAAAAGAAACCACAGCAGTTCCACAAGTCCATTTTCTGTTCATGCCTGAACACACCCTGTGGTCTGAAAGACTTGTGGAAGAGGAAGAATTGTTCTGCTGCTGCTTGCTGTTTTCCAAAGAGCTTAGCAAATTCCTCAGAACTCCATTCTTTAGGACTGGTTACAACTGTGGAAAACACAACCATTTCAAAGGTGGCTGCACGTTATTATTTTCATTTCCAAGTGAAGTGGTTAAGGCCTTGTTTTGACAAATTTTACTTAAGTCTTCATATTGGCTTTGGCAAGTATATGCTACAGTGAATAGTACTTGCACAGATAAAACCTGCCAAAATAAAAATCCAGCATTCTTGCTCTGCCAGCTCTTTTAATTGTGAATAAAAACTAGTCTAAAGGACAATTCAATTTTAGAACTTCCAAATACAGGATTTTTAAATAAAGCTTTTTTTTCCCCTGTAGAAATACAAATTATTGATGGGATATTTGTTTGGGAGTTCCTTTCAGCTTATGGGGGCATGTGAGTGGTAAATTAAGCACAGGTTTGCATTTTGCCTCTCCACAGAGAGCTGTCTCCAGAGCGTAAGACTGCTGCTGAGAGGCTCTCGTACCTTAAATGTATTTGCAAAAGAGCATAGAATTTGAAGCTGTTCTAGCAGTTTTCTTCCTGATGGGGAACGTCCAGGGGAACATTGTGAAAGGAAGGAACCTTGACAGAATCTGTCCTCTTTCATCTTCTAATGAAGAGGTGAAAGAGTGGGAAAGGCTCCAAAATAAACTGTAAGCAGTTCAAGATGGGAGCTGTGTTTTCCTTTGGATTTTCACATCGCACAGCTGGGCTTCACTGAGACTTCACAACATTCTGCAGATTGCTGCTGTGCTTTGCTGTTGACATGTATATGAATAAGTTTTACTTTCCAGTTGCTTTGAGAAAGGCAAGATCCATGTCTCAGTTAAGAAAGCCTGGCAGAGTAATGATGTTGGTGTTGCATAGTCAGATCTCTGACTTTAATATAAATGCAGTACCTCTATGACTGAAGCAGGTGCTCTTAAATCTACCAAAGAAAAATGTTTGATTAATTAATGAGACTGACAGTGTCATTGGAACCTGACTGTTAGGCTTTTAATAGCTGTCACCTGCACACTTAATTGCACCTTCAGTTCTGACATGTGTCATAGGCATCCTGTCTGCATGAATTTATTTATCTTGGAGGTTAATCTTAAAATGAAATATTAAGTCTTTTTGTCATTTGAAATTAAAGGTATCATAAGTTTTATAAAGTTTTTACAAGCTAACTCACAATAGCAAGGAAATACCATTAGAAGAGTCAAAAAGCCAAAGTACCAGTAGCATTGCTATGTAAATCAGTAATGTGAATCTTAGCACATGTATTTTGCTCCATATTTCAGTGTACTGTGTTCAAATCCTTTTACTCCAGTACTTAACTACAATTTTTTATTAAATTGGTGATTTCTTCACCCCATTAAGGATAATTATGTCTTTGTAATTTTTCATAATCTTATCTACATTTATATCCATTAGGATAGGGGAATAAAGTCAACTGTGAATCTTTCTTAACATTATAATGTTGTATATTACTACCTCTATGTAATCTGTTTCTGTCGTGGAAGTAATATATTAAAAGATTCAGAAATTAGTGTTAAGGGCAAATCTTAGGCGGGCTTAGCAAATTTTAGGAGGATTCTAAGAGCATGTCTTAAGACACTGTCCTCCTGAGAGCATAAATTATGGTCTAATAAGTATCATTGCCTTTTAAGAGAAATGACTTTACTTAGTCATAGCATAGCACCAAGAATCCTGGGCCCTGGACTTCCTCATGGCTCTCAGTCTGGCTAAACTTGCAGATACTGAGGTTTGAGGGTTTTGACCTGTTTTCCATCTAGCTTGTAATAACAAGAAAATGAGCTGAATGGAAATGAGGCTGCCTAATATTTGTACTGGAAGGTGACGCAAGATGCTTTGGGGAGTAGTCTGCAGAGGAGATACTACTACCTAAAATGTGGGTAGATGCACTGCCAAAGTAAAGCTGTCAAAAATGGTATCTTCCCTCCCTCTTATTTCTTGGGGAGCACCGACAGGACAGATACCTGTAATCACAGTTGGAATGGCAGCACAGGAGTGGGAAAAGAGGCAAGAATTTATTCAGTGCACAGCCAGTATGGGCTGCCAGTTGCAGCCTCTTTCTCCTCTAGACTGGATGGTGCCTATCACTGTAACAGCTGTGAAAGTCTTGCCCTTCCTTGAGTTGCCCCAGTTTGGCTACAGAGGACAGGCTGTTGACTTTTAATGATGGTGACAGATTGCAAGATCTCATTTGTTAACAAGAGTGCAAGAGCTCTTTAACAGCTGCCTCTTCCCAGTAGATACTGGTAGCACTGGCACAGATCTGTACCCCTGCTGCAGCCAGCTTTGGTGCCTGTTGTTTTTTGTGGTGTTGGGGCATTTAAAGCCTGTGACAAGTCTGAGGTTCTGCTGTCTGAAATAGTGTGCGCACTAAAAATATTCCTTCAAAAGAATATGCAGTTTGGGAATGATTTTTATGGACAGAATAGAACTGTTTACTGTGTAAGTTTATTTTACTGTGCCCTGCCCTCCCCTTCCCTATAATCTCTTTTCCCCTTTCCTTCTATTCATCTTCTTTCACTCTGTTCTCTCCCAAAGATCTGATCTGTGCAGCTGATTCCACTCCTACTTTGTGTCTGTTTCTCCTCCTCTCCAAACAATTTTCTCATTTAATTACTTACCTGCATTATGTTTGAATGTGCGTAGTCTGTTTTTAATGAAAGACAATTGCTAATTATGCAGTGCCTTGTACAGTGATATACAAGTTCTTTCCTATTAGGATGACAATTTTAAGATGGCTTTAGCAAAAGGTTTTGCTTCTTGCATTTTCAGTCAACTCCACAGCTGAAAATTTGCCAAATCTGTCTGTAAGGTTGAAGGATTCAGAGACAAAGATAAAAGCCTAAGTCTCTGAAGAAAGCTCAAATACAGTTTGTTTGGGTTTTTTACAGCAAGAAACAGTTAAAATCCTGAAAGATGATAAATTAAGACCATATCTTCTGTGTGCACATTTTCTGAACTGTTGGAAATTCCCAAAGTTTGAGCCTGTTCTGCCATCCATGAAGTATGTCGTACAGATTCTTAAAGGGCTCTCTTTATGTGCACAGGAAAGTGGGTCAAGTTTCCTTCTTCCTGCAACTGAAGATAATATACTAAATATTGACATTATCTTCACTTATTACTTTCTAAGGCTTGCTGTTCTAGCACAACTGATCTGCTTCCTCTTGACAAGTGGTAGAAGAAAGTGCTAGAGGAAACGAAATTGGAAGCTTCCTGGGTCATAAGGTCTGGGTCTCTGGTCTTTAAGGCAACTGTATCACACAGACCCATTCATAAATTGGTTGAGCTCCCTATTACAGCCACCTACATTTTGTTGCCACTGTGACTATAATGGCAGGACTCTTGCAGGTTTTATTCCTCAGATGATTTGGAAGAGGATATTCAGTCTTTAACTGACTGCTAGCTCTAATCTTGAAGTGCAGTCCTCTCCAAACCGCTGGCCTGGAGTTGTTGCTGTCATTGATGACCAGTGCCTTCTACAATGGCACAGTAGCGTGCTGCTTCTATTAGAAGTAAAAACTCAATTGAATTCTGTGGGTCATTTATCAAATACTTTAATCTAAAATGGAAGTGTAACAACTTCTTCAAAATTTCAAAAATGTTAGTCACCTGCCACAGGTGAAGCTGTGTTCACTTCTGGGGGGTTTTTTGGTGGTTTGGTTTTTTCTCATCAAAATCTCTTTTGGAATTGTACATAAAAACAAATTATTTCCTTAGGGAATAGCAGCCATCATATTTGGTGATTATTTATTTGAGCACTCCTGGAGTATGTTGTCTACGCAGGGAAAAGGGTTTAATATAATTTAATTTTATCTGGTGATTCTTAGCATAGTTGTTTAGCCCTCATTGAAGATCAGGGATTTTTTTCTTGTTCTTTTCAGCTGTATTCACTGAACTCTTATTTGTATTTTATTGCAGTTGTCTACCTTGTGGTTTTTCATCTGTCATTTGTCATGTTTGTATGGTCCTATTGGAAGACAATTTTCACATCTCCTGCATCCCCCTCTAATGAGGTAAATATGATGTTAGAAAAATGTCAGTGCCTTTTTTATAAATAGCTGAACTGTTTTCAGTGATGAAACTTGTTAGCAGTACTGCATGATTCACCTTCCCTTCTCATTATCTAAAATAGAACAGCATGACAGTGTATCATGAATGAAAATGATCAAGTTACTCTTAAAATACTGTATACTTTGTGTAATGACATTTCCTTACACATAGTTGTAAGTCAGGGGTTAAGGCTTAGGAACGATTGACAACTGAATAGTAAAGGAGCTTTATGCAATGGCAAAAGAATGTATAGTGACTGTAAGGAGTTTTGTTTTGAAAAAAAAACCCAGCAAAACAGTCTTAATTGCAGTAAGCTTGAGATGGGTTACTTTGTTTCCTATTTTGTCTAAGGTGTACATAAGGATTAAGTGCTGACACCAAGGAAGGGAAGTATTTTAAATTTGGGTTTATAAAGCTTTTAAATTGACAGATCTGTTTGAAGCTTTGGTTGCTTCGGGGGGGTGGAATTGTGTTCTGTTTTTGGCAAGTCTGACTTTCAGTGCTAATGTCAAATTTAAACATTTATAAAAAGAGTTAAAACCAGTTAAACAGAAAAGCAAACACTCCTCTGCAGTGCTTAATTATGGCCTACAGATCTGTATCTTAAAGCTACAGAATATAAGGTAAAAAAACTAAAGACTCTTCTGCTGTTTAGCTAAGCCAAAAGAGCAGTACTGAATTATTAAACCTAAATATTCAAAGGGACTTGTCTTCGTGATGGTTTGTTTTGGCTTTATCTGGGATACTTTGGCAGGAAAATGATAAAGTTAAGCAGGTTAGCTAATTAAAGTGTGGTTGGAAAAGTGTTATTCCAGATTTTCTGAAGCTATATGAACTAGAGGTGCTTGTAAAGCTAATGCCTAGTATCTTTAGTGTCTGCTTGGATTCTTCTTCTCATAGAACTTACCCTGTAGTTACATGTTGTAGCAAAGCTTTTCATATTGAGTGAGTGAAAGGGATGGTTTGGGCATATGGCATGTAATGAATATTTCCTATATCAAGTGTGGGGGTGGATCAGGTTGAATACATTTTCTTTTACAGTTAGCTTTAAAAAGAAACAGGAGAAGGGGGCGAGAACCCAACAAATACCACAACAAATAATAACAACAAAGCATACAACAAAAACCAACCAACCAAAAAACCCACCACCAGTTTTTCTCTCCTGGGGCAAGTGCCTTCTGTTCATGGACCAGTGAGTAATTTATGCTGGACATACTTAAAAACAAAGCCTGACTTCAGAATCTCCCCATTGTATGAGAGAGTAAACGTATATATTTTTAGTCATTCAAATTAGCCATTCTTCCAAAACAAATAGCATCCTGTGATCATACTATTGAACTAAAAAAAGATTCTGCAGCTGCTGTTGTCTTAGTGTAATCCCTGTACATTTGTCATAAGAAAGAACAATCAACATTATGTAAGATCGAGAAAGAGGAAGGAAACAAAGGGTCTCTCTTCTGTTTTCAGTAAGAACTGCTGGAACCTCATTGGAAATTCTGTTAGCTATGTGGTAAAAGACAACTTTTGATGTCTTTGAACATATCCTGCCATTGTCCAAAGAGACTGGTCTCATAGCTCTCTTTATTTCTGACATTATAACAAAAATACAACTCTTCAGAAAAACAAAGTCCTGTCTGGGATTTTTGGAGTAATATGATGTTACTTGGACAAATTTTAAAAGTTTTTAAACTTGTGATTTACTTCCTTTTCTGTGCATTAATTGTTTTTCATAGAAATATCATGTAGAAATAGAGTTGCATTAAACATTAAATGCTACTTGATTGCATGTCGTGGAAACAGACACTGGGTCACCCAGCAGACTCAGAAGGGCAGTAGGGAGAAAGACCTACTGTTTCCTGTTTGTAAACTGTTTGCACCGCTGTTTGCTGGCATGATGCTTCATATCTGTCTTAAACTTTCAATTTAAGCATCTCTAATTTTTGTATCTGAGTAAATATTTTGGACATTAAGATTTAAAAATGAAGTCAAACTGTTGGCAATAACTGAAATGTTAAACTTTAACTTCACCATTCACATGGATTAATCCTTGTTTCTTTTTATTTGAAAGGGGATTATGTTTAATGTTTCACCCGTGAATGGTGGGTAGGCTCAATAACTGGGGTGATCCTGTATAAAACAGGAGGCTTAACTGGATCATGTGAGATAGGAGGCAACTTATTTGCATTCCGAGTTAGGAAATAACACAGAGAAATTGCAGCAGTGTCTTACAGCATCCTTCTTTCTGTAAGTGGAGTCTTCATTGTTGCTTGCCAACTGACTGTGATCCAAAAGAGGAAAAAAATACAGGATGAGAGGAACATCCATATGAACTAATTAAATACGTATTCTTGGTAGCAAAATATGGTCGTATTAAACCACACTAAGCCAATTTTTTTTGTTCAGCTGCACACAGAGCATTTTCCACTCGTTACCATGAATACTTTGTCTATATATGCTCATAAGAAAGGGTTCTTATAGTCTGTGCAGGAAGCTCAGAGTTTAAAAGTGCTTCGGAACAGAAAAATACTAAAGGAAATAGTGAATTCAACCCCTGTCCTGCAGGGGCTTGTCAGCACACTGGGGTTTGTGCTGCTTAATGGTAAAGCTTATTTCATTGGATACCGAACAAGTATTTCACAAGTGAGTAAAAGCTCTCCATCTTCTTCTGGTAAAGCTTTACATTTCAGTGAGGCTTCAACAGAAATGCTGCTTGTGCTTTACTCAGTATTGTAACTCTCAAAATGTGCAGGTTTTCCTGAAGTTGCTTTCAGTACAGCTCATGGAGACTAGTGCTGGCTACTCCCAAGTATAAACTCCAGTTAAACTCTTTCAGCATCTGTGCTGAAGACATGAAGTTAGTTATAGGTATATAAAATGCTGTAGCTAACTGAACAGAGATGAAGATTTTCTTTAAAATATGCCCAGGACCATCATGGAGTTTTAAGGATCTCCTGTAATTCCTGTAGTATTCTTTTATTTTTTCATTATTTCTTTCAGGTTTTCTGAGGGGAGGTTGGTGGGATAGCATTGTCCAAAAACATAGGATTAAGATACAGAAGGGTCTTTTCCTTGGAGCTTGAATAGCACAGAAAGTAATAATTGATCTCTGCCCTTCATTCCATTTTCTTTTTCCCTCTTAGTTCTGCTTGTCAAAAGCTGATAAAGAACAATATGAAAAAGAAGAGAGACCAGAATCCCAGCAGGAGATTTTGAGAAGGGCTGCTAAAGACTTGCCTATCTATACAACAACAGCATCAAGAGGTGAGATATAAAGCTCCTGAAGCTGCTAGTTTAATTCAGTGAAATGTAATTGACGTCACTGAATTAATGATCTATTAAGCATGTATTGCAAAGGCTGTGACCTTGTTTTGTTATTTGTTTGGGCTAGGTTCCTCCCCTCCCCCAAGAGAAACTGGAGTCCTTTGTCTGAGGATCTCAACATGTAACCAGTATTTGGAATTAAAAAAAAGTCCTCTTCCAGCTAGTAGATAGATGACAACATTTATCTCTAATTACGACTATAACAAACAAGCACAGCAGAAGAGTAGAGCTAATACAGCTAGAAATAGAGAAAATTAAACTTTTAACTCAATTTTATAATCATTTATAGCTGCCTTTTAAACTTCTTTTTCTGAGCTGTATCAGATCAGCAGGAAGAGAAACCTCATACTTGAGGCTAGAATTTAAGAACAAGGAAATGTCATTTCATTCCCATCTGTAATTCAGTACAAAGCTACTTATGGGTTATTTCTGTATTTGCTTTTAATATGTATAGGCATTTTAATTCCAACTTCTATATGAATGATCTGTGAAACTGCTGTCTTATATGAATGTATATTCTTTTTTTAAAACTCTTTTATATGTGTGTGTGTGTGTGTGTATGTATATATATATGTTTCTCTTTCTTGACACTAGCAACTCCGTAGAGCTTGCAGAAAACATAAACTACTCAGAATAACTGTTAGGAAAGTTTACTGTGACTTTCCAAAGTCTAAGGACACCTGGGTTTTTTGAACACAAGCCTCCCTTCGAGAGAATCCCACTCTTAAGTTCCTTGAGTGGTCTGGGAAGCTCTTGCCAACTCTCAGCAGTTCTGCTTAGCTGTAGGTGTTGGCTTTCCTCCTCTTTTCAGACTGCCTGTGCTGGTGTCTTATTTCCATTGAGAAGAGCCTGAAGGCTTGTTTAAAAATACTCAGGAAAGATGAAGAGCTGGTTTACTGAACAGTCAGCTACATAAGTGTTTGCTGAGGAGGATAGAGAAAGCTAATGCCGAAAGCTGGCTTGCTGAAAGAATGTAGTTTCACAATAGGATGCCTGAGAACCCCTTGCAGAGGTGAAACCAAGCAAATGATAGGGGATCAGTGCCAGAGGATGAAAGATGGGAAGATTGGAGAGTGAAAGAGTGAATGGAAATGGACTCAGTACAGTAGTAATAGATGAAAGTGCTTTAAATACTCTCTTATGTTTTTTTTCTTAAACTCAAAATTACATATCATATGAGAGTAGGCACATGAAGGTCTGTGACAACAGGTGTGACAGGGGAGGACAGGAAGCTCTTTAAGATTCAGTTCATGGTAAGGGGGGGGAACTTGGTAAAATCAAGCGAGTTCTAATGACTTGATCATTGCTACTTGAATGCAGCAATCAGATACTGCGATCGATGCCAGCTAATCAAACCTGACCGCTGCCACCACTGTTCTGCATGTGACATGTGAGTTACTGAATCTGAAATGATGGATTTGCTTTCACTGTAGTATGTTCGTGTCTTCAGTGTGTCAGCCCTTGCATAACAGCATGTTTCACTATTTGTTCCTCTCTCAGACCCTCAGTACCTGAATTTCATGAAAGAGCAAAGTTCCTGCTGTTGGTGCAAGATTATTATTGCAGCCGGGTTGTCCAAAGTGGCAGAGAGTTTCAGGAAATCTGCTTGTAACTTTGTAAAACAGTGCTTATATTAAACAATAAAAATAAAATCTAAAATAAAGGCAGCAATTGAAAATAAAGGCAGGCAGAACTGAGATACAAGCACCAGCAAATGCTTATTATAGAACTCTTACTGTCTTGCTTGTGCAGCGTTGAAACAGATGTGTGCTACTAATAATGCTAAAAATCTTTTTCTCAAAGATTGACAGTGGAATCACATGCCTTGATTTCAAAGACATAACTGCTATTCCCTAGGGTCTTTTCTGAATCAGAGAAGTCAGTAAGGTTGCTAAAGAGTGAGGCTATGAATGAGACTTCAGTAGGCTGAGTTTGAGGAAATCTGCTTAACTGAAGAACCTCATACACATCTTTTGGCTCAAATCACATTTATTAGCAAATACAGTGAATGTCTATGTGTCTGAAATGTCTAGTATCTGTCCTTACACTGCAACTGGATGAAAGTGGCATGTGGACTATTCCTGTTACTCACTGTGCTGCACTTTTCCTCAATTAGCTTTAAAAAACAAACAAGTAGCAAACAAAAAAAAAAACTTAGCAAAAATAGCCCTAAGGTAGTGAATGGCAGGCTAACACATCCACATAGCTCTGAAGGGCCCTTTGGATTTGTTTTCTCTCAAGGTGCACACAAAACTAGTATGGCTTAATGAACCGTTACATAGTGTTGCTCAGTAATGTTAATTTAAAAGATTCTCTTCATAAATCTTCTGAATCTAACTTGATCCCTTTGTGTGAAAGAATTGCTGCTATAATACAGAGGATTGGTGTGATGAAGAAGGACTAAAAAAAGATACAGTAGTACAAGATTAAAAAAACAATCACCAAACCTGTAGAAGCTAGAAGTATGTGTCTTAAAAATAAAATTCCTTTTTTGCTTTAACTTGATGGAAATTCTGTCTTTCAGATGTGTATTAAAAATGGACCACCATTGTCCATGGTAAGTTTATAAAAAACAAACAAAAAAAGAATCAGTGTAATAATGATAAATTAGATGCATCTTCAAAAATGCAACTTTGAAGTATAACTTTATTTTCACAGAACTTCTTGAGGCTTTAATATGTGAAAATAAATCATTTCTAATGTGTGTTACAACAAAAAGTTGAATGCACAATAGCCCAAATCATTCAGTTTCTCCTTATATAGAAAAATTCTGGCATTAACAAGACCTATGAGAAATGGCAGGTTTTTTTGGTGGTTTGTTGTTTGCTTTTTTTTTTGTTTGGTCTGGTTATCAGGAGAGGAGATAGCCACTGCACTGTAAAAATTAGTTCATGATTCTTGAGGATCCATAAGACCCACTCAGACAGTTACTTTTCTGCAGTTTGTGTTCCCAGGTAGTCAGTAAAATGTTATCTCCAAGCACTACAAAAAATACTGCTATTAGTAGTTGACTTGAAAACGATTTTGTAACCAAAGCAACATCCACTGGGGTTGATGGAGAGGTTCATATTATCTTCTGTGATGGCTGCTGTTAGTTCATAGTGTGCGAGATGCTTCTTATGCAGACTGTATGTATCACATGCTTTGCCAGCTCATGTCCTGTCCTTTGTAGGCAGCAAAATTTATGTGAGAGGCCCAAATCATCTGGCCTGAGGAAAGAGACTTCGTTCAAAACAGTGTCTTAAAATGCTTCTGAAACTCCAGTGCCAGACTGTTCTGGACATACCACTGACATCATACGTATATTATGCTCTGCAAAAGCTGAATGTTTTTTATTTTATTTTATTTTTGTATATCACAGTAACCTCTTTCTCTTTCCCCTCCTTCTAGGGTGAATAATTGTGTGGGATTTTCTAACTACAAATTCTTCCTCCTGTTTTTAATGTATTCCTTACTGTACTGTCTGTTTGTTGCTGCTACAGTCTTGCAGTACTTCATAAAGTTTTGGACAGTAAGTTCTAAGGCGCTTTTTTTGTTGTTCATTTGTTTAATCCTGCATGTGTTATTGAAGGCTGCATCAGCATGTTGTCACTCACCATTGACTCTGTTCTGTAGTTCATTAATATTAACAGCATCAATCAAAGTGAGTGAAGCAGGAGAACTTTCCAAATACTAATGAATTAAATGTATTACGCTGCCCAGGATGAGTTACTGGGAGAGGATGTTCCAGTGAGGCCACTGTGCAGTTTCTCTGCTCTTAGCAAAATCAAGTGGCACAGCTCGGGGTTTTTTGAGACCATTGGATATAGATACAGAAAGAACTGGTTATACCAAACAATTCCATATACAAACAATCACATGTACATATAAAAATACTGACAAATGTGAAATATAAATAACGATTTTGTATCTTCTTAGAGATGTCTGTGGATAATCTGGTGCCAGATAAGGTGGATTAGTTCCTTGGGAACTGACTGAGATCTGTTTCAGAGTCCCTACATAGGCATGTCTGAACTTCATTCTGGTGACTTCTATCAACCTGATATGTGTAGAATGCTAATAATTAGATAACTGATACATACAGTGTTAATGATATACATTTTCCTTGCAGCTATTACCAGTTGTCAAATGATTGATACATGCACTTCTGTAGATTTAATAACATTTATGTGAAGGGCAATCGTCCTTGTTTATCAGTGTTATATTCCTCCTATCAGTTTTGTTCCAGACATTCCAGGCTGAACAGGGTGTCTTCTGGTGGTGTTCCCTTTCATCTCCAAAACCTTTTACTGTGCCTTCCTGTCTCTAGACAGAAAGGTAGTGTCAGAATTCACTTAATCAGTTTTCATTAACTAGCCTGGGAAAAATCATTCTAAGTGGAAAGTGCTCCATCACATCTTTATAACTAACTAACTAACTAATCTTAGATGCTAGTTGCAGAGTAACTGGGAAAAGCAGTCATTATCTGTAGCTGTAGTAATAATCTTTCTTGGAGCAAAAAGATGTTGCAGTGTCAGTAAGGGAATCTTGATCACGTGTTCAAAACAGTTGTGCTTTGAGACAGTTGACATTAGACATGTATGATAAACAGTACAAAAATTGTATTTGTGTTCATCTAAGCCTATGGGTCTGATCTGCCAAAGCACTATGTTTCTCTTATTTCTGTATAGTGGCCTGTCAATGGAGAGCAAGGAACTGTGTGGGAATTGACCTGACAGTATTGTGTGAGATGAAAACCTTAAATGTGTTTATTGGTCATAGCTGTGGCTTGACAAATGAAATGGTCTCATTCCACTGTTCAGTCTTGCTTGACTGTAAATAGTTAAATTTCTAATTTGTGAATGTGCCACTCCCAGACATCTGCCTGGCTGCTTCTCAGTGCTTTGTATGCAATTTCTTATGAAACCATAGATGCACTCTTACATATTTACCAGTCAGTGCTTCAGCAAAGGAATGAATTTGCTTTGTCACCTCACTTCATAAGTCTTAGTGCAACAAAAGTCCACTGAACATCTGACCACAATCAACATTTAATACCAGCATTTGCAGCAAGGCTCTTCCAGAGCCCATTGGACACAATATTGAAGTGGACCCTTGAGCAGAGGAAGTAAACTTAAGAGGGATATTTTAACTTTTATTTAATGATTTAGTTGTTAAAAATGCTTCCTGCAAGAATGGACTACTTCTGAAATGTGACAACAGACAATGTAGCAGTATGCTTGCACTTGCTGTTTTACTTCTGCTTACTTCAAAGACAATCTGGTGATGACATGAACTTAAGAGTAGGTCTCTGACTCACTTTACCTATACTAAATCACTCTTTCACAAAGGTAATACTCTGCTCTACTTATAATAGCCTGATTAAGGTAGACTTCCAGAAAGAGGTGGCAGCACTATAATCATGTAGGCTTGCAAAATTTAGTCTCCAGTATATAAGCTTTTAGGTAAGCTGACTGCAGAATAGGATCCTGGAAGCTTCTCTCTGCATCTGTATCCAGATCACAGAGGAGTATTGCTCACACATTCTGTCTGTAGACTGCTTCAGTATGTTGCTAATGTTCAGCTTTATCTTCTACAGCATCATATTACTGTTTTTACACTTTCTGTTGAGGCTCTCTAGATGTTGTTTTTTCCCCAAAGCTCAACTATCATAAAAGTTACAGTATACCTTCAGAAGGTAGCATTTTTTCTTTTATTCCTTATCAATGCTTTTCAGAGAAGGTGTGCAACAAACTGCTGTATATATCCAATGTTGGGATGGGAGATGAGCTGCTTCTTGAGGAGAGTATCCTTGGTCACTTCAGAACTTGTAGTAATGAGGTTATGAAGGTGTATGTGCTAACTACACATTTTAGCAATCCATTGGTTTGCACTGTTGGTAATACACATAGAGACACAACGCAGATACTTGGATTCTTGAAAACACTGTGAAAAAATGTACAGTTACCCAACTCATCTGTTGAAAAACAGTCTGTTTCCCACTTGCACACGTGAGACTTGTACACAGCAGCTTTCATGCACTATGCAGAAGTGCTGAAGAAAGATCTTGATAGTATTCATACAGTGAACAACCACACTGACTGTAAATGTTTAGTACATGTTTACCCAAGGCTTACACACTAATGGAGATGTTAAAATCTGTTGTGAAGATCGAGGAGACATGAATGGCTCTGGTTTTTTATACTCATAACTACTTTTCCTATACTCATGAAGTTTTTATTTCTACTTAGGAAGTAGTTAAAGATGAGATCAAACCTCTGTTTAACCACATGTATTTGACACAAACAGCAGCACTGGCTGAACGCCCAGTCCTTGATGCCTTGTTTACATAGTGCATGGTGGTACTTCCCAGTATGTATTTCCGGCTGTTTCCAGTGTCTCTCTTTGTCCTCTAAATTTTACCAGTCCCGAGTGAAACTAACTCAAGGATGTGATGGATGTTCTGGGTAGATAGCACACAATTCTACAAACCTTTGTTTGTACTAACAAACAAAATTTTAAAAACAACAACGAAAATAAAAACACAACCAAAAACGACCCAAAAAAAGAGGAAAAAGCAATTCCAGATCCTTAGATCTTATTCCTCTTTTGTATAGATATAATAAGGACATATACTAGATCTTCTGAGTTTTTCTAGATTTAAGCTAGGCCTAGCTACTAAATGATGAGTTGTGAGTCAAGCTCTGACAGCACTTATTTTGTTATGGGTTTTGTTTGGTTTTTTTGTGTCCTGACATATGCTTTGATGACTCTGCTTGTGAAGGAGCTCGTAGAGGGCTCTCTAGAATAGTGACTGCAATCAGTCACTTATGTGTACCCAGTAGCACAGATTTTACTGTACAAATTGATTGCTTTTGGAAGGTCTGCAGCTCTCTCACCTGCTTCTGTGCTGCTTTGGAACATAATTATTTTAAATAACTAATGTCTGTAGTTTTACTTTCTTTCACATACCTAGAACACAAATGTGAATAAGCCTGGTTATGTGCACTCAAAGCCTGCATGCTTCTCTCTAGGAAGGAACTGGCCTTTTCTGAAAGATGCTTCAGTTCTGCAACTGTCATTCAAGAACTTAAAAGTGATGGCTGAAACTGAATAGTCAGAAGAGGCAAATGCTCCCTGTCTATCATGCAGATTAACTGTGCATAATTTAAAAAATCCTTTTCCAGGTTGTAGAGGTACTGTTTTAGGAAGATGCAACTGAAATAATCTTAGATTTCCTGGCCTACAGAAAATACGAAGACTAAGCTGTTACCACTGCTGCTTTTTGAGCTTCAAAGTCAACTGGCCTGAGAATTCTTTATAAAGAACTATTTTGTTTCAATATGCAATTGCAAAAAGAGTCATAGAACTGGAAGTTACAAAAACTAATTTGGAAACTGGGGAACACAGCAATGGGCTCTGAGGTAGGAAAAGTCATCATAGTTTTCATATGAAGCTTAGGACTAAGTAGCAATTGGAGTATGTATTTTGCTAGCCTTGATTTCAAAGAGTCATAAAAGACAACATATCCCTACAGCAGGGGGAAGAGGGACTGTTGCACAAAGTGTCTAAGCAAAACTGTGTTAAAATTTGTTAGAAAAAGGCAATAAGTAAGGAAAGGGAACTTAGATGGCAGCTGAGAGAGGTATCATATGCTTACTGTAGCATGATCTGATGGTAGCCAGCATTTTTGAAAGTACTTTGTATGTCTGCTTGACTCCAGGGTAAATGCTTGGGCTCTCCCTAGGCTTTCTGCAAAGATTAATGTAACTTAAAAGCCATACATCTTGCCTACAACAGATTTGTTAAGTGCTAGCATGTTAGCTAAGACAGCTAATACCACTTTTTGGGTATAAAGTTTAGAATTTATAAGCTAATTTAAACAAAGCTCTCCTGTTTCTTGCTTTATTTTCCTAAGTAAATAAACTTGAAGAACTGATTCAATTTCAGATGTTATGCTAAAGATACAGCCCACAAATATATCTCAGTATTGAAGGATATTGGGAAGAAGAAGAACCTTACTAATGTGTATGGGTTCTTTTTATAAACAAATAAAACTATGCAAAGAATGGCAATTTCTTTTTTTATGGTTTTGCCTGAAACTACATCTAATGATAATAGATAAATTCTAAAGTCAGAAAGATTGTGTAGCTTATTAACCATTGTTTTATACCTCTGGAGCAGTCTGAGCTTTTCAGACCTTTTATGAATGGTTCCACCATATTCTTATAAACCTTACTTGCATTGGAGGCAACTCACAAAGAAAGCACTTAGCATAGTCATGCTGTTCACTTGAAAGTGAATCCAGCCATAATCTGAATAGCAATACTTTTGTGCTTCAGAAGAAAATGTCCAGCCTTTGGAAGTTAGTAGTGTACTTTTGTGACCTCTCTCCTCCATTCCCTTGGAGAAGGAGGGCTAAGGCTGCTGGTGGGTGTTGGAACTCACGTCTGAGAGCACGTGTGTACACCAACCATTTTGTTCTTAACAAAGCCTGTGCTGTTTTCAAACACTTTGTCTTAACATAATCCTAGTGTTTAATAAATTGTCTTTGTTTGCGCAAAGCTTTGCCGCAGGGAAGCTGCAGAGAGTTGTCCAAAGGTAACATCCAATATTGCTGTAACTGTTTAAATAATGTTCCTACTATAATTTCCCTAATCCAGGCATTTATGGTAGCTATTTGCACCATCATTGAAGGGAGGAGACTTGTAATCTGTTGCCAGTGAATATAGGCAGTGTACAGGGATATAAATACATACCTTTGTGTACTTGATCTTCATTGAATTGTGTTTTAGTCTGCATTAAAAAAAAGGCTTTAGATAAGTGAGTATACTGAATGAGCTAATGGAAAAAGTAATGGCAATAACGCTAGCTAAACAGTTGAATAAAAATAGCCTCTCTGCTTTCATAGTGCTGTTAAAGGTCAGCTACTTAAGAGTACTGTGATTTTGAGGATATAGAACTGGAATAGTATTGTTACAAATCCCATTGGCCCTTTGAAAGTGCAAACCTAAATATAGTTGGGGTGGGAGGTTATGTTTTATGTGGTGGTTGTACTGAAATTGTTGATTTTCATGTGGATCTGGTGAATCACTTCGGACTGGTTAGGCATGTCAAATCTGGTTTACTAGGTACATGCTGGTTTTTGCCTAAACCTTAGAGATCATCAAAAATTGAAGATCTTTTCCAGGTCTCATATAGGAGTTGTTCTGTCTTGGGAATACAATATGACAGCTGTTTCCCTTTTATGTTCCTTATTACACTGGTTCAGTAGTAGGTTCAGTATTATTACGTTGCCAGGAGCAGGTTTGGACATTTCTGCTGCATTTTCTCCCCTTCACAGAAGGTGATTTTGGACATGTTATCCTTCTGTCTCTTTGGCTTTGGCTGGACACTTGACATTTTTTAGCACAGGAAACTCTTTTCCTTGCTACCTACTCTGCATTTAAAAACTAACAGGAACATACGTGCTGAAGCTACTAACTCAGGTGGAAGGGGTACCCTGTTATGTACCAGCTTAACGTGACATGAGAGGAAAACTGGGCTTGTGCTTTTTTTTGTTTGTGAAAAGTGAGGTGAAAGACAACAGAATGGGTGTGGCTGAAAATGTTTAGGGACAGTACTGCTTTAGTTGCTAGAAGGTGTTAACATATTAATCTCTTTTTCTCTTTCTCCTCAGAATGAATTGCGAGATACCCATGCAAAATTCCACGTACTGTTCCTTTTCTTTGTGGCAGCCATGTTCTTCATCAGCATACTGTCACTCTTCAGCTACCACTGCTGGCTAGTTGGCAAAAACAGGTCAACCATAGGTCAGTTAATTGGAATACGAAACTGTTCCTTGTCCAAAAAACCAAGAAGTCAATGAGAATGTGAGGCCTACAGGATATGCCGTTACCTATAAACAGAATTTTTAAATACCATGTAATAAGAAGCATAGTTGGTGAAAGTAATTAAAAGTGAAACATACAGGAAAATTAAACATGTGTAGAGGTCCTCTGCTGGACCCAAGCATTCAGATTTGTGATGAATGTTAATTTCCTCTCTTTGTACATTTGAGATCTCTGAGACACTGCATTTTTGTTGTGTTTTTATATAGTGTTAAATGTATAAAACAATTGTTACTTGCCAGTAACCCTGTTCTAGTATTTTGATTAGCTGGGTGGCCCCAACTGAGGTGAAGGCTCTACTCTATTTGAACATACTACATTTTGAACTAGATCCAAAAGAGTGTTCTTAAATCCTGAGAGATAAAATGGACTTCACTAATAGGAAGTGGCTTGTAAAAGCAGTTAAATAAAAATGGAAACACAGTTGTGCATTTCCTAAATAGTAAAATTGCCATAATTTCAATGCCTAAATGTTTTAAGTGGCATTGACCAAGGTAAGCAAGTTATGTGTATTAGTAGCATGTTTTTCTTTTACAGAAACATTCCGTGCACCCACATTTCGAAATGGCCCTGATAAAAATGGCTTTTCTCTTGGATGTAGCAAAAATCTGAGGGAGGTTTTTGGAGATGAAAAAAAGTATTGGCTACTCCCTATCTTTACCAGGTATTCTGACTGAATGGGAATGAATTGGGGAATAAATCGATTCCGTGACTTTCACCTTGCTTCTCCTAAAAATAGAGTATAACTGAAAATCCAAGTAGTAAATCCTGCATGATGAATGTTGGTGAACCCATTTGTGAAGCTGAGGTCTGGTAGCAAATCGCAGAGGTGATAACAGGATCTTGGGTTGCCTCAGCTGTTTGCTCGAATACTATGACTTCTGGTGTGATTAAAGGCAGAAGCTATTTTGTAGATGGATCAAGTCTGTTTTGCCATCACATTTATCCAGAATAAACTTGCTTTCAAAGAAGTCATAGCTAATCTTAAAATGATGGTAGAGGGGAAAGCAAAGCCACCAGAATATTATATTAAAGCTTCTGAGACTGTAAATACCAGAGAGTCAGACAGTGTGCACAGTGGTTTGGGAAGAATAAGGCTACAGTCTGTGGAAACACAGTGGTGTTTATGAAATCCATAGACAAGTGCTGTGCTCAGCAATGCATGCTGAATGATAGGGTGGGAGTCATTTGAGAGCTCCAAGATTTAGTTAACTGATCATCTGGCTCGAGTGGTAGAATTGCCTTGCTCAAGTCTGGAGTTCAACACTGCACTCAAGTAATTGATTCAAGCCTGTAATGTTTGCCTTTTGCATGGTCAACTACAAGCAATGATTGGAATCTTTTGTTTCTGGTTTTAGTTTGGGCGATGGATGTAATTTTCCAACTCGTTTGGTGATTATGGATCCAGAGCAACTTACTGTCCCAAGCCAAAATGAATCTGCCAAAAGGTAACTACAGTATTGAAGATGCCTATTTTGTACTGTTCTGTATTTCATATGGAGGAAAAAATTGTTTCAAAATTATTTTTTATACTTCTTTTCATCTTCAGAGTGAGTTTGTAAGTCTTCAGAGAAAGACACAATAGATAATGGTGCTGCTTCATGTAGAAAGTCTTTCTTGGCTTTGACCTACAACAGGGGAAGGATATGGCTCTAAAGAAACAGTAATACAGACAGTAAGAGAGCTTACTGGCTCTTAACAGCAACCAAAAAGTCCTAAAAAAGGCTGATTAAAGGCCCATGGAAAATATTTGGGGATACTTTTTCGGAATGAGAGAGAGGCAAGATGTTACTTGTATTTAATCTCCTCCAGCATGCTTAAACAAAGGATGCTGAGACGCACTTTGCAAGAGGTAGATCACTGTGGCTATTGGTGGGTTTTAGCACCGAAGGGGGTTTTAGCTCATCACTTTTTATTCCTCCAAATGTGCATGTTTTGAATCTTCAGTGTATTTTCAGGAAGCCTGCTTTAAATTCAAGGAGACAGGAGTGTGTGAAACTTCTGGGGATGTTGATATTTGCTATTTTAGCAGTCTTGATCACTTCCCTAGTCCTTCTGGCCACACTATTGCTGACACAAGCCAGGATGCTGTTGGCCTTCTTGGCCCCCTGGACACACTTCTGGCTTATGTTCAGCTGGCTTTCATCCAGCACTCCCATGTCCTTTTCCACTGGAGCAGCCTTCCAGCCACTTTGCCTCAAGCCTGTAGAATTGCATGGGGTTGTTGTGACCCAAGAGCAGAAATCGACACTTGGTCTTGTTGAACCTCATCCCATTGGCTTCAGTCCATCAATCCAGTCTGTCCAGATCCCTCTGTAAAGCCTTCCCATCCAACTTGGTGTCATCTGCAAACTTATTGAGGGTGCACTTGATTCCCTTGTCCAGGTAATCAATAAAGATCTTAAACAGGGTTAATAAAAGAGAGTTTCAAAGGCAATATTGAGGAGAATTTACTTCCAGTGCAAAATAGCTTGTGACATTTACACAAGGGCAGCACCCTTGTGCAAACTGCTAGCAGAGTGTCCTTTTGCATTAGGAAGATGTTCTGCAAAAGGCCCTAGCATTTACTGGTGGGATAAGATGACATTACATTATTCTTTCAGTCAGTACTGGTTAGGTTTTCTTCTTAACTGTGTCACAGTAGTGTTGTTGTCAGTATACCATTTCTTTCTGTCAGACTGGGTTTTTTCCATTAGAACTGTGAGTGGTCTATGGCAGGTAAAGGTTTAGACAGATGACTGAAACAAGCCTGTAGGAGAAGTGGAGTTGGGAGATAGGGACAGTTTTCAGTTGGCAGTGGAGGTTTTCTTGTTTGCTTGAGAGAATGGCATGAAGCTCTGCCAGGGTAGGTTTAGGCTGAATACTGGGAGAAGGTTCCTCACCCAGAGGGTTGGGGAGCACTGGAGCAGGCACCCCAGGGAAGTAGTCACAGCATCAAGCCTGACAGAATTCAAGAAACATGTGGACAATGCTCTTAAACACATGTTGTAATTTTTGGGGTTGTGCTGTGCATAGTCAGGAGTCGGACTCTTCGGTGGGTCCCTTCCAACTCAGGACATTCTATGACTAATGATTCTATGACTAAGTAACAACTACTTTACAAATGTGTGAAATAAACATCTACTGCTATTGAAGAATTCCTGTTGACTTTGCTTACTTTTCAGCTCTGGAGCCAATCAGTCCTTTCCTACTCGACCGCTCAGTGAATCACAAAACCGACTGTTAGCCAGTGACAGTCAGTGGGCGGAAAGTGGCCCTGAGGAGGAAAATGTTAAAACAGGTTAGCCTGCACCATAACACTTCTGATGATTCTCATTTGTTTGTGCTGGGGTTTTCCATTAATTTCTTTTTTTAGGCCTAAAAAGTCACTAGGAATTGGTTGGAGTAAAGTAGAACAAAATTTGTTCCGTAGAATCAAGTCAGCATGTTTAGAAGTTAAAGCTAACTTGTGTGTCATGATCTGCTCAAAACGAGTTATTACACTAAGGTAATGTTGCTTTCACATTTGCTGTTGTTTGGTTCCTTTTATGTTTTGTGTTTGATTAGGTGGAGGAATATATTTTTCTAAAATAAGCACAACATGATAGATGTGCTTTCTGGTTTTTAGTCTTTGCTATTTGTTGTGCAAATCTGCAAAAATACCTAATTGAGATTCTCTCACATTTTAGGTGCAAAAAAGCATATTATAGTTTCATTGGAAAGCTGATCTCAGCTTATTACTAACCAGCTATCTCAGTGAGAAACAGGTAAGACCAACATAATTGATTGCCATTTCAGTATATATATGACTAAACAAAAGTAGACATCTTGGAAGTCAAAAGTCACTAGTTATGGAACGCAGAGGAGTCCTCTGATGTTGGATGAGTAATAGAAGAGTCTAAATAAAACTCAGAATGGCTGTACAGAAAACAAGAATGGGAGTAATGCTGTAGTGCAGGAAATATGGGCTGCTTAGATCTGAGTCAGACTAACCCTGTAATTTAGACTGAAGTGGATAGTGCCAGATTTGTTACCCGACCAGGGAAAAGAATCTAATCTGCTAAACAGGCAATTTCAGGATGAAGTGCTGTCTTGAGGAAGCAGTGTTCATAAGGAACAGCTCAACTGTCTTTTTCTTAATTTTATATTGGAGGGCTGTGCTCTGCTCTTTAAGAAGCTATATGCTCATGAGGAAGGAAGATTAGTAGGTAAATAGAGGTGCCTATATACAGGCTGCTTTGTCACAGTTGGAATTGACAGTGATCGTTTATGTAAGAATGCTGCGTGCACTTTGCATTTAGGAATTACAGTGCTGCTGCATATATCAAAACCTCCTTTGGTGTATTTCCACTGACTAAACTAGACTTCTTTTATGTTGACTTCAGACTGTGGTGACTTTATAGGTTCCCATTAAAATTTTCTCTCTGGAATAGAAACAAATCTTACTGGGACAACTAGCAACCATAGATGCTGAGAGATGAGTCATTCAGCCCCTCTGCCTTTTACCTTTTGGTTTTGGTTTCTGCCCTCCCACCCACCCCAAAGAAAAAGGAAGCAGAAAAAATCCCCCAGTACTTGAGCTTTGTGAGCTCATTATTGTAGGAACACTTTTCATGAGTTAAAGTTGTCTTGACTGCATTCCTGAATCAGGAGTCTGTAATTACCTACCTGCATTCTTGTAATGTTCTATTACAAGGCACTATGTTCTGTGTTTTCAAAGCTAATGGTATAATCCTTCTAATGATGTTTTTGTTTCACTAGGTTTCTGCAACACATTTGTGCTTGAATATTACTTAATTTTATTTGGAAGAAGTTGATCAGTAAAAAATGGAACATGAACATTTTAGGAAAAGACAAGAAATTCAAGTTTCTGCACAGTACAATGGATTCTTGTAAGCACTATTGCAGAGCAGGGAAGTTAAGACAGATGCCTTAAGATTCTTAATGTGCATTTATGCAACGCTGAATTATATACTGCTACCAAAGGGCCAAATGCTGAAGTGCCCTGCTTGGATGCACAAGGTCCAGAGTGGGAACTATGCATTTCTGTTATGCTGCAGTTGGTGAGAGTAGATTGCAGAGACTCCTACCTCCTTGCAGGCAAACTTCATACCTTAGGCACTGCAGAAGTCACTTCCATAGCCAGTCTCCAGGCTACAGAAAGAAAGGAAAAAAGCAAAAGGGAGGCAGAGAAGAGGAGGGGTAAATTATAAAGGAAAACCGAACAGGCTGGTGAGTCTGGAGTGCATCTATATATAGTTCAAACACCAAGCGATGGGAAAAGGGGCTGGATGATGTCTTCTCCCCTCTTCCTATTAACCAGTCTACCCCATGATCATTGCTCTCCAAGTCTTTTGGGACTGAGGTTTCCTTTTACTAGCTGTGCTTTGGTGCAAGGCAATGCCCACAATGTAAAAACCTTTTACTTGGGTGTTGCTTTCTTCCTATAGGATTGAGCCCCCTCATCATTTTAACTTGATTTATTTAACCATATCAAGAACAGAACTTAAAGAAGCAAATTTGGTTTATTACTTTCCAGCATTTGTCTATCAGCATACAATAAAAGCCAATCCAAAAAGGAATTAACAATTGTTACATTTTCTGTTAATCTCTGCAGTGTTCTGTATGAGGCAGTAACAAAATGGTAATGTACCCATGAGAAAAATGTTACTGCAGTTTTGTGTTGTTAGAAAATGGAACTAGAAAGGCACTGCTTTTTCTATGGGACTCCTGATGGTTTACAAATACTGTTTTATACTTTTATTTTATCTTTTTAATAAAGGCACAAGTTTTTATTGGTTCTAAAGTACCACTTAAGTATTTATGAGAAAAATAGTGTTGGATCATATATCTGTGTTCACACTGAAAATTTGTATGCTTTAGTCTGACACTTTCAAGTCCAGTTTAAGTGATGCTGAGCTGGCTAAAGGTTGGGTGCTCTGTGCAGTGATGTACCTGTTCACAATACGCAAAATGTGTTTCATGTGTGAGGAATAAAGTCCATGCTAAGCTGAAGACCTACAGCAAGCAACATGGGGGTTTTTTCTCTCTTGCTCCTCTGTAGAGAAGACTAACTCATCTTTGTATGGTATTGGAATTTTGCACCTGGAAAAAAGTGACAAATACTGTTCTCCTGTCTGTAACTGTACTGATGTTCAGCTGATGCTGATTACAAATAGACATAAGCCCTTTTGATACAGACTGAAGGTAGTAGCCGAGTTGGTGATCTGGACCAAAAGAACCTGTTTAGTTTCTGATTGCTCCTTAAGTCAAATATGTTTATGATGGAGTATACTGTAAGGTTTAAATTTTGTCTTTGGAAAGAAGGGTATTAGTCTTCTAGAACAAGAGCGCACTGAGAATCTGTGAACGTGATCTGGTCATTGTTAGATGTTCTTGAGACAGAAGTAATAGTCCAAACTTGCATGTTTTATAAAAGTTGCAGAATGTTTCTTTAAACTTTGTACAAGAAATTTTGCTTTTGCTAATTTCAAAATTTACAAAAATATTTGCTACACATTAATCTGAAAGGTTTAGCTTTTTCTTCTCAAACATTAATTGAGAAGTGCTCATCCAAATACAAGCTCTCAGCAGTATGCATCAGCAAATTTCTTCGGAAAGGCAACAGAGACAAAAGACTACAACCCCAAATGACTCATTGTGAATACTGGAATTTGCAGCCTCAAACACTGGTGGAACTGTAATGGAGGGCCTGGGATATCATCTGGCATTTACTGCATCAGTGTATTACAGCTGAGATAACACATACATGCACAGTCATTGTCTAGCAAAGCTATAAGTAAAATCTGTCTCTAATATGGCAAATACCACTGATTCAGCAATATCGTCTCTGCTGCCCCGCCCCCCAAAGTGCTTGATGCATCCCCATGTGAATGTATATATACTGTAGGCTGACATCACTTTAACTTGTTTGATTCCTTAAGTCAGGATAGTTAATCTACAGGAAGAACTGCAAGTAGACTGGGATAATTCCATGTATGTTTTCTAGCAGGTGCTAGTCTTCTGAAACCAGTTCTCTATATATATGATAGACAGTTTGGGGGCTTTTCTTGAAGAGTTCATGTTTGGACATGGTTTAGTGGGCATGGTGGCGATAGGTTGACTGTTGGACTTCATGGCCTTAGAGGTCTCTTCCAACCTTAGTGATTCTGTGATTCTGACATCTTTCTGCAGATCATGTGTAGAGTTTTCTCATGTTTCAGATGAGAAAAGGAGAGCGCTGTGCTTAGGATACTCTTGGGGCCACAGTCATTGGTGTAAAAGCAGGCATTACTTTGACAAATATGAAACACAGTAAAATGATTCAAATATGATTCCTCCAAATTCACCACCTCCAATCCTCTCTTCTCCCTTTTTTTTTTTCCCCCCTGGGGAACTGGTTAATAAGAGAAACCGCAGATTTGATATAAAGAAGTTAAGTTCTTTGAGGGAACTGTACTGATGAACTTGAAGGGCACAGCAGTGAGTGTGATGGGGGGTCATGTTTTCCTGGCAGGCCCTGGCTGTGGAGAAGGTATCGTGTCTAAGGCAGTAGGATGACATCTTCTGTTCTGTCTTTCTACCCTGATAGCTCCCTAGCCATACGCAAGAGCACTCTGTGCTGTATCAAAGAGCAGAACAGGCAAGCCAGGAACTAAAAAGAGCTTTTTGACTGTTGAGTTCAAGCAGACTTAGGTATCTCTGCCAGCAGAGGCACCAGAGCTATATATAGGGGTGCTCCAAGAAACAGGTCCTTCTGGCCCATGCACTGCAGAACTGGAGACTTCCAGTGAATGCAGCAAGAAGAGCAGTCCTACCTGTTCAGGAGGCAAGAAGGGATATGGATCCTGAGAAAACAACTGTTTAGGGTGCTGGGTCATGTATGTGCTAGTTTTGTACTTTAACCTACTCTGGAACAGCAAGTCTTGAAAATACCTATATTGTCACTAAAAATAACAGCCCTTCAGCTTTTAGATCCATAAAAATAATGACTATTGCAAGCCATAAATAGTATTGTAGTCACTGTAGAATAGTTGGCATTGGCTGTAATTAGAAAGTATGCATTAGTAGTTCTTAACAGCTTTTTTCTTTAAAAAAAAAACAAACCACATATACACAGGAGCCATGCACACAAAATGACATTAAACTTCAGTGTGAGGCCAGAAGTCTGACATAGGGCAGGATTCCAGTTTGACTTTCCTCCAAGATTTCTGAAATATCTGGAGATAATGAACCTGCCCCTGTCAAGATGAGGCAGGGTGAGCCGTAAGTAGAAAATACAACTATACAGCTAATACTGGTTTTTTCCTTATTTGCAGAGTGTACAATGTACCTTCCTACCAAAGGTGTGCTGTGGAAGGAGGGCAGGAAGAGGTGTAGGTTTTTGTCATGAGACTTCCTGCATTGTTATCCTGGGATTAAATATTCAGAGGGTTATTTTAAAGGGGATTTGGGCACTTCTGTTTTTTTAGTGATTACAGCAGAAATTGTGATAACATTTTTGTTACAGCTGCCCCTTGAGTGCGGAATTTGCATGTACCAAGGTATTTTTGGTATGCTTAGGAACTGGTCCTGTTCTCTAGTGCTAAATGCCTACAGTTTTCAGGTACCTTTTCTTCCCTCATTTGATCTTGTGTAGCTCTTCTGTATTGTAAATAATCTTTTGGGGTTTTGAGGTTTTGGTTAAGTTCAGTACTATTCCATATGCACTCAAAAGTACTTTTTGATCTATCTTTAAGTATGGTCCAATTGTAGCTCATCGGAGCCCCAAGAGGAAAAAGACAGCATTTGCAGCAGCATCAGTGTCTGGCAGATTTACCAAGAGATGCATCGAGTCTGACATAGATGAAAAGATCTGCCTGGATCTGGAGCACTGACTGACCACATTGATTAAAGTTTAAAAACAAACAAACAAAAACTATCTCTGAGCTTCACTGTATGTGGTCTCCGAGGATACCATATATAACTGGGGAAATCAGGTATGCATTTACAGAGGCTCCAAATAGCAGGTGCCTCAACTCATTGCAGATCAGGAACACATCTTTCACAGTACCTAAAAAACAGGTGGTTGTGTAACATCAGAGGCTCTTCTATCCCTAAATGGCACCAAAGAGAGCAGCTGCATATAAAGTGGTTTGTTAAATACTGAAGACATTTACTACACTCATTTCTATCAATTTATTTTGTATATACAGGTTTTTATATGCATTTTTCTTATTTACAGAACTCATGAAATGTAATGAAGCTGCAAGTTGTAGTTAGTTTTAATGCTGATTTAAACGGGTTTGGGTGTTTGTTTTCTGCAGCAATTACTTGAATTTTGTTTCCATTAGGCAGTGAAGTCAATAATGTTTACAGGATTGCTTTCTTTGGGTTTGGGGGGTTTCCCTCTTTCCTCTTTCTTCCCCACATAACAGAAGGGTCATGCTCAGCAGCCAAGCAAATGCATTGGGGATGAAGTATTTGGATCAACTTTATTGGCACCAAAATATTAACGGTGACATGCAGATTCCCTTCTGTTTACATTATCTGACAACTTACATGCTTTAGCAGATTTCTCCTGCCCCTTAATGTGCTGCTGTCAGCTGTATTGTAAGAAATTTTTCTGAACACTAATTTACAATCATAAAACTGTCACAGAAGGAGGCAGCATTCCTGCTGTTAAGTCTGTCCCCTTTCCCTGTCCCCTTTTTAACATAGATGAATTAAATATCCCTGGGTTATCTCTGCAATTATTTTTGTATTGCCAGCAAAGGTCATCAGCATTTGCACTAATCACCATGTCCCACCTGTACTGCTTCCACATTTTTAATTGTGCTGCCTAAACTTGTAATGAGCTGTATTTGAGTCTGAGTTGAAGTGTAAAAAGAGATGTTGAATGACAACACATTTATTGTATTTTGTATGTTACAGATAGGACAAGTCCTATGCACAGAGAAAACACGTTGCCATTTATAGTTTAATACTTGAAGTAACTTTTTTAAATGGGCTTTTATAAATGAATTAAACACAAAATCACATTGCTTTGCCTGGAAGTTCCTTTATCTTTTAATTGTATTGTGCAATTTCCCTGTATGTATACTTTTCCTTAAGTGTTATCTTAAGCCATTTATACCCACTGAAAGTGCATTCAGGATTTTGTACATCAGTGTTCAGATTTGTTCATACTTTGGAGTACAGTTTGTGTTTAAATAAAAAAAGTTGTACCATTTTAGGCCTCTTTTCCAAAGTGACAAAACATGAATGGACTTGACATTTGAGTTCATCAGTGAACACGACATCAACTTAATAAAGTATGTGAAAGAATCTGAAAATTGCTTAGCTGTAGCATGTGTGTATTGGATCAGTAAGAAAACCTGCCTACCTGGGAAACGGTTTAACTGCTGCACAGTTTTTACACTCCAGCTGCAACAAACAAAAAAGATTACACTCTTGACACATCTTCCAGGTCACTCAGTTTTGAGAGGGGAGATAAAAACCTCTGACTTGTGGCTGAATATATTCCTTCAGGATGCTAAACATGACTTGGAAATAAGATTGCCACTCACATACGAAATGGCTGTGTTCCTTTTAGATCAGAAATCATCTCTTACAGAGAGACTTGACAGTTGTACTGGCATTAAAAAATCAACAGTTCTTTCTGGACTATCTTACAATCTTCTCTAAGTTCCAGCCTCATACACCTAACTTTGTAATTCTAGTTCACCTTGGTCATTGCATGCCTGATAAAGTGAGCACTGTGCCTTCAGAAGTAAGAGTGAGCGACAAGAGCCATCTGGTCAGTACCAGCAGAGCAGGTATAGTCGTCTAGCTTTGGAAAGGAAATTAGTGAAGCCATACATCAAGTTCAAATCATTACCACTGCACTTGGTAACTCGCACTGTTTTATGCAAAAGCCCCGAAGAACACAAGGCAGGTGGATGGTAAAGAGCCACAGAAAAAACTCTCTTTCTAGGAGACAATAATAAAAAGCCATATACTGTTCTGTAGGACTACTTTTAATGTAACTTTTTTTTATACTGTAATTGTCTCATTTGTCATCCACCATTATATTGCATTACAAACTACCATAATAGGTACAAAAGCAGATCCCACAGTAGTGCATCATGGACACCACATACAAACACACCATATTCAGACTGTCCACTTTTTCGACACATTTAAGTGGTTTAAATCATCATTGATGTATCTATGCTCAGGGAATTTGGCTTTCATAAGGCTTTTGAAAGCTTCCCATCTTGCACGTCTCTCTTCTGTATTATGTTTGTACTCCTGTTCCCGAGTTAGGTAAGGTCGACTCAGCCAATATTCATTCTCTGCTTCAATTTCCAACCTTCGGATCATTGCTTGCTTCATTGCAATAGTAACCACTCTTGGTCGCCTGTACTTTCCAATCCATTGGTTTCCAGGAATTCTCTTGCGGAGTAATACTGTTGTTAAAAACATTATGCCTCAAAATAGAAAGAAACAACAACAAAAGAGTACTTGTTACCTTAAGGATACAAAAATTTTAACAAGAAAAAAGTCTGCACACACTTAAGTGCACTGCCTTTTAGCTTACTGTTTTGAACTTCAAGACCCAATACAACTAACTGTTAACCTGGCTTTTCCTCGCTATTAAGTTCTGAACTACAGTCTCTTCATAGACTTATTACTATACAATTACCTAGTCTCATATTTTAACTATGGGAACTGGTTTCCAGAGAAAAACAGTATGCTATACTACACCAACTAGTGTACGTAGAAAGCAGAGTTTCTAACACAATACACGTGTATAACAAAGAGGTAAGAAGCAACATTTAGATTTGACATACATGCTCTTCATTAACCTGTTTACTAATCCTAAAGATGCTTAATTCCTAGGTCTCTCATTACACAGTTCTTCCATCAACTAGTAAGTCAGACAAGCACTTGAATACGGCATAAACCACCACTACTGCTGAGAAAAGGCACCCCTGCCATAACCCATTCCCGTGATGCAATTGAATGGCTATCTGAGCCAGTTTAGAAGTAAAGCCGTTGGACTTCTCGCGGCACTCAGAGCTCTGCTCCTCTCTCGCAGAGCTGCCCATCTCCCCGGCAGTGCTAGCTGCTCGTCCTCAGGCCTGCACCCGCTGCAGCCTCGACAAGGATCGAGGCCGACGGGCGACACAACACGCTGCCCACGGGGGCTCTCCAGTGCCACAGGAGCCACTCGAGCCACTCAGCACCCGCCAGCTCTAGGCAGGCACCGGCCCGCACGGCGGAGCGCTGCTGCCTAAGTAGAAAGATCCCCTGCCCCTTCGCCACCGAGGTCATCTCCCGGTTCAGGGCCGGGCCAGGCCAGCCCGAAGGCGACGGGGACTAACCCGGCGCTCATGACAAGGCATCACTGCGAGAAGCCGCAGCAACATTACGAGCCCCACCCCTCCACCCTCACTCACCAACTCCAGCGAAAGCAACAACTCCCCACAGCGGGAAGCAAGATGGCGGACGGTGGTGGCGCGCGGCAAGTCTCGCGAGAGTTCACGGCGGGAAGGCGGGCTCTGGCGCTGCCAATGGGGCTCGCGTTGCCTGTGGTTTGAAGCTAGCAGCGGGCAGTGACATCTTTCCTGAGATAGCGTCCGGTCCGGTCCGGCCCGGCCCGGCCTGGCCTGGCCTAGCCTAGCCTAGCCTAGCCTAGCTTTCCTCAGAGTAGCTCCCAGCCCGCTCGCTGGCAGCCATTACTTGCCTTTCGCATGGCCTGGGGCTAGTCGGGGGAGGGGGCTCGGACGGCCGTGGCCGGGTAGCGTTGGCGCTGTTCCTCGGCTGTTCCCTTCCTTGAGGGCGATGGACGCGTCTAGGGATTTCTTCGGTAAACTGCGCGGCCTGTGCCTCACGCTGGAAAAGGAGGCGAGGCAGCTCGAGAAGGCGCTACGCAGAGAGGAGACGGGTAAGAGCAGGCCTCGCCTCGTCCCCTACCCCGGGCGGCCGAGTCCGACAGGGCCTCTCGCTCTCCGCGGCTCCTGCTGGCGTGTCCGTCCCATCCCCAGGCGGCAAGATGCTGAGCGCGGAAGATGATCTGGAGAGTTGCTCCCGATTAATCGTGGTGATGGGATTCACATCTGGACGCTGGGGCTAATGGCTCTGCTGGGATAGGCTGAGGGGCAGTTCCTCGGGAGTCCTTGATTTGGATTCCTGCCTGCCATTGCGCCCCTCTGCTCCTCTGGGTGTGGAGATGGGCCTTTGGTGAGCTGATGGCTCCGCGGATGAGCCTGGGAATAGCTCGGCAGGGCTCCCCCTATCATTGTCTCTGAGCTCCTTTGTGAGTATGTAGGTGGGATTTTACTACGAGAAAAACCGGGATGAATGGAGAATCACATTCTTGCGTTCACTCTTTTCATTAATTAATTAGAAACAGGAAAATACATTTGCAGGGTTTGTCCTATTGCTGCATAGGTACCTCAAGCTTCTAATTGGATTTATTGCTATGCTATGTCTTGTCACATAGCAGGTGTCCTCTTTTACACTATTTGCGTTAACCTTGCTTTTCAACGAAATAAGTCATGGCTGCTGCATGTGTAAGTGAACAACACTAATATCTGCCCACATGCGACCATGCCTGTGCAATTTCTCTGTGCCTAGCAGTCTCATGCTGTGCATGGTACCCGATGTGAACCAGCTTCTCTTTGGTTTTCTCTATCTTAGCTCTCTTTCTCTAACATATGAATCCATCATCTGTAATATAGGCGATTGTGTTCTGTTGTAGAATGTACTCGCATGCTAAAATACTGATCCCCCCTTTTTTCTTTCCAAACCTTTTTATGTGAACATGCATATCAAAGATTATGAAGACGAATCTCCAATAAGAGTCTTACATGACCTCCACTGTGAAATCAGGACTCTGAAGGTAATGTCTTTGGTCGTTTCCCTCTTGAAAAACTGGAGAGCGGATGTGTTCTTTATGGTTCTGTTTTCATCATTAAGCAACAATACAGCTTTATTAGTCTGCAGTTCTGACCCTTATTTTTTTCATTTACCTCTAAGTCCTCAAAATGGCTGTGGATGTCAGGGTAGTGGCCAAACATTTTCAAGTGACCTAAAGTAGATTTAGCAGTATTTATTAGCTTGCAATCACTGTTGTCACTCAGATCAGCAGAGGACAAAAGTAGCAGGGAAGTCATGGCTGTGCCAAGGCATAGGTATAGTGGAGAAGGATTGAGGAGCAGCAGCTCCCTATAGAAGAGGTATGTTTGTGTACAATGACTGTCACTAAGAATAAAGAAAACCATACAGAAGTTTTAGTACCTTCAGCCATTTACTTAAACTTGTGAAGATTGTTTTTTATTTCTTTAACAGAGGTAGGAAAAATGGCCTGTATAAATAAGCAAATATAGAAAAAATTGAGAGATAAGCTAGGTTATAAGCTTGAGGTTTACTGTCTGATATATGATAGTTCTTTGAACATGGGGAGTAAGAGTGCAAAATAATTGCTGTTACATCGTATATTTATGGAGTAAAAGCACATAGTTTTGAGAGGTTGCTAGTAAGTGGTTATGATACTGTGAACGGGCATCTTAGTTTAACTTCTGTAAGTTTTTGTACACTTATGCCCTATGTATCCTTGATACTTTGTAAACTAATTTTCAGGTATAGATAAGACCTAAACTAAGTTTGACAAGGCCAAGTGCCAAGTTCTGCACTTGGGTCACAACATCCCCATGCAATACTACAGGCTTGGGACAGAGTGGCTGGAAGGCTGCTCCAGTGGGAAATTACCTGGAGATGCTTGTCAACAGTCAGCTGAACATGAGCCAGCAGTGTGCCAGGTGGCCAAGAAGGCCAACAGCATCCTGGCTTGTGTCAGCAATAGTGAGGCCAGCAGGAGTAGGGAAGTGATCATCCCCCTATACTTGGCACTGGCGAGGCCACATCTCAAATACTGTGTTCGGCTTTGGGCTCCTTACTACAAGAAAGACATTGGGTTGCTGGAGTGTGTATAGAGAAGGGTAGTGAAGTCGGTGAAGGGTCTAGAACACAAGTCTTATGATGAGTGGCTGAGGGAACTGAGGTTGCTTAATCTAGAGAAAGGGGGCTTAGTGGAGACCTTATCTTTCTCTACAACTACCCAAAAGGAGGCTGTAGCTAGGTGGGTGTCAGTCTTTTCTCCCAGGTAACAAGCAACAGGATGAGAGGAAACAGCCTCAAGTTGTGCCAGAGTAGGTTTAGATTGGATATTAGGTAAAAAATTTTTCGCTGAAAGAGTGGTTAAGCATCGGAACAGGCTGCCCAGGGAAGTGGTAGAGTCACTGTCCCTGGAAGTGTTAAAAAATTGTGTGGGTGTGGCACTTAGGGTCATGCTTTAGTGATGGACTTGGTAGTATTAGGTTAACGGTTGGACTTGATCTTAGAAGTCTTTTCCAACCTTTGTGATTCTGTGATTTAAAATTTGCTACTTATCCTCATCTGAAATGAAGTTCAATACTGATTCCTAAAACATATCATGTGTAAACCAGTGCCATGTGGTGATTTAAAGATAAATATTTGTATGTTTTCCTCCCCGTCTCTGCCCCCAAAGGAAGATGTTAATGCCAGTTTTGGTAAGAGTTGCTCTGAAAAACAAGCGATTCATGACTTTATGAAGGCCAGTGAAATATTGATGCAAAGAAATGTGTCAGATCTTGGAAAAATAAGAGAGCTGTTCCAGAAATACGGCTACAAACCACATGTTAAAGACTCCACAGGTAATATTTCTTGGCAGTACAGTATATGAAGACAAATGTAATTTTGCGAAAAGCTATGTGTATATTTCCATTAATGAAGAGATCAAGTACATCTATGTTATTTACTTTATAATAACATTCAGAGGGTAAAATATTCTGTTGTGATTGGTGCCATAAGAATCCAAACTTCAAACCTAGAGTTAGCTCTCCTGCTTTTAAGTTAATAACTATTATTATTGTTACTATATTTTATTTTAGTTATTAAACTATTCTTGTCTTAACTCACAACTTCTAATTTTTTTAGTTCTTCCCATTCCACTGGGTGGGGGGAAGTGTGAGTGAGTGGCTGGCTGCGTGGTGGTGCTGGCTGGGGTTAAACCATGGTATGGCTTTAGGTTCAGTGCTTTTAAATGAAAGAAGGAATTTTTTTTTCTTTTTAATAATAAATTTTAGAAATTTGAATTGGTGGGAAAGTCCCAATTTACTATGTAAATTTTTTAAACAGAAAATTCTGACTTTTTTTTAATATTATTACTGCTTTTCTCAAACAGAAAAGGAAGATGCTAGCAGTTATTCAGCAACATCTGTCCAGAATAAATCTGATGAAGAAAAAGCAGATGATGTACCTCATCTTCCAGCTTGTACTGAGAAGCCACCAGTGTCCAAAGACCCACTGCGTAACCCCCAGCTTTCTGATTTTGGTCTTTCACAATATGCTTTCTCCAGGCCTTGGAGTGCAGTGAGAAGGCAACAAGCAACAAAGGCATATCAAGAAAATTGGAAGAACAGGACACCACTAAAACCACAGACCCCCTCTATTTTGCCTAAAACACCAAAATGTAGGCTGAAGATGGACGATTATGAGTGTGTAACACCAAAACTTGAACACTTTGGTATTAGTGAACATACCATGTGCATGAATGAAGATTATACGATGTCACTTATTCAAAAAACTGCTCAGACAGGCAAGAAGTGAGTAAATTACTTTCTCTATTCAATTTTCTGTAGTTTCTTCTTGCTGTACTAATTTCTTGCTGGTATTGCCCTTCTCTTTTTCTTCAAGCAGGTTAGTCCTGTGTCCTTATTCAACTCTCTGTGTCTTTTCCTGTACCTTTTGCTGTGCCGAACGCTGCCATGAAACATCTCTGCTACACTCCTTCCCTTGACTGCACCACAATAAGAAACATCCACGCACAATCTATTTACAAAGAGAAGTTGTACAGAATATCTGTGATCTTTCACTTTCCTTGACTTTGTCGTTGAGGACATGCTGTCTGCAGTAGATATTGCATATCTAATTTAAAGGTTTCAAAAGCTTCAGGAGTATAGACCTGCAAAAAAAAAGAGGAAAGTGCCTCATTGTAGTAACACTGTACATTCTCTTATGTTATCCAGCCTTACCTTATGAACAGTGAGCTCTTTTTGCTCCAGTCTTCTGTTGAAATCTCTAGATTTTTCACTGTTCTAATTACTATTAAAGAAAAGGATTTGCAGCAGTGAGGCATGCAATAGAATTGCTGCAATAGGGATCCTAGATGAAAAATCTATGAAAAAATCTCTTTGGCTTTGAGGAAATCCTTGAGGAAATGAATTTTTGACTTCCATGTTGATGAACAAATACTAGGAAAGTGATCAAGTTGGCAGTATTCTTTCAGTTATAATTTCTTCATATTGCTCGAGAGCTAATTGCGGGTTTTGAATTTCAGGTTGGTTCAAAAAGATTATCATGAAGTGAAAGTACCAGAAATGACATCCAGGGAAATAATGATTACTCCTGGGCCAAAAATAAAAGTGACAGCTGAGAATGGCAAGTTAAAATATGTGAAATAAGTATACATATGCTTTATTTTTTTAACATAATGTATTATTATGTATGATTTAAGTTGGACTTTTTCAGTTATGTTCAGTAGTGGGACGAGATTTATTCCTTTATTCTTACTTGCATTTGCTGCTTTTATGGAATCCTGTAGTTTAGATGGTTCTTCATACTAAAAATATCAGCTAAAATGATACAGGTGTTTTAGAAATATACAAATATATGAAAAGCTGATAGAAGACTAAATTGGGGCATTGGAACTAATAGTATCTGCATATGTGTGTCTGTGTGGGTATGTACATACTTTTATTTTTATTACTCCCCCTCTTAATTTCAGCAGCTGACTGGATGGCTTCTCCTATGATACTTGTGTTCTGTACTCCTGATGTGAAAATCTCTTCCAGAAGAAATAGTTCAGTATTATCAAGGTCGCCAGAGAAAAATGAACCACCTCCTCCCAGTCACATGGAAACACCACAACTTCCAGATCTGGAGACAAAATGGCTAAAAACAGAAGCTAAGGTAGTAAATAGCAATTATGTACATTTTCATACACTTTTTACCATAAACAGTTTTTCACATGTCAGTTTGGGATTCCTTTCCAATATTACTTTTTCTTATGTCTTGCAGAATATTTTTCTAATGGTAGTTTTGTAAGAACATTATTAAATACCTAAGATCAGTAAATTAACTGAAGGCATTTAATACCTCTTTCACAGCAGGTAAAGCAGGAGGAAAAGATTGAGCCAGTGACAAAGAATGATGCAACAGATAAACAAAACACAGAAGACAGAATTCCTTTTGCTGTGAGCTCTGATGAGTATCTTAAACATTTTGGAGACCCTTCTCCTCCCAAAATAAAACCCTATGATCAGTTACTAAATACTCCTCCACCTCCAGAAATAACAAGGATACCAGACGATGTTTTACAGGTTAGATACTTTTCCTGAATAGTTTTAATATCAAAATAGCAGAATTAAAAGCAAATTGTTCTTCAGAAAGAGTTCTCTACTACTTATTAAAGATGCATAAACTGTAATGCTGTTTTGAGTTCTTAGGTAATTCTTTTAATTTCCTGTAGATTCTGTCCAAGTATAATCATAAAGTAGACTCTAAAGCCAAGGAAATGGAGACCAAGGCACGAAATACTACAAGATCTGAAAGTGATTTCACTGATTTCTGCAACAAAGAGAACAGGTAAGATTAAGTTTTGCAAATTTGGTTAAGTAAGTTAATTTGGAGAAGCTACAAAGATGCTTTAATGTATTTAGAAATTCATGCAGATGCTTGCTTTTCAGCTACCAAAGTAGCTCTTACCGCTGTGACTAAGTAACTATTCTTTGACATGGTATCTGACCACCTTTGTTGTAAAGAACAAATATTGTCATTGGTTTTGTGCTTGAATCGTCTCAACTTTAAAGAATAATAAAACATAAGGTAGAGTTTTACTGGTTGATGTGTAGATATCCTTTACTTTGTGGCAATCAAAGCACCAGTGAATGCTTTCTTCTGAGTAAATTCAGGTGATAAAACTAAGGAATTGGAGAAGACTATATAAGTGACATAACCAGTTTCATGGTTGTTTTGGCAAAGACAAAGCTCTTTGAAATACAAAGCCACCCTATGAACAATAGGTGAGATGAAATTAGTCTACAGTCTTTGACCAATGGAACACTAGCTTCAAAAAGAACTCTATCAGAAGTTTTTGCAACAACTCGACAAGTGTAGATATTCCTAATTCAATATATTGATGCTTGTTAAAGTTGGGGCT
This sequence comes from Galbula dea, assembly GCA_013399015.1. Taxonomy (NCBI): domain Eukaryota; kingdom Metazoa; phylum Chordata; class Aves; order Piciformes; family Galbulidae; genus Galbula; species Galbula dea. Next base: position 156,353 of record VWZX01008725.1, on the reverse strand, counting down.
GATACAGATTATTGAAGTAAGAGGTACAAGGAGCATGTATGGAGTCAAAAATAAAGACCCAGAATCAGACTGGTAATAGTAGGTATCTTGGAGCTGAAATCCAACTGAGTAATCAGATAAAGCTATTATTTTAGTTCATCTCTTTTTTTTATTTTTTTTTCAAGATCATAAAAAAAAGTTGTCAATGTGCTAATTCAAAATGTGATTGGGGAAAATAAGTTCATGAAATGTTCTGGATATATTTGCAGAGGATATCCTGGATTTTTCAAGCCAAACATCTGAAATCAAGCTGAAGATCATGTTAAGACTGTTTCACATTCATGGATGTTACTACTGCATCATAACAAGCTCAAGAAGCAAAAGAAATTAGTGGTGGTAGGAAAGAGCCATACAAAGGAAAAGAACAGAGGAAGATTATTCATCCATGATAAGCAGCAGCCATGTGCATTCTGTAAGTGGTGTGTCTAAACATGCACATCTATCCCTGTAATAGTTTACAAAGCTTAAGTTCTCAGAGCTGTTTGGCACTTTTTTGGAATGTGGTAGTCAAATTAGAATCTCTTTCTACTAAAGCTTTTACTTTTGTCCACAAGAAATCGCAGCTACATAGCCTTGTTTGGAGCCAGTTTGCCCTTTCCAGTGTCAGCTGAGTGACTGGCTCCAGGACTGCCCTTACCAGAGGTACATAATCTTCCTTTTGATAGGCAAAACTGTTACTTAGATGAGGGCAGGCACGCAAGCAACACACAAGGAGAGACTGTCCAAGAGAGAAGGGCATGCTTTTCTGAACTCTCAGAACACAGCTCCACTGGTTTTTTTTAAAAACCAAGAAGTAGAAGGAACATGCAAACAGGTGGTGATGCCCAGAAGTAGCAGTGGTAGTAGACTTCTGTCTCAAACCAAGCAGAGGAATCTTCTTCCTGCTATCCCAGTCATTCTCCAGGATAAGTGTATATCAAATTAACTTGAGACTCGTTTTTGGATTAGTTCTGGCTTTAGAATACTGTCATTTTTGTGCTAGCTTCTGTTTAAAAAAATAGGTGTGTTATATGTCAGTCTTTGAGCTTGATAATGCTTTTAAAATATTAAATAAATCTGTCTCAGATGCTTGGCGGATGCTTGGAAAACTAATTATCTGTTGTTACAAACAGTCTTACATGTTCTATCCAACTTCTTCAGGGAGTGAAGGCCAGACATATTAAACAATCACAGAATGTTAGGAGCTGGCAGGGACCTCAAAAGATCATCCAGTCCAACCCCCCTGCCAGAGCAGGATTCCCTAGACCATGTTTTCTGCTACCTTTCATAGCTATTTCGTTAACTAGTACCAAAATGATTCAATAATATTGAAAGACAAATTACCTTTTAGGTTTCAGTAAGGCCTAAGCAGTAGTTTTAAGTATTGAGGGTAGAGAAGGGAAAAGCTGGCACAAGTAAAAGCATAAGCAGTGCTGGAAGATCCGAGTTCAAAAGCAGCTGGAAAGTTTTGTGCTTTATCTCTTGTCGTGGCACAACAATATGCTGTGCACGACAATATTCTGAAGAGTGAGTTCAGACGGACTTCACACACACACACACACACGCAAAAGATGTGCAGTGAGTGGTCATGTTTAATCTACAAAGTGTGTAAAATAGGCCAAGCAAAAGTAGAAGAGTCACAGGTAGAGACTATATACAAGAAAAAATGGCTAGCAAGAGCTACTGTTAACAAGCATCCTTTTATACCTTTAAGAAAGAATAACAAACTATCATGTCATTTATTAATTGGCTAAAGTTAGCTTAGTGTCCAGCTACTATTGGTCACACAGTCCATGGGAAGATGCCAAACTTTCTCTCCACAATCTTCAGTTCGCTGTTCCTGTTTTTCCTTCTGTATCACCTCCTCAGCATTCTCACAGGTACAGGGTAATCTTGTCAAGGTTGAAGTCCGACATTCCCAATGGGACCTAGAGACCAACTATCCACCACAATCTCTTTTTTATTTTTTCCCCCCCACTCCAATCAGTTTTCTCATGCAGGTGGCTGTGGCCAGCTGATAAACTGTACAAGTTCAAATATAAAGGCTTCTGGCCCTTCTTCAGTTTCTACTTCTGTTCAAAAGCCAACTTCTGCATTTCTGTACAGAAATCCACTTTAAAAAAAAAAAAAAACAAAAACAAGACACCACTACACTATCAAAAGATCAATAACATCAATCTTTATTCCAAATAAGACAGAACATCTGTAATCCTTCTGGTTGTATTTTATGGAAATCCTGAAACACTGTACACACTGACTTGCTATTCAAACTACAACAATCACGGACAGGATAATGGCACTGCAAAGGTAAGTGTTTCTTCTAAACAAACTAAAAGTTTAAGAGTTATCTTTCATTTCTGATGCTTAGCTTTGTCTTCAGGTGTTCTTGCTTAGCAAAAAAAAAAAAGCCTGCTTTAGAACAGCAAGTAGGAATAAACAGAAGATGCCAGCATACAGAGAAGCAATAGTTTAGTATGGTCTCATGCGGCTTGATGGGGGTGGTGCACGATTCGGAGGAGTAATTGCTATATCCAGGTAGTCTCCTATCTGGAACTTCTGAGACTGCAATGTCATGGAATCATCTGTGCCCTTCCTGCCTGACATAGTACTGCCGATCTCCTTCACCCTGCGTGCAGGAGAGGAAAAGCAAGTTAGAGGCAAATCTCTCTAGACATCCAAAACAGAAAGTGAATCAGATCATGATAATCCTCCCATGCCATCCTCTGCACTGTATTTAGCATTCAGCTATGTACACAGGATTTTGGGGGTTTTCTCTCCAGTACCAGGTTCACCAAGGAAAGCTACACCAAATCCTGTTTCTGAGAGGGCAGAGGGAAACCTTCTACTGCAATAAGTTATATATGTAGAGAGAACCCCTTGCCCTCTTCCACAAACACACAGAACAAGACCCCAAAGATTACAGAGCAGAATGTACCTGCTGGTTGCCAACAAAGGTTAGCTTACATCATTTTGGAAGACAAGATACCTGCAATAAGATGACTTCTAAAATTCAAATGCATTCCCATATGCAGCAGAAACAAAGCCTTATCTCAAGCTGTAGGTGTGTGTTATGCTTGGATGCCAATACAGCAACCAAAGCCTTCAAGCACACAAGTTCATTGTATTTGGAACACAAATTTTGCCGAGTGACCATTGTTAAGAGCTGGCAGTGGTTATCATATCGTCTGTTTGAGATCTTCAGAAATTGGATATGTGGGTTCTGAACTTTTAAATAAAAATAATTTACTATTCCAGTGCCTGAAATCCATTAACCTGTGGAAGAAATGCCATTTACCTATACCCAGGCCTCTTGAGATCTGTAAAAACAATTGCAAAATTGAAGTGTGTGCCCTTCTTCCGTGCTTCTGGGTAAACTTCTTTCACTAAGCTGGTCAGCTCTTTCAGAGTTGCATCCATCCTAGATTAAACAAACCAAAGCAGTTAATGTTCTCAAAAGCATCAAAATAAAATTTAAAAAACAGCTTCCCAAAAGCCACTTAAGATTAAATCCATATATTGTTACAACTTCAGCATATTTCCTTGCCTTTGCATACTTTCTGGCAGTAAGATAAATAAGGTAGGTAAAATCTTACATTTCAGCTACGCGAGCCACTGATTTCACAACTACATGACATTCCAAACAATACATGATTTCATCTCACAACCAACTGACAAGAAGTTGCTCCAGTTACTGATTAACACCTCAAGGATTCACCACTTACTGTACATCAGAGGCAAAGTGGTCTAGTACAAATGTAGTTTCTAACTAGCTTCCAATTTACTGAGATACCAAGACAAATTTCTTCAACTCTGTTTACTCTTCAGTATCTGCTTTTCCAGTTCCTCTCAGAAGAGTTCCCATTTAAAGTGGGGATCAACTTTTTTTTCCCAAATAGGTTAATGCAATTATACAATTAACCGTATGAGTTTCCTCACCTAAGTTGACACCAATGTAAAATATTCCAGAATATTAGAGGAAAGGTAAGAAAAGAAAAAAAACCCAGCATTTTCCATTACCATCAAGATTTCCATTTCTGCCTTAACAGTCAGCACTCCTTTTCCCAGCCTCCAGCCAGACCAAGGCTAAAGCTCACTTCTATAATTTCAAGAACAAAAGGACTCAATAGTCACAACTAAAGCAGCTATAATTATAGACTATACAGTCACTCCAAGATTCGAGCAACTAAGGAGCAATGTATTGACAGACAATGCCCACTCTGACTTGTGCAGATGGCAAATAGCTCAGACACCATCAACAGCCTCGACTGAGTCCATAAAACCCATTAAGAAGTAAATTAGAACTGCATGCTTCTCTAGCCACAGAAATGATTTATTCAACCATATCACATACAAGTCTTAGTAGACACCTCGAAGGAAAAATAAGATTTAAAGAGCAGCATAATTTACTTTCCAAAGCATTCAAAATACTCTAAAGAAAAAATGATGTGTTTGCAATACAGACCAAAGCAGTTCTCCCAACTAGATGTAAAACCAATAAAAAGCAGCTGTTGAAGCACGGCTGCCCGACATACAAAAAGAAACATTAGTCCGCTCTCAAGAGCCTCTGTCTTAAACCAATACACCATTCGCACAACGGATCAAGACTGATGGGACAACTACTGAAAAAAACGAGGCTGCTGGAACAAAATCAAAGCATTAAAAACCTCTGTTGTGATAACCGAAGACACAAGCTTCTGATGACATGCATCTTTAACTGGGCAATTCAACCGCACGAAGTTTCAGTGTACAGCAACCACCACACAGATAAAGTTGTGCTTCCACGGATGCCACGTTTAAGCTACCACTGCTTTAAACTGAAGCGTTGTTTCAGTGGCAGTTACCTTCTGCCGCAGGGCTGCCACCTCAGCCGAGCGCACAACTGCCCCCCAGAAAACTTCCCGACGTTTCCTGCTTTAAATAAGGCCTACCGAACTCCCTCCTGCAGCTAAGTATCAGTCAAGGGAGTCCAAGCAAGGCAAGCTCCCCGACGCAGCTCGGAGTCCCCGCCTGCAGGGCCCCGTTGGCTGCCATGCCCGAGGACAGGGTAGAGGGACCTTGGCCGCCGCAAACTCACCAGGTGTAGATCTGCAGTTCGCTGGAGGGCACGTTACCACGGGAAAACTCGTCCATGCGGTGGTGCCGGCCATTGTTGGTGGTGAACACACGGAGCAGCAGCGGGCACGTCTGTGGGACAGTGCAAGGATGAGACGCCATTCACCACCCCCACCCAAAGCTTTACGGCATGGCCATATCGTCCCCCGCCCGCCCTGCCGCGCCCCGGAGCGCGTAAGAGGACACATAAGAACACTCCTGGTACCTTTTCTCGATCGATCGGCTTCTCCGGCTCCTTCTTAATCTCCTCCTGCGTGACCCGCGACTCCACCGCCATCTTGCCTCACCGCGCACCCAACTGCTAGCCCCGGATGTCCCGCGGGGCGCCTCACATCTCGCGAGAGGAGGGAGGGGCAGTGGTGGCCAGGCCGGGCACGCCCGGGCCCCGGGTGACGCATACGCAAGAGTAGGGTGAGGGAGGGGTAGACGCGTGTGGCGGCGGCAGCAGTAGTAGGGGTGAGGGGTATTGCGGGACAGTGCCGGCAGGGTCGCAGGAGCGGGACGGGGCAAGCGGGGACAGGGCTAAGGGGTGGTTTGCAGAGGGAGAGGAGGCACAGCCGCGGGCTGTCGAGCCACCGCGGACTTGAAGTCGAAACAGGTGACGCACCTGTATTCTGAGGGTGACGTTGCTGTTTGATTTGTTTGATGTAGATGCATGTTTCCACTGTATAATTTTTTTTTTTTAATATGTAGAGGAGAAAATAAATACTAAAATATATAATCTATGAGGTTTCTATGTACATCACGAAGAAGAAAAAGGTTATGAATCCATACTATAAAATAAAGGAAAAAAAGCTTTTGTTCACCTCTCATATAACCATCATCATTTGATTTAAAAAGTTGATTTATAGAACATTCAATGCAAGACAAGGAAACTAACAACCTGTTAGAGTTCACTCTCAGCTTTTATTCATTTCCTTTTGTGGTAGCCTGGATATTGTTGTACTGTAGGATAGTATTGTAGTTTTTAAACTACATTAAGTTGCAGTGTACTGTCAGTTTATTACCAAAGAGAGGAATCAGCCTTGCCACCACTTGCAGAATTTGATTTTCCAGGGAACAGTACTGTTTATTGCACTGCTAAATTTAATTATATTTGCTCTGATAATACACACTTTGGGCTCAGGATGTGAACCACCATTTCCAAAACAAAGGAATTTATGTCTAGAATCAGGTATCATAAAGGAACAGCTGTAACAAATAAAGCATAGTTCTGTTATGAATCTAAGTAGTTTCTTCTAGAAATTTCTGAGTGCTTTATTTATGTGACAAATGACCTAGTGTGCTTGAGGTTTAAGTAAATTCAAGCATGACTTAATTTATTATTCAGAAACTGTATTAACAATCACAATTTTCTGTCTAAAATCTTAGGTTGTTATGTATTTGGAAGAGAAAGTTGACAATTATATGGAAATGAAAATGCAGTTATTTGATCTGTAAGCTGGACTGCAGGATTCAGGTTTTATTGGAGACTGCTGTCTGGTTAAACAAAGCATAACACAGTAAACTAGATTCCCACTGTTTTAGGCTGAGGTCCCACATGTACCCAAGTTAGTCTAACAGCTCACTCTTGCCAAAGGATTGGGATTTAGCTCCCTGCTGCCTATCCTGGCTCTCTGTCATGTGAGGGTTTTTTCTCTGCCTTCTGCCAGATGTGGCCCTCACTAGATGCTTCCAGGAATAAGGCAAATTCCTGAATTCAAGATAAAACTCTCCAGCTGGGGGCTCATTTTCTGTCAGTTTATTGCATTTGACACTTTCTGAACATATTCCATAATTGCTAGATCTGATGCAAGAGAAGTGGTAGAAGTGCATGCCCAGGAGTAGCTGGGAGACAGAGGGAGATAACAGGAGTGGAACAGGGACTGTCCCTTCAGTGTTAGTAAAATGGACAAATGCTTCGCTCTGAGGCCACATTTTCTTAGCTTTTTTGGGCTGAGGGATCCCCTGTCCTTGTCAGGAACGCAGTGTTGTGTGCAAGCTGTGTGCATGTGTGCAAACATGTATATATAGTGTGTGCTGTAGAGAAAAATGAAAGCTCCTCACTGAGGTAGTGAGGCAGAGTACAAATGTGTATACAAGCAAGTCTTTTGCCTTTATTGTTGTGAAGGAGATTCCCAAGGTATGAATCAAACATTTTCAGATTTGAATCAGATCATGTTCAGAGCCTGTAGAGAACTGAGACAAGTTGTTTCAGAAGTGTGAATTGCCTGTTTAAGAATTGTTAACACACATTCCTATTTAAATAGCAAATTTGTAATTGTTTATTGGAACATCTAGGAAAGGTGTGAATGAGATGGTGTGTTGGTGCCGTTAGGGTATGGGAATGGGTGAAGCTCCTACAGCCATTTAGAGAAAAGCATTGTGAGTTGAGTAACCTGTCTGCCTTTGAAACAGCATAAGTTAATTGTGACGGAAAGGGAAAAACAAAGGGAACAGCTGATATTAGGTCACTTGAAACTTTCTAGGAAGAACAAAGACAATGATAGCAAATAAAAAGTATTCTTGGGAATATAGAGAAAGGAATGGAACAACTGGGCCTGGGATATCAACCACTGAGGTAAACCTCTAGGAAACTAGAAAAAATGTAACAGAAGACCAAGAGAGGAACTCTGAACATTTCAGACCCGTGAGTACACTGAATTTTATTTCAAAGAAGCTGAGTTAGCCTCGTGCTCTGCAGCACACTGTTTTCAGGCTCCCAAGGCTCCCAGTACTTCTGGCTTATTGGCTGCATTTCTGAGATCTTCCTAACCAGGACTACATACCACTCCTTAGTTTTTCATGGTTGTGTGTGTATCCTATAAGGCTTGTTTAATAGAGGACTTGCTCTTCACCTTGATTGTGGAAGGTTCAATTATCTTGGTCTGACAACAGCACAATCATCTTTCAAAAATCTTTACAATGAACTAAATGAGAAAACTCTCAAACCTGATGGAGCTTCTACTTCAAACCAGTTTTAACTGGTGATGGAAGAATACCATCACATTTTCTTTGCAACTATGATTGCTGATATTTCCTACATTTTATGTCATGATAACATCAGAGATAAGGTTTATGCTCAGAATGCTCTATGTGCAGTAGATTTCATTACAGTGTTCTAATTTCCTGTGTTTTCTACTGAAGCTAGTATGGATTTCAACAAGCCTGTAGTGCTGCTAGAACATTACACTTTACACTTTTCATTTAAGCTTCAGTTCTTGTTCACTGTCCTGTTTTGAATCGAGATTGTTTGGGCTCACGAAATGTGTCTTAACTGTTGTGCTTCTGTGGTCCTGTTCACTTGCACATGAACCAGCAGGTGAATGAGTGAGTGGGGTAAGGACTAGCAGGAGTGGGCTCTCCCTGCAACACGTGTAAAAGGACTCTGCCACTGCACGTGTAAAGCATGCAGAGACCCCGAGGCAGTATCCTAATTCTGGGGTACAAAGACTTAGCTATTTGGGAGGAATCTATACCTGTGGATAGATTGCACACATTTTCTTCTTCTTTCCCTGTAAAGTCATCAGAAGGACCACAAGCTAAAATGAAAACATTTTGAAGATGATTTGTCATTATACAATACTGCAAAATTATTCAACTATTAACTTGCCAGCAGCACCAGTCAGTCTGCACAGCCTTGCAGACTGTTCCCTCTGGGGACGCAGCAATCATGTGCAAAGCAGAGCCACTGGTGTGCCTTGTAAACAAGAAGCCTCATACTTACCAATGTTAGACCTTGCTTGAAGTTGTTTGTGATGTTGCCAAATGTTCTAATTTTGCCATTTGGATGGAACTATTCCACTTCAGGTGTTTCCTGACAGAGCATCCTCAGGATGCCTTTTTTTTTCAGTTTCAGAAAAAAATGTTTCCAGGAATAATATATTTAGCAGATGAGTGTTATCATTTATACTCCTCTTATTTGTTTTGTTCATTTAAATACCTACAGTGGTTTATGTGAAGACCTGCAACATCCACATACTTTTGGGAAAGAAACACAGTTTGGAAGAGATGCTTACTCCTGTGTCAGAAATAACTGATTTATCCCCATAGTCAGCTGAGACAAATTAATACTGGGCTATTAAATTGTACCTGATGCACCTGGGGGTGTGAGGGGTTTGGTCATAGTGCTTTGTAACAGGCAGTTCCTGGAACTGGGAACAGCTGGGCTTATTCTTTATGTCCTTAGGTTTCTGCTCCCCAAAGTGAGCACTGATATGGGATGCAGGATGTGACCCTATCCATGACCCCTGAGTAGTGTGAGGAGGGAGCTGGAGAGCAGCTCCACAGCACTTCAGGCTAATTCAGTGCAAAACTGCTTGCTATCTTGATCAACAAGAGTTTGTGTTGTGCAAGAAAGGTCTAGCAAAAAATGTAGTGACTGCCTGAATTTCACCTGGAAGAGACCAGAACAAACTGGAGCTTGTAATTGTCAGCAGAAGACAACAGGATTCCACTTCAAGTAAAGAAAAGTAAGTCCTGGCCTATCATGTAGAGTTTTCTTCTCCCTGCAAATACCTGTGAAGGTGTGATGGTGAGGTGTACTAAACAGTCTATTGGCTTTTCCTGGTGGGGTTGTAGACTTGGTTACAAAGTATAAAATTGAGGACGAAATGTTGCCAGCATCTAAACCTGGATTTCATTAAAATGTGTTGTCATTTCTCTATAAAATACATCTGCTACAATGTTCCAGAAATTTTAGACACACAATAGAGTAATAAAGTGCTTTTATAACTTGGGTAATACTCCACTACAGAGTCTTGATTTCCCCCCTACTGTTCGTATGAAATTACCTCAGTACAGAAATGTTTGTGCACTGGAAGGAAGGAATAAATTTATTGTCACTACAATTGGTGGAAATTTTAGAAATTGTGTACAAGATGTGTTTTATGGAGAGGACAACCAACATTAGAAGTTTGTCAGCCTGTAATTCGCTGCAATTAATTAGGTTATCTAACTAACTAACATTAGCCATTACGTGTGACCTGCCTTCAGAAGCATCATCATAAAGACCCAAGAAAAACTTTCCTCCAAAATAAGTAGTTCCATGTGACAAGCCTTGTCAAACACAAAGTGAAGCCTCAGCAGCCCAAAACAGATCAGCCACATTGCAGAAATATCTGTTGTGGTTCAATGTCCAGGTCAGAAAACACAATTCTGTAACAACTTGGGATTTTTTTTTTTTGCCTGAGTGACCACTTATGACCAAAATGTTCTTGCTGCAATAAATTACCTGCAACATTTTAAATAGTGCAATATAAACCCAAATTCTTTTCTGAATGCTATGTTGTATGTATTGTAATATCAATTAACTCTGTGCTTTTTAAAGAAAGGAAATATCCATCCCTGGGAATTTACAATATGTGAAGTTTGAATCCAGAACGAATTCTGACAGCTTGGTTACCATAAGCTCCTCAGAGACACAGGGCTTTTAGTGGAAACACTGACATAATCTTACCAATAGTGGTGGGAATTATGCCAGTAAAACAGAATGCCCTGTAGGCATAGTGTAAGGCAGAATCACTTTGGCTTCCCAAATCACAAAAGCTTTGAAAGAAAAATTGGTAGAAAACTTGTTTATGTCTATTCCTTTGACCAAGAAAGAATAATCTCTGTATGTACCGCAGACTGTTGTTATCAGCTGTATTATATTCTATTTTTCACGTGGCAAAAGGTGCTGGGGAAATTTAAAGGGTATTTGGTATTTTTTTGCAAATCTGTGAAGTCTTGATGCAGAGCAATGGAGGCACATGGGGGTTGTAGATGAGCAACCATAAAGGCGTGGACAGAGGTACATGCTGCAGACAGTCACTGCTTTTACATTTCTTGCTGTTCCTTCCTTGTCAGCTCTTATGATGAGCTCTCCACAGCCTTATTACAATGAAACAGGTTAACAGAGGCTTCATACTTAAATCGTTTATGATAATCTTGTTGCTCTTGCCTGGAATGGGTGAGGAAGGCTTCACAGCAGGAGCTGTGCCTGCACATCAGGGCCAGAGGGGATGGTAATAAAGGGCTTCAGCAGTGGTTCAGCTGGAGACAGAAGGTGACATCTGTCCATAACCTGGTGCTTTCAAATGACAAGCTGTATGATGTGGCATTTTATGTGACAGCATGACAGACTGTGACATTTCAGACTGTTGTGAGTAGTGCTCTTTTTTGTGTGTTCAGAAGATCTGTAAGAGACTGCAGCACTCCAGAAAACAAATAAGTGCCTCACAGAACTGCTGGGGAAAATTTCTTGCAGATGAAGAAAGGGGAAGGAAGGAAAGAAACTATTTAAAAAGAAGTGGATTGGAGGAAGGAAAAAACAAAAAAAGACCTGAGGTTGATGGTACTTCACAGTCAGCTTTATGCTTTGTTACCCCTGTTACAAAGCTAAGAATAATTCAGATTCATTTCTATAAAACTTCAGGGCATAGAGGAGCAGGAGAAATTGCTCTTAGATTAGATTTGTTCAATATGAAGAAAGATATAATATGCTCTGGTGTTTTATTTGAGTGTGAGGAATGCAAAGGCATAATTATCACCAGCTGATACACCAGGTTAATGCAAGTGTTCAGATTTTAAAAGAGGATTATCACTTAATGTCACCTTTAAAAAGATCTCAGATTTTTAAATGAAACAAATACTAGAAAAAGAGACACTGTTGTGTGAAAGGAGGTGAAGCTCTCAAATACAAAAGCTCTTCTTTGAGCTATGGTCAGCGGATGCAAATGATTTGGCTTACAAAGGCATTACGCATCTTGTGAGTAGCTTTATTAGAGACTAACTGGAGATAATCCAGCTAATTGGAGACTATCTAGAGATAATAGATGATAAAAGGTGCTTGAAAGCAGCTGGTCCTTGGTAGGTTTGAAAAATACCAGGTGCAAGTGTTATTGGTCCTACCTGTGTGTCACTGATGGAGCATGAGCAAGGCTGTGGGACAGTGCTGAACGGTGGGAAATTTTGCTTTGTCCATGCTATTTCCTGACCCAACCAGGAGCAAAGCCCAAGCTATGAAAAACAGCAATGCAGTCTTTTACTAATGTCATGTTTTTTAAAATAAGACTCCCAGAAAAGATGAATCCTGCTTCCCTGACTATAACAATGCATATTTAATCACACAACCACAGAATGGTTAAGGTTGGAAGGGACTGCCAGAGGTCACCTAGTCCAACCTCCCTGCTCTAGCAGGGTCCCCTAAAGCAAATTACTATTGATTGTGTCCAGATGTTTTCTGAATATCTCCAGGGAAGGAGACTCCACAAAAATCCTCAATTACCTTTTTTTGCTGTCAAAGTATAAACAAGCTCTCTAACTTCTTGAGGAGGAGTGTGCAGAATGCTAGGCTCCCTGCCTGACGGATGTGCAGAGCCCTTTGCTCACTGGAGCACCGTGGCAGAAGAGGGGTGAGCAAGGCAGATGCAGACAAGTTGTTCTGGCACAGGGAATGTGACTGTGGCAGACCCCCAGGTCAGTTTGCTAAAGTGGTGCTGAGGCATATGCCTGTCCTGCCATACCAGCATTATCACGGGGGACAAACTGGGGCATTAAACTCCAATCACTGAATAGACCATTCAGCTCCTGCATTGTCCTCATCCAGGTAAATAACACATTTCCCTCCCTCAGACAGAAATTATTTTGCATTTCCCCAAAGAATTCTTAAAATATCCACAACACAAAGTGCAAAGAAAAAACTGCTGGAATGTGGTCCTGCTGAGAGTAAGGTAACAATATGAAGGATATGAGGCAAGATACCACTTCATTGTGCTTTACCAGTCACTTTAATTCACATCTCATCACATTCAAGGCCTTTGCTGGTAATATTTCCTTCTTCTAAGAATAGAGCTTGAAGGTATTTTAAGAATTCTAGTTGTCATGCAACTGATAGCATAACACTTTGTTCTGTGCAAAAAGATTTGCTTGTTTTGAGCAGTAACAGTATTTTGCATGTAAAAAAGGAGGAATGGGGAATGTTTTATTGCCAATACTTTTCCTTGCAGGGGAATGAATCACTTGCATTCTTGGCAACCAAGCTCAAACTCACAAGAATGCTCAGTTTGATCAACTTCTTTCAAAACACTAAGCTCAAAGTAAAGAGGAAAAAAGAGAGAAGGAAACTTAGATAGGCTTGGATGTGGAAGACATTACAAGATGGACATCCAAGCAGGAAGACAATAAAAGCAGTGTACAAATAGTTTTGCCCAAAGCAAGTCAGTGACTTGCTGTTACAGGAGGATCCAGTCTAAATTAAGAGAATACTGGAAGGGGGTAAAAAACCCAAAACACTGAGGAAAAGAGAGAAAGGAAAGAAAACCCTGTTGATCTGGCAGGCATGAAGGTTGTTGTTTCGAACATGTTCATTTGCTAACAAAACAAGGTGGATTTTCAAGAAAAATTACCACCTTTCCCTTCAGAATGGAAGGCTGTGCTGAGAAACCAACTATGAGAATGTTTGATTTAGGTGTGAGGAAACTGCCCCTATTCAGGCTGTGCTTTCACATGACAAAGGCTGAGGCTTGTGTGTGGCCTTCTTTAGCAGCAGCACAGGATGAACCAAGCCATCCCCTCGTTGGTCCTCTCCACCTGTGCAGTGGGTCCCACTAAGGAAGAGATGGCAGTGCCAATGGTCCCTTTTGGTTCTACTCTAAGGGATGATTTTTCAGCTGGATCAGTTCCCCATGATGGTTCACCAAAGAGCCACTCACAGCACCACACAACATGCACAAGAGGCAGTGGGGAGAATGACAAGAGGAAGGGGATGTGGCAGAGGGGGAATTGAAGTTAGGCATTCCTGCTGCTACTCTGCCACCTCAGCTGTATTCTTTGTTACAGCATTAGTCTAAGACATATTTGGCCCTGCTGCTCGCTTCTGCTCAGAGACAGTCCAATGGCAGCTTCAGTGAGACCAGCACAACGGCTTGTTGGCTGAAGTAATCACGTTTTGGTTTCTGCTTGGGTTGTGTTTTAGTGCAGAATTCCCCTTTTTCTAGGTCAGATTCTGGGTCACCCTGTTGTGCAAACAGTTGTGCCTCGGTATAAAAGCATGACTGTGAGGAGTGGTGGAAGACAAGGAGGGAAGTACTGCTCTGCAAAATTACATGTTTCTTTTGTGCATCTCACTTAGTACCTTTTGATTTCCCCTTGCTCTTTAGCCCAGGGCACCTGTGGTGCAGCACTGGGCCTGCAACAGGGCATAGGGCAGCAGCACCTCAGGATGTTTAAGAGAATCACGAGTGTTTCATGTCCTGCAGCCAGCACAGGGCTACTGTGCTCTTGTCCAGAGTGTCCCTCCTAAATATATGTTGACTGAGTGAGGGTGGGGAAAAAAATAATTGGGAAAGAATGGGAAGGTAGAGGCCCAGGAGGACTGGGCCTGCCCACAAAGGGTGAGTGCAGCTTGGAGCAGAACCCAAGATACTGCAGCAATGTTGGTGCCTAATACCCTGGGCATCACACAATTGCTGCTGTTGTATGTCTTCAGGATCATAGTTTCAACATGCTGCCTGCTCTGCAGTGCCCATGAAGTAAATCCAATACATCCTCTCTCTCTCTAATCAGATGTTTCTTTTATATAATAAATCCCAAACTTCTGAGGCACTGTGATTTTAGTCTATATTCATCAGCAACTGCATCCCATCCATGGAGTAAGATCAGTGCTTCCTTGTCTGGTTTCCTGCACACAGATTGTACAATAGGTCAGCACAAGTCCTGGGGATATGTCCAGGTTTTCCAGATGTGTAGCCTTCCTATGCAAACTACAGTACAGGCGATCCTTAAAAATGTGTGCAGGCAATTTTTCTGGGCAGAAAATAACATGGCAAATCTGGACAGTGTAGCCTCAAGTCAGAGCCTCCAACACAACATGAAACACTGGACCAAACTCCCAAGGAGAAATGTGTGGAATCTTTGCACTGCAGTTTTTAAGACTAGACAAAAATCTGCCATAGTGAAGAGGGACAGCCTAAACCAGATCCTTCCCAGTCTTACATTCCTGTGATTCCCTATAAGGAAGGACAGGTTTGAATCTGCTTGGCATGAAGAATGGCAAGCAGAGTCTGTTCTCTGCTCTGCAACCTGGTCTCTCTTTCTCTAGCTTCTTGCTGATACTAGCATGAAACCCAGGACAGACAGTGGTCTCAGACCAACAGGGCTGGGCACAGAGAAAAGGGAGATTTGTATGCAATGAGTCTGTATTCATGCATGAAGGAAATTGTGGTGGCAATGGTGTTCTTATAGTAATGCAGAGCAAGACGGAAACGTGATGAAGGTTTTTTCCTAGGACTAAAATAAGCAGAACAAGAGCCAGTTGTTGTTTTGGGGAAAAGGAAAGCAGTTGCTGTCAAAACGTTTCACCGACTTGGCAAAAATGCCAAGCTGGCCCTGCCTGCAGCATACATGGACTTCAAAGAGCTTATCTTGAATAAGGATTAGAGTGTGCCAAATCACTGCTTCCGACATGTATTCAGCTGAGGTTAAATGATATGCAAGGCTATACCTCAAGGATGTGTTTTCCTTCAGATGCCAGCCAAGTAGCTGACACTTCTGGCTGAAAGTTTGCGAGATCAGTCTTGCTTTAGCTGCATACACCCAGAGGGAGCTCAGTTCCGACCCAGCACTGGGAAGAGTAGGGTCACACTCTCACAACCAGTCACTTCAGGAGCTCTGCTGCACAGTGAGAATGCTCTGAAACAAACGGTCAGGCCCCGGTCCAGCAGTGAGCCGGTCGCTCAGGAGGGGCGTGTGGTTCTCAAACAGGATGCAGGTTGAATAACCCTCCATTCCTGAAAAGGGTGGTCCCCGAAGGTCAGGGCTGCCTTCAATGGTGTGGCAGTGTGAGAGGAAACTGCCTCAGAGGGTGCTTTCATAATGCTCAGACTGTGAATAAATTCAGCCTGTTGTACTCTGGGTTCCCAAGTGTTAGTCATCAAAAATGTGAATATGAGAATAAGGTTAGGAAAAGAGCAATTCTCCATCTCAACTTTCATGACTGGATGAACAGGGGTCCTTCTCCCCCTAACCTGCTTTGATTTCAGACGAAGAGCTTTGCAACCCGTGTAGGAGTTCTTGTTGTCTGGGAGGAACGTATGGATGTAGGTTCATAGAATCACAGAAGTTGGAGGTTGGAAGGGACCTCTTGAGGTAATCTAGCGCAAATCCCTGCTCAAGCAGGGTCAGCTAGAGCAGATTGCCCAGTACCATATCCAAACAGATTTTGCATATCTCCACAGCCTCTCTGGGAAACCTGCTTCAGTTTTGAACAGGTAGGCAGTGACCAGAGACCTGATGTCAGTACAGATCATTCTGGCCCTTTTCACCTTCATGGTAATTTTTTAAATAAAAGTACAATCCTAATAAATATCCTTGATAGTCACTCACAGACTCCAGTTCTGCTGAGGCTGGGCATAATGATATGGGCCAAGGCTGATCCATACTTTACCCAGCTGCATAGTTATGAAAAACAGAGGCAGTTAGGTGCTAAACAGGATTAATAGTGTGGCCCCATGGATTCAGGACAAAAGTGACCATTACCTCAGTTAATGCTATGCTAATTTAGTGGAAGGCAGGCCAAGAGCCTATGAACCTGTTACAACAATAAATCGAGAATCATCATAGAGATGTTTTTATCCTTTGAGA
The DNA here is from genome assembly GCA_013399015.1 of Galbula dea. NCBI lineage: Eukaryota > Metazoa > Chordata > Aves > Piciformes > Galbulidae > Galbula > Galbula dea. The sequence continues at coordinate 139,622 of VWZX01008725.1, read as the reverse complement.
CACAAAGGTATTTCGGAGAATACTTTGTCCCCTAAGCTCCTGAAGGTGAGGGACAAACCAGGGGTATGCTGTCTGCTGCTATGCTTCCAGGCCAGCATTTTGTCCTGACTGTCACTGCTACCAGGGCACCTTCTCAGTTCTGGCAAGAGATCTTATCTGAAATCTTAATTGAGGCACGTTTAGGCTATCCAAGGCAGTTTTTATATTGCTCAAGCTAAACTCACTGAAATGTTTTAATTAGCAAGCAAACACAGTCTGTCACTTTCCTCTGTGTGACGCACAGAAATCTGTCTGCTTCCTCCCCAAGTACAGTACAGCATGTCTAAGCCACTGGCTACTATAATTACAATGGGGTAAGCATTTCTGTGGCACTACAAAGGTGAACTGGGTGCTTTGCAAATACAAAAATGCTAATCTAATTCATAAAGAATTCAGTCAGACATCGTCAAGAAAAAACATGAGGCAGTTGTCTTAAAGAAAAAAAAAGGGATCCTGCAAAGACCAAGAACCACAAGGGCAGGAGGTCTGAAGGACAGGGAGCTGCCCTTCAGCTCTCTCTCGAGGGGGATCTGAGGGACGACTGACTGGATGCCACTCAGAAAAACTGGGATTTCTTTCCTCATCTGCCATGGACCTCATAGATGACCCTTGGGAGTCAAGGAATCTGTGCAGGTATTCTCCTTCATGTAAAAGTGGCATTGCTTCAACTCATGAAAGTTGAAGGCAGGCTACAGAACAGAGTCTGGGAGGAGACAAGGTGTTGTGGTAGGAAAGTGTTGGGCGGCACAGAGGAAGCAAGAGAGGGAACAGGAGAAAAGACGAAAAAAAGATAAAACCTTTGAAGAGTGAGGAGGCAGTGAGCCAATGACAAGATTAAGAGAAAGCTTGTATCCTTCAAGTGTTGGGGAGGAGAACGTAGATTAACAATTTTTTGGTTAGGTTAAAGAGAGTACAGAAGAGCCTGAAGAGTAGCTGTAAGCAAACTACAATAGCTGAAGCAGGTAATGGCCAGAGCATAAAGGAGAGTTGTAGTCATGGTGATAGAAAAGCAAGGACCACTTCAAGGAGAAGATATGGAGACAGGCCCTAAAAGCTTCAGATTAGGCCTTTAATGAGAGACTGATTCTATGAAATAAAATGAAAAAAGATAAAAACCCTCCCTAAACCCAGAAAAAAATAGAGGAAGTACTGGAAGATTTAGAGAGAACTTATACTTTTATGCTGAAAACAAATTAATGAATATGTAATAGCAGGAAGGACATCAGGAGAAGAATTTAAAAAATCCACAGGGTTATGAAATTGGACAGTCATGGCCACAATAGAAAATCATTGCCCCATTAGAAAGGTGCAGGCAGAAATTGTTGGGTGCATTGAGGAGGAGGGTGGAACAGTCAGCAATGCCATATTTCACGGGCCACTGGACAAACAACTCCAACTACAGCAGTACCAACATTTGGTGTTACCCACTCAGTGCACACACCTTCTCTCATCTGCCAAGATGACAATTTGCTGTGATGCTTCAAATGGCCATGAAGTGAAGAACAGCAATAACTGAAATTCCAAGTGGCCAAGAAAGCACTTGTTGCACGCAAACAGTCTTTGCTTGCATTTCACAACATCGTATGAGGCTTCTTAAAAAGTAACTTCTAAATTTGCACACCCATATTGCTCTGTACACAGGGGATAGCTGAATACATCAGATATCACAGCCTGAGCTTACCCTCTTGCTACATATGCATCAAGGGGTTAGCATTGAGGAGAGCGTTAGAGCATCTGGAGTTAGATGCTATTATGCTAGAAGTGGAAAATAGGTGGAAGAGCAATTAGGCTGATTTTGTCAGGCTAAAGGGAGTGAAAGGAACATGAAGAGTAACTTTAAATAAATTACAACACCTGAAGCAAGAAATGGTCAGGGCACAGAGATTTGTAGTCATGGTGATAGAAAAACAAGAGCCACTTGAAGTGTTTTGCATGCTGTCACAAGATGCTGGTTTAAAACAATTTATTGTGACTTCTGTGTCTCTATTTACATTGATTTGTGGTATAGTAATGTTACTATTCATGTTTTTATCACATTTCAAGACTTATAGCAGAATTTACTCATTTAAGTTACAGACAGAATGGTATTTCTCATGGCAACCAAATTCTGTAGTCTAATTATTTGCAAATCACGTATTACCCAACCTGCAGTTCAAGTGACCAGTGATGAATAAAAGCTACCCGTGACATTCAGAGCCTTTTCTCTTTAATCATGGGGTTGAGATTTTATGAGTTCTAGCAGAGTATACAAAGGTAATATGCAACAGAGACTGAAAGAAAATAGCTGAAGATTGAAAGTATGTTTAGGACTGCTATGGAGCAATTTAGACAAGCCAATGTGTATTCCTAGGGTCTGCTAAAAGCAGTGGCTGCTATGGGAAGAAAGTTCAAAATAGGTGTAGGTTGAAGGACTGTGTGGAAGACCAGGAGACATGCAGTGATAATGATAGTCATCAAATGGGAACCTGGTGGTGAAGCATTTTTAGAGTGGAAAGTCTTTCAGTGTGGATGCTGGGTTCATGTTATATTATTCCTTGATGATTCTCTAGTAGAGCATTATGGGCAGTTGAGGATTTTTCACAGTCTCCTATGCAGGGGTCTCACAGAATTTTCCCCAACTACATTTTAGGGGTTGTAATCCTGAACCTGATTTCCGTAAAACTTTACCTTTAAAATTGACATGTGGCACATATGGATGTCAAGTCCCACCATGCAATTTTCTGTTTCTGTTGCAAAGGCCAGGCCATAGTTAACCCCATCCTTCCATCCTGCTTGTGATTATATCAACAGATCTATAGGATTCAGGCCAAGTTAATTTAATCTTGCAAGTCATTCAGCTGATAGACAGTAGTAAATACCTTCTCTCAGTTTTCTGGTGTCCTTCACTGATAAAGGTGTGTAAACAAGTGCAAAGCACACAGGATCTCAGGTCCCAGAGTACACAGAGGTGTGACAGTAGTTTTTCCTCTGCTCAGTATCTTTCTTTCTCCCCCAACTTCTTCTTCTTCTCAGTATCTTTCTCTCGCCCCCAAGTTTTTCTTCTACTCAGTATCTCTCTCTCTCCCCCAAGAAAACACATGAGGTTTGTTGACTATAGCTTTTTATGCTGCTTTGAGATGTCTTGCCGAGTTGTACGTTACCCCGCTTCCTTCCTGCAGGCAGTCCAGGGAAGCTTCCCCTGGAACCCTGACCCTCACAGCTGGTCCACACAACTGCTCAGCTCTCAGAACCTCTCTTGCAACTTCAGAAATGTGGTGGCTGAATGCTGGGTTCAGAAGGAGCTCTGAGGATGTGCCACTTCTGTGGGCGGACCTTGAACAGGAGAGTGCTGGAACCCCACTGTGGTCTGAGCTGGGAAGGTGCTGTGAGCCAGGGGCTGCTGCCTCACCCTGCTGCACTGTAGGGCTGCTCAGCTCTGTCCTGTGGAAGGTATGCCAACATAAGGCCAGCTCAGCTGGCACAGTCACCACCAAAAGCCAGTTTATTTAGGAAAATGCAGCAATAGGCTTACAGCACAGCTGGAAAATTACTGTGTGTCAAAGAGAGGCTAGGCAGGGAGGAACTGAATTTCTATAGATTATCTAGGGCACAAACTAACTCTTACAGGTTTTCCCTAGAGCTTTGTGTTCAGCAGTAGTCTGGAACTGAGAAATTGGACATCCCCTCTAATTCTTCATGATGTGTATTTTTAATTATTTATTTTTTATTTTTAATTATTTATTTTTCAAACACTATGATATGATTGCTGATCATGATTCAGGAGATGAGAATTCAGCGGCTTTGCCGTTGAACTGCTGTGCCCTTGTGAACATTCATGCAGCCTAGCTGTGTATCTCCATTCAGTTGCCCTGTCCATCTTATCTGCAGAGATGTAATCTCTTCTCTGAAGAGTCTGTCCCTTATTATGTGGTTTTGGGTTTTGCTGGTTTTCTTTGAGAGCAATTGCAGCCTTCCAGTGCACCATGACATATAGGAAGATTAACTGATACTTGCCCCATGCAACTCCGGAATGTTTTTGTTTAGTAGCTGTTTCACACATGGTTGTCTTGCATTAACATAGTCCTAATTCTGTTTCTTGTTTAAATTTATGGTCCCTTCTGTCACCTGCTTCCCACAGTCTTTGATACAAAAGCAGACTTCTTAAAAACAGAGGTATGAGTATTTTCTTAAAAGCTCACCACTTCTATCTATAGCTCACATCTACCCTTGTTTCCACTGTGGTCTTTGTTCTTACTCAGTGTATCTAGAATGTATGAATGCACATAGTTCAATCTCTTACAGTTTGACTTCCATGTTTTATTTTGGCTTAGCCTTTTTCCCTTGAACATTACTGATGTCAGTCTGTGATCTGCTCAGCTCTCTTCCTCTGCACTGTGTATCTTTTTCTTATCTTTGGTTGTACTTCCTTACCCATCTGTACTATTATTTTGTCTGAGTACAAAAATACTTCTGAACATATGCCAGTGCCCATTTTTCCATTCTATCCTTTCTTTATTCTGTTCCATGTCCAGTTTTCTCTCAGAATTTAATCAATTGAAATTAATTGTGGGGGCTTTTGAGCCTCCCCCGACTTTGGGTTGATTTAGTCATAATAATAATGAAGGTAATGGGGAAAGTTCCAAGTCCCGTTGAAAGAGCTAATTCAAAGCTCACTACCATGGTCACTATTTGTTTTATGATTTTCCAACTATACTTTTCTGCTTTTACAGACTCTGACAGGTCCAACATCACCTCAGAAGAGGAATGGTTTCCTGAGTCCCCCACCATTTGAGGACCCAAAAGGTAAGTATCACTTTTCCTTACACTGCTTTTGATAAGGCAGCCTATTAAAAGTGTTAACTTCTGACTCAATTCTACCCTTTAGCTGAGAGAGAACCATTTACATGTTTGCAAGCTGAGATGGTTATAGCCTGTCTGGTTTTATTTTCTGAGGATACTGAACTGACAGCTCTTGCTGTTGAAATCCTTTGTTACTACATCCATTGTCTCTAGCCATACATTCTTGCCCTTCCTTAGGACATGGAGGATCTTTCTAATTTTTTAGTATGTGGACACCTTGACGCTTACTGAAATGGTCTTGTCTTTTTCTTCTGAGGAGGATTAGAAGTAAATGTGGTAAAATGCTTGTGACTCAGCCTGTTTTGCAGCCAAATGGACGTGGGTTCCCAACCAACCCTGGGGTGGGCATCGTCTGCTGTGACTGCTGTATCTGTATGACATTTTGTGTCCTTGTTGGCAATTATCTATCAGGTTTCTCTGATGAGTAGGTACATTTTTAGTGGTGCTTTTGAGGAATGTGACATTTGGCTTAGGTGACCAGGCACTAATTGCAAGCAGGTAAAAGTACCCATTTTGGAGAAAATTTTGAACACCACTGTTTGGGCTTCATTTGAGTAGACTGCAGTCTCTGTCATATCGGTCGTTTTTGTCTCTTCTTCCAGGGTCTTGTCTAAAAAAATCTCAGATTCCCCTTACATGTGAGCTACTCAAAAGCTTGTGTCATTTTATACTGACATAACTTATTTCTATATTCTCACCAAAATGAGACACCATTTTTCTGCTTTCAAGCTTCAGATTTTCTATAAATCAAATATCTCACAGGGAATGTAAGATTTCTTCTCCTACACTCAAAGTTGGTAACAGAAAACAACAAAACACTGGACTGAGGTTAAGAGTTGAAAATATTAGACACCCTTTCCTTGTTAAACTCACTTCCAAATTTGTGGTGTTTATTGAGAAGTGAAAACATAAACTCCTTAGCAGTCAACAGTTTTAAAATTGAAAAGATCAGTCTAATGCAAAATGCAAATTTAATAGATAATTTAAATGTATACAATTTTTTCACAGGAAGAGCTACACAGGACTTCAATGCCAGGCCTTCTAAATGGATACAGTAAATTACCAGAGAAATGAACATAGCTTTCTTTTAAATTAACACTAAATTATGTGCTGGACTTTGAGGCATCAGTTTAACTAATGATATCTCACAGAAGGAGCTATTCCTCCAGAGATTTCCTAGTCTTTAGAAGACATGGGAATAGTTCTTCTTTCCTTACAGACGCGTAATCTGAGGTGGAGTGGTTTGCTGACAGTCCCAAAGTGGGACAAAGAAAAGAGAAAAGCAGATTTATGCTGTCTTTGGCTCAACAGGGACCACCTCCTCTCCCAAATCAACATGAAATGTTTTAGTGGAGTGTCACCCTTCTGAAGCCTTGGATGGTCTCTTATGGTTGCACAGTCTTACATATGTGTGCACATGGGGCTGAGGCCAGCTTGTAGTCTCCATAGGCTCATTCCTGCCTACATGCTCTGCTGCTGCTTTCCTGTTCTGTATTCATCTGTGAGTTTCCTAGTCTCAAACCCCCACCTCCATACTAGTGGTTCTGGGAATTCCTTTGTATTTTCTTCTCCAGAGTACTGGAGGAGTACTCTTTTGTTCCGTCAGGGTAGGGGTTCTTTACAGTTCCCTCAATTTTTTTCCTCCTTACACAGGTGTTTTGGAAAGCTACCCTTGTCCTTGACAGCTCTGGAGTCCCTCATTTTCTGCACCAAGCCAAAGGCTCTGAATGTACATGTGTTCCTCCCACACCTTTTCTTTCTGTCTGGAGGGTGAATCATTCAGGGCATCTGAGGCAGGAAGGGCAGAGCTCTGGTTGGGGGTATTGTTATGCTGGGAGATGCCAACAGGTACTGTGCCAGGCCTTTGATGATAAGATAATTACATGCTGGATTGATGGTTACTGGATGCCCTTGCCAGATGCCTGGGCTTCACATGTTCTGCATTACCCCCTTCTCAGTTTCTCCAGGATCAGAAGGGCACTTACAAATGCCTAAAATCTTTTCCTAAAATTTTGGAGTCAGGTGGCTGTGATGTTCAAAACCCTCTGGGCATTGCATCTGGACAAAATGATACCACCAAGATGATTGCAGGGACTTGAAAATTTGGGCGATTCATTCCCAAATGGAGAGCACAACTGGCTCGTGCTGGTGAAATTCCACACGAAGTCCTGACATTCCTGCAGTCCTCTTGGACACTGCCTGGGCTCCAGCTGCAGTCAATGATTGATAAAAAGTGTGAGGTTGGGGGCAGAGTACATAGGAACATGGGTCCCTGTGAAATTCAGAGTTTTGAATCTTCTCTATGAGGGCTATAAATGCAGTCTGAGCATGCAGAATGCATTATCCAGTTATTGTGAGCCTGGGTTCATGTTGCCTCTGCAAAGCTGGGGCAGTTTCCCAGATTTGTCCTATTTCACCTACTTTGTGCTGAAATCAAATGTATTTCTGAAGTACCAGCTTTTGTGTTCCTGCACCTTTGCTGCCCTGAAAGAATGCTGTGACAGATCTCATAGACATAGTCTGGACATAACAAAAGCATATATAAACCATAGTCAGAATTGGTTAGAGATTATTTTTTCTCCCACTTAATTACTGAAGCAAGGAGCCTAGCTTTGACAGCCACAAACATAATTTTGCATCATGGTTAAACATTCACATCATATTCACATATAGGTTGTATTGACTATACCGTGCTGGAGGACTCAGAACTCCTGTTTCTAACTGTCTTTGGATTGGTGATTTGAGGAGAAGGATTCTCCAGCATCATTCTGCAAAGAAAATCAATGTATTAAACCAAGAACATTTCAGTGATGTATATCTAAGTCATTTTCCTTTCACATCATTCATTTTGTGTATTAGTGTTTTGTTCTGGACACATTGTCCTAGTGAGGGATGTCACTGTCAGCAAATTCTTTCTGCCTGTATGCCCATACACACCTATGTTCACATGTTCATAATCATTTCACATGTGTGTGTCTTCCTCTTTTTGAAAAAAGACTAGAGGAAAGCTAGACATTGCTGATGATATTCTTGGTTTGCCTTTCTTTTTCAAGTTTTCTGAATGGGTTCAAGCTTTTATTGGCTACCAGTACTTTGCAGACAAAAAAAGTTCATCCACCTACATCACAATTATTTGGTTGCTAGGAGTATTTTTAGCAGCACAATTTGGTAATTGGTTCCAAATGCAATAATTTAGGAGGAGTCACACTGTGGCCTGGTAAATAGCAAAACGAGTACAGGGAGATGACAAGGTGACTCACAGCATTAGATGTGAGGGGATGGAGATGCACAGAGCTCCTGCTGCCCTCTCTGTCTCAGGTGGGAGAAAGAAAGAATGTGAAATGGTGGTGCCGTGGTCCCTCCCACCATACCCACAGAACAGGGGCAGACAACTGCTCAGGCAAGTCAGGAGGTGAGTGCTGTAATCACCATGGATCCAGTGGAGTCACTGAAGCAGAGCCACGAACAAACACACTAATCCTTACTCATGGTAGATTATTATCTCATGGTCTAGTTTGTGAAAGGATTTGCTCATGCAGACAAATCATAGTGTTCTTTTATGTAGCATCTTTCCTTCTAGAGATACCTTACTGTGGAGAACATATTTGGGAGGAAAGCCCTGACTGATACACAGTAAACTCCAAAAACTTATATAGATCAAATCATGTTTGTTTTAACAGAGTTGTATCATGCTGCAACCCAACTGGATTCCATTTCCTTAGCATTTCTTAGGAATGTGATTTCTAACAGTTTTCATTTCTAAAGGCTAAAAGCAGAAATAGTCTAACTCTGTGATGAACAAGCCAAATACAGGTACTTTCTAGAGAGCAGACTCAAGCCATTGCTCCTGTACCTGTAGCTATGCTGCTGGGAATTCAAACCCAGCAACTCTGTCCAAATGCATGAAATTCAGAAGGTGCAGCTGGCTGGAACCAGAAGGTGAAATAGTGCAGCTGAGTTTCATTCCCAGTTGGATTGGAATGCAAAAGGACAACAAACAATTCTGAAGGAGAAACATAAAGTATCTGTTTTACCTAGATTTAAGAATGTGGATGACAACCAGATCTTACGAAAGAGCACATTAGCACAGAGTAAGCAATTTTTATCTTGATGCTGTCCCTTTAAATCAGCTTGAACTTTTTTTGGAAAAGGTCTCAAGCCATTGAGCAACCTCTGGTTTGGGCAATCACGTTGCTATGCTTCATCGGTTAAGCACAGCAGTAATTCAGAAAATGAAGCCATGCTGCATCTGTCATACCATTTAAAATTCACTTCAGTTTTGCAGGTATTTGAAGATTGCAAAATGAACCACATTACCCTGCAATATTCTGCCGACGTTGGAATCTGCTCTGAATCTAATGGGTTTCTTTAGCTCCCGAGAGTGAGAGGTTTCCTCCCTGCCAGTATATTCCAGTCAATGACACTATTGAAATTCTGACAGTAATTTATATACAATAACTGGCTGCCCTCAGATGAGATGCTAAACAATTTCCATGCACCAGGCTGCATTTTTCTCATGAAAAGTAGCACTCCATTGGTAGACATTCTTCTCCCAAACCAGCATCATTTATAAGCCCTATTGACAGTTTGCATGGAAAGCATTAAAGAAAAAAACCCACAACAACAATAAAATCCAAAAACCATAAATAGTTCTGTCCCTGAGTAATATTACTCATAAAAATAGTCCCAATGGCGTGGAAAAGGCTGTAAATATACCTGCCATCCTGGAAAGACAGTTATGCACAGACTTCTTTTTGTATGTACTCTTGGTCCTGTTGAAGACACTGGGACTAATCATTTTATTAAATATAACCGTGTGTCTTAAGCATTTGTAAGACTGACATTTTCCCTGCCAAAGAGTGTGTCTCTGCAATGAGCACCTCTCAGCTTTGTAATTCCAATAATTTTGAAGTATTATCTCAGGGCTGCAAGCATCTTCTTCCATGTTAATGATCTGAAGGTATATGCACATATATAGGAAAGCTTACTTTCTTATTGTTCTTGCTCTGTATTAGTATTCCCTGGTTATGGCTAGTGTGCGTATCTGTCATGCTGAGGGGTCAGAGCCATTGTCCCGCACCCAAACACTGCTGTATTTGAGTGTGTGGGGATTATTTCCCATCGATTATAGTCTTTATAACTAAAATCAGAATATTCCTGCTTTCATGAAAAACAGGCTCAGATCCAGGGAGCTCCATCCATTATGAAGTCAAACACAAGTTTTGCATCGAAAAATGCTTTGCATCTTAAGTGTCCCATTTTTGATCCAGACAGGAGTTCCCTGGCTACCTTCCTCGGTAGCTCACAGCCCCCTTAACATGATAAAATACATGAAAAATATGTAACCCCCCTCAAAAAGCAAACCAGAAACCAAAAGAAAAGCCCAAATAGAAACTGACAGCCCTGACACTTTGTGTTTGGTTTTAGTTCAGCATGGAAGGAGTAATAACAAAAGAGTACCACCACAAAACTCCAATTCGACTTTGGGGTGTATGGGCAACGGAGGGGCACCTCCAAGCCGCCTGGCTGAGCCCTTTTCACCTCAACAAGCAGAAGCAAGGCCATTCTCTCCCCACGTCAGCCACCCTTCTCCCCAAAACCCGGCGAGGGGAGGAGCGTGTTGTGAGGTGATTTTTTGTGAGGGGAAAGAGTGTCACAAGCCGCCTGTAAACCTAGCGAAGGGCACTCCGAGGGGACCGAAGGACGGACGGAAGGCTTCCCCCGCAAATTCGCAGGGGCAGCGTCTCCTCCATCCTCCGGTCCCCTCAGCGTGCGACACCCCCAAAGGGCCCTTCCCGCCCTAGAAGCCCCTCCCCCCGCTGGTATGCGGCGGGAGGGGCGGGCGGCCGGGGGGAGGCAGTGGAGTGACGCGGGCGCCATGGGTCACGTGATGCGAATGGAATGCCAACAATGTAGCGAATGTCCCGACTGCGCCCCGCACTCACCGCCTGGGACGGCCAAGGGGGAAGATGGAGACCGGATCGTGCCGTCGGGGTCGCCGCCGTCGTTGAGCTGTTCTGTGACGAATTTCACCCCTCTATCCCCGGTAGGCGAGCGGCGGCGCTGGTCGNTGAAGCGGGAGTGAGCGTCCCATGTGCGTGTGTCCCCCCTCTCAGGGACAGCCTCGGCGCCCTGCCCGTACTCTCCGACATTTTCCGGACACCCGTGTGACAGCCTAGCCCTGGCGGGGCCGGAGGAAGGGGGTGGGCCTGGGGTCCCGGCCGCCTGAGGCCTCTGCCCCGGGCGGGGCAGCCCGGCTCCCCAGCCTTGTCGTGGGGATCGGCTCCGCAGGGTGCCCCAGCAGGCCGGAGTGCTAGTAAATGGCCGGAGTTTATTTGGGGAGCTTTCTGCCTGCGGAGGGAGCGGGTTTGGGGCTGGGGAAAAAAGGGTTGGGGTGCCCATGTTCCCCAGGGGTACTTCCAGCTGTCTGGCACGGGGGTTGGAGGCAACGAGCCTGGGCCAGACTCCGCCGGGAGGCGAGGGCCGGGGGGAGCCGAGCGAGGGTATCCGGAGCCCGCGAGGTCCCATCTGGCTGCGGCGGGAGCCCCCAAGTTCCCAGTCAGTTGAAGGTCACTGCCAAAAGTCAGCGCTTCGCCACCCTCTCTCCTGCTCCGTGAGTGGTGTGCGTGTTGAAATACCCCTTCCCCGGCAAAGGCACCCGCGCAAATGACGCAAAAAAAAGCTTATTTGCAGTGTCCAGGCTCTGCGGTCAATTACTGCTGGTCTGCTGTGGATAGGGAAGGTGAGCTGTTTCCCACAGCGTTGGGTTGGGCCAGTGCTTGTGGGCAGTGGGACGCGGGCAGATAGTTACTTTTGGACAGTTCTGTTAGCAGGAGGAAGAAGAGGAGGGGGTTTGGGGGAACATGATCGCTTCAGTTTTTTTCACTTTCACGGTGTGCCCACTTATAAAGAGGAGTGTGGTTAGCATAGTAATGAAATGCCTGAAACACTTCCCATCCAATAATCTTCGATCTCCAGTACAAAGTGGATGGTTCCTGGTTCCATGAATTTGTGATCCAAAAAACCCCAAAGCAATACTTGCAAGTTGAGAGGGAAAAAGCATGAGCAGTGATCACTAGTTCAGCTCACTACATTGCCTGCTCGGTTATAGATGGGGCAACAGCTCTCTAGCTTGAGTTTTGGGACTTAGCTCTTGAAACACAACTGAGCTTTAGTTTCTTGCCTGTGTCCCAGCTCCACAGAGACAGTAGTGCACGCAGCCTGTTGGTGAAAGAAAAAATAGGAGAGTGAATAGCTAGTGCTGCTGGGACAACAGATGTCGTAAAATTTCAGAGCAGCTATCAGTATTTCTCAAATGAGGAAGAATAATCAAGTTATTAAAAAATTGTTCTAACTTGATGCACTTAAAGTGATGCTATATGCTATGCTTGTTTGAAATATTATATCTTTAGGATAATGGACAAGCTTTGGATTAGTGCAGAACATACAACATTTTGGGGAAAAAAACCTTACGGCTGTTTAGTCAGAATGGCTTGAAGTGCAAAAATAGTTCTGAAAAATAATTTCTCCTTCTGTGGTAGAAAGGCTATTGATAGATTCATGCTGTAGGCAAGGTGCAGATTAGAAGGATTTGGAATTACCCAAATCCAGTTGCACAGTCAGAAATGCTTAGAATTAGACATGCTATGTATCTTTTGTTTTTTGCTTAAAATTTAAATCTCAGGAAGATTTTAACAAGCAGGAAGTTTGTCTTTGTAAATCGTCTGTAATATTTAATATTCTGATTTCTTGGCTTAACATATTTAGTTAAAGAACCCATCTGTAAAATATGGAACAAGTTTGCAGTTAGCTCCAGTGCTTACTGTTGTTGCTGTTCTCATTCATACTGCTTCTCAGCATTTCTTTCTGGTTTAGCAGTATTGTAAATGTAAGCTGAGGAAGTTGCCAGCTGGCTTGACCTAGCATTATTAGACTCAAGCTTAGGCTAAAGGTCATGAAAGTCCTTTATACGAAGCATGTGTGTAAGTGAGAAAGCCGTCCGTTGTTGCAAAAACGTGGTGGTGTTTGGGGGGTTGCAAGCTTTTCCAGCATGTCCCAAGTCTGAGGATTGACACAGGGACTGAAAAGGAAGAACAACTCGGATTCCTAAACCCAGCCGTATGGTGCCTGCTGCTGTCAGGAAAAGAAAGACATTTGTAGCCCAATTAGTTGCTCTGTATCTTTTAAGCACTAGCTAGTTATGATGTAATCCTAATGAGACTACAGTACTATTGTGTGGGGTTTTTTAAACAACGATTATATTATCTTTTGCTATATTCTGTCTAAGTAGGAAAAGATCTGTTCTTGGGATCCTTCAGTTGCTTTTGTCTTTATTGAGAACAACGAAAACTTGATGTGTTATTGACTCATAGCTGATTTGTTATCTGTGGAAATAAAACCTAGATGGACGGTTTTAGCACTTCCCTTAAAACAAATGACAAACCTTGTCCAATGTGCCTGTGGACATTTATGTCACTCTTCATCCTCTATGAGGGTTGCAGGATATCCTTAGAGAGTACTGAGTGGAGGAGCTGAAGACCTTGAATACATTTACAGGTATCTTTTTAGTTAACTTAGCATTTATATCTTATCAAATGAGGTTGATGTATGGATTAATCTCAAGTGGTTAAACTGTGCTTCTGCATTTCAAAGTGGTAAACCATCATAAAAAGAGTATGAGATCTGACATCACTCTTGCATTTCAGTCTGTGGTTGTAGAGGAAAGCTTGAAGTGGACTCTACTAATGAGGAAGTGATGATGGGCTTCAGAACTGAATATGTCCAGATTCTCTTGGCCTTCACAATAGTAATCTGTTTGGCCATGAGAAGTGATGGGAAATGTATGGAAATACTGTTTTCTTGGGAAATACTGTAGCTGTCACAGGAAGAGTTGTCACAATGAGTTGAGTTTGTGTGAGCACATGAAAATAAAGAATAATACTTTCTGGAGAAACTTTCGAATGCTAAATGTGCTATGATAAGAAGTGAGGTGCCTTAGAAAAAATACAGTAAATCCAGTTGACTTCTGAGTAACCAAGAGGAACATACAGTGTGTTACCATCTTCTGTATTTGCAATTTGTAAACAACTTAACAGAATTCAAACCTTCCCAACAAAGTGGCTTGAGTACCATTCTGGACTCCCTTTGCAGCAGAAGTGAACTTGTGTGAGGAAGATGACATTTCCAACTAAGACAACTTTTTAATCCTCTTCATAATGTACCATTATTTAATGTTTCTGTTATGGTGATGCCACAAAGACTTAGTTAAGGTAGGGTTTTTGTTGTAAGCTCATGCTGTACGGAGATTGCAAGTTGCACAGTAGCTCGGCTGTGCTGCCTAGTTGTTCTCTGCTGCATGTCAGAAGAGGTGCATGAAGCTGTCTCAGTCTCCTTTTTTTCTGTGTTGGGATGTTAGCTGAGCTGGTTCTGCCTTTTCTGCTGTTAAGTGAGTAGCTCCATCTACGCCCGTTTTCCTTTTCTTCCCTATAAGGCACAGCTAATGAAATACGTACAAACCCTTCCCCCTTGGTTTTGCTTTTTTGTTTTTGCTGCCCCTCCTCCCAGTTCTGGAGAGAATTCTTACCTTCAGGTTTTGCTAAGATTTTCATGTGAAAAAGCAAAATACCTTTTCTTTCTGTTTTTCACTTTGTTATTGGAATACTAGAAGTTGCTATGGTTAGAGTCATCAATATTTCCATTATAAATCTTTTTCATAAACTTCTGAAACTGAGCTTAGCCAGTGTAAAACAAACAAAATCTTAAGTGGGGGGAAAAACATTTCATGAGCATACTCTTCCCTAATTATGAAATAGGATAGGCTTCTCCAGGATTTGGTTATGCAATTGGGTGGGAGACTTGCCACAGTTAGGTACTGTAAAATTCTTAAAAGTAGTTTTAATGGCTTTATTTTAATTTATTTTGAAAATGAAACTTAAAAGAAAAACAAATTATTCATTGCTTATGTCGAGAAAGCCTTTTGGAATCCTATTCTTGAAAACAGATAAAGTGAATATCGTTAAAGGGAATCCAGCTGTGACAGCTTAATAGGTTAAACTGATTCACTTTCACTTGAATAAATGTCATGCTGTCCCTTCAGAGGCATTTAAAATATGAGCTTAATTGCATGTAATTTCTATTTTCTTTTGTTTCAGACACTGTCACCCTGCAAAATGATGATTCCGAGGATTTTCATTTTCTGTAGGAAACGTGAAGACTGTGAGCTGAAGTAACACATTGGCAGAAATTTCTTGACAATATTGCCTGTTCTTCTACTCTTCAAAGGATTATGTTTACAAGAAATTGATACCATCAGGCGACTCTTTTTCAAAAGAATTTTTAAAAACTAAGAATAAAGCTGTATTTATGCTGAGAGAAAACTGGATTAACAATGAGGCCAAAGACTTTTCCTGCTACAACATATTCTGGAAACAGCAGACAAAGGTTACAAGAGATTCGAGAAGGTTTAAAACAACCATCAAAATCTTCAGGTCAGGGACTAGCTATTGGACCAGGCAGTGAAACTTCTCTGGACCCTAAGATTTTAATAGGGAAGGATGCTGCAAGGCAGCAGCAGATGAGGCAAACACCTAAGTTTGGACCGTATCAGAAAGCTCTGCGAGAAATTAGATACTCTTTACTGCCTTTTGCTAATGAGTCAAGCACTACAGCAGCTGTTGAAGTAAATAGGCAGATGCTCCAGGAGCTGGTGAATGCAGGTTGTGATCAGGTATGTATGAGTTTGGAGCGCGGGGGTTGTCAGTGCCTTCAAGCCAAGTTTATACTTGGGACTGAAGAAAGGATTTGATGGAAGTTATCAGGCTTGCCAGTTGACAAAGTGCACTGATTCTTCTGGCAGTCATGTTGCTGAATGACTAGCAGAGTCATGTTAAAGGCTACCATGGTGACCTCTAGGATTCTCTTACAGTTTCTCCAGTTACTATGTAAGGCTGAACAGGGTAGCTTCCCCCACTCCCCTTTTCCTCTCAATACTGGAAGAAGCCTTAGCTATGAATAATAGGGTGGAATTTAGTCAAGCACATCTAAACTTGGTTTGCTGTCAGAAGCAACTAGAAGAAATACAGGAACAGTATATGGTCTTCAAAGAAGCTCACTTGCTATTTACCAGAAGCTAGTGGAACTGGCTGTGGTTGTTCAGCAAGTAGCAGTGGTTGAGTGCACCCCTTTTCTTCCTTATCTTCTCCGCTTCTATCAAGAGTTGGTAGCCTTGTCTCAGATAAGGAATTTAGCACAGAGATTCTTGCTTTTGTCATTCTGAGATTGATCCTAGAATGTATTCCTAATTCAAAGACCATTCACCTGCTGTAGAACGTGGTCTTTTTTTGTGCTAAGCAGCATTCATCTTGCATGTGCTTCCAGTGTTGGTATTGACATTCACCCCTGTCCAGGAATAGTGGGTTTTTTTTTTCTCTTTGGAGAGGAAGTGCTGTTTTAGGTTTTGATGCTGATTGTTGTAGAAACAACTTTTTTCCTGTGTGATTAAATGGCAGTTGTTGGCAAGCCAAAACATTTGCACTTATAGTCTTCAATATAAATGAGAGAAATTTAATGCCAAAGTGCTTTCAGTGGCTTTTCCTTGATTTCAAAACTTAACCTCCATTCACTCATGGTAGAGTATGAATGTTTTGAGTCTTCTAGACCATATTCTGAATCTTTATAGCAAAACTGACATCGGTGTAAACAACCTGCATTTCTCTAGAGCTATACAGTCATTAATTAGTGGTGTTTCTGTTCCGAAGAGTTTATACTATGTGAGATAATCAGAGCTAGGGGAGATTTCAGACCCAATGAGAAGTGCTGCAGTACAACTAAACACTTCCTAGTCCAGTCAACCAAAATGCTGCACTGAATTATTTAACTGTAGAAAACAGGGATTTTCACTGATATTAAGCAAGCCATGAAAACACAGTGTTTTTTAGAACTCTACCCTCTAAATTTCCCTGGCTGTTTAGGATGAAACACTCCCTGTTTGTATGAGCCAAGGTTAAATGAGCACAGCTGGATTCTGGATTGGAAATGTGCATTTGGTAGGTTACGTGAACAAAACGTTCACACAGAGGACAGGCTTGTTGGACTGAAATCTTGGAAAGTGCTTTTAGCACACTGCAGCACAGAAATGTTAAGCAAATGTATAAAACAGAAACACCTGAACACCTGTTAAAATGTCTTGGTATTAAAGGTAGTATAATGTAAAGTTTTTATTATCTTCAGCTGTTTTGACTACGGCATTCATACAATAGTGTTGCTTCTTACAGAGCACTGAAAATGATCCCATTTCTGACTGATGTGGAGATTCTTGCTATCTCCTTAAATTTGGCTGCACATTTTTTGTTGTTGGTTTGAGTTTTGTTCCCACAGTGGCCATGATCTTTCTATCCTTGCATTTGGCTTTTCTCCCTAGCTGTGTCTTGCTGCCTGAGACTGTGTTATTGAGCCTATCTCTTAGGTGTGTTTGGTGTTCAAACCTAAGCGTAAACAGGATCACATTTGGCTAGAGTCCAAATAGGGGTTCCAAGAGTGCAGTCTTGTGGCTAAAAATGCCGAGTTTCCTAATGTGGGTCCAGGACATATTGAGGTTGGCTGTCCTGGAGGGTTGTTGTAAATGAATGGAGCTTCTTGAGATGGTGTGAATGATATCTGGCAGGGGATGGCATAGTGTAGGGTGACAGACTTTGATTCTGGATTCTTCTTTCCTCCTTGTGCCTGAATTGTTTTGGAACAAATGCTGAACTGTTTTAGAGCATGATGTGTAGTAAATCAGCCATTCCAAGCTACCCTGTCCCTGCTTGTGTATCAAAGCCTTTAAATGCCTACTGGATGGACATCTGTTGACCTATAGGAACAAGTATATAAAATGCAGTGTACTTCATGAAGTACAAAATTCTTGTGTCTTTCAGTTACAGTTGTCACAGGTGTTATGTGTGAAAACTTTTTTTAATTCATTAGGAAGTTGCCAGTGTCTGTTTAAATGACTTGTGTTCCTTCACAAAGATTTTTTTTTCAGCTATTGTGTAGTTTATGATTTTGTAGTGAAATCTGGCCCCTGAAACTTAATGGGGACTTTGCTGTTGACCTGATAGAAGCCAGGATTACATGCTGCCATTTTAAAATTTTTGTTTATTTAATTTTTTTTAGAGATGCAGAACAAAATTACACGCATAATTAGTCATAGTTCTTCTCAAACAAATGGAGTAACTTGCCTGCTACTTGCTTGTCATATTTTCAACAGTGATTATTTAGCAAGTTTCTATCAAAAATAATTAGTGCAGCATAAATGGTTTTGAAACTTGAAGAACATGACTGCAAAAGCTTGGACTGTTTTTGTTACAAAAGTTTGAAGCCAAAAGCACTGCTAATATACTGTTCTTCAGTAAACAGAACTCCTTGGTCTTGGAAGTGTAACTTGCAGTCACTGCAGAGGGACAAGAGCATGGAGGGTCTGTCCTGCAGGGTGGTAAACCGCTGGAATCACCTGGGGCAACTGGATGGCATTTGGGGTGTGGTGGTAAATGCAGCTGCTGTTGTGGAATGATTTTTTTCTAATGAATAGATGCAATTGAGCATATGATCAGTAACATACCAGCAACCTGAATGGGCTGTACTGTACTTACTGTACTTCCTTAGAGCATAAACAGCTACTGACATTGTAATTTAGAGTGGGCTGCAGCAGTTCTGTGTGAGCTGTGGAATGTTGCACACTTGTCACTTTTTTGTTTTACCCCTAAAACAAACTTCTTTTCTTTGAGCAAGGATGCCTTTTCTGGGTGAAGATTTCTAGATGTAGTTTGTTTGGGCACGTTTTTTTAAGGAAAAAAAAAAAGGTAGTTTATGATTTTTTTTATTTTTTTTTTTTTGCCGTCTATGTACCTCCGTTAACATGCATCATGTACTATACACTGAATAACTGTGTGAAGTGGGGAAGTCCTTGTGCTTCATTTTTTCCAGAGGCTTTTATAAATATCTCTGTAATCTAAGATGTACCCTGCACCTGTGCCAGTATCAGAACATTCCAAAGAGGAAGATCTGTCCTTTGGACACTAATTATAGTGTCTTTCAAGGAAGTGGAATGGTGTTTGTGGGTACTGTAACGTGTCTAAGAATATCCATCAGACCGACTGTCTTGTTATCTGTGTTACACTGAGTTCATGGAATTCACTTTGTAGAAGTGGGATGGGTTTTATTTTTGTGTGTGTGTTTGTTTTTGGTATTTGTTTTAATTCCTCCCTCTTGCATTCCAGGATTCTTTCTATCTCTTCGTCATGGATTACGTAATTTTATTTAACTCATTTGACAAAGATTCTACCCTGGTTTGGGAATGCTGCTTGATTTTGGGAAACTTTGAGAGTGGGAAGTTCATCTCAATTTGAATTTGAGAATGGGAGTATTCATCTCAATTTGAACAAATATTGGCACTTTTTTAAGTGAAGGAAATTCTGCTATGCCAAATAGATCTTGGGCAGAAAGTCCTTTTTATGTTTTGCATCTGGAACTAGTATTCTGTTTTTTCTTTTCTGTGTAGGTCACGCTTGTTCACATATAATCCATGTGCCATCTAGCAGGGTGTTAAGAGCTGTATGCCTTTTCATCCTATTGTTGGAGTGATGAGAGGAAGCAGATACGATGCCAAATTTTGTTTTGGTAACAGAGTGTGTGGTTGGAGTTTTGCTTGTAGTAAAATATATGTTGTGACGTATTTGTTAAGAGGATAAGTCAGAAAGTCAGCTTGCCTTCAAGGTGAAGGGCAGCAAATCTTGTAATAGCCCTGAGCAAATGGGGAACGTAAAATTTTTTTCTTCTGCGTGGGTAAACTTCATGTGTTAAGAGTTTTGCTTGCCCAACTCTTTACCAAAATTTCCAGGATGAACATCTTAGTTATCTGCGTATTTTGGGTCCAGATTGTTTTGTTAATGAAAAATAACTGAAGAATAACCTGTTGTAAGATTGCCTAGGTTGTTCTGTGGGACATACGTTTAAAGTGGCAAGAGACATTATAAGCTGTGTTGCAGTTCAGAAGGGTATAAGTTTTTTTGGGTTACAAGGAGAAAAAAGGGGCCTTCAATTGAGGGCACTCACTGCTGACTTCAGGAGAAGGATTTTATTTTAGCAACTGAAGTAGATTTGATAATTCAGGCCTATAGTCTCTTGGGTGTTCATTTGCCTCTCTCATTTGAAGGTAAGTTGTTCATTCTCTTTGTCTTCTCTTTGCTAGATGTGTTGAGAGCTTGTTTCATAACCTTTTCCTGTACTTTTTTCTTTTCTTTCTAACATCTCTTTTTGGTTTCAAGTTTTTCCAACCAGTGTTCTTCCATCAAAGCACATAAGGGAATGTGTTCTCCCACCAATATGCCTCAAGTTAGCCCCTTAAGTAACTTCAGTTCTTAGCTGCTTCAGAAAAAAGTGAGTCATAGTTTTCCAGGAGCTGAGCAAACAGTGAGCATTGCTCTTGAGCTGCTAACCTGCCACCACCTCTCTATTCTATCCTGTTTGTCTTTTCTCTAGCCTTCCTATGTTGCTGTCTTGATGACACTGTCTTAGTGAATATATTTAAATCCTCTCTCTTGATGCAGTTCCCACAGTATATTTGGGAAGGTGCTCTTGGTTTTGTTCTGCTTGAGTGTGGCTTGGCGTATTCTTGTCCTGCAGAAGGAGAAAAAAGAATTTTCTTTTGTCTTGCATTTTTGGGGTAGTGGGATTATTCGTTGGCAGTAGTAGTTGATTGGATGTACTCCTTCACGTGACAAGATGTAGCTTCTTGGTAGCTGGGCAGTAATGTGGCACTGAACAAGACTGCAGTATATTTTAAACTCTGCCCTTTATTCTTGTTAGTATCCTTTCTTCTTTGGCAAAGTGTAGAATAAACAGCAACTTGGTGGTAGCATTATGTTTGAAATGGCAGAACAGGAATCAGATGCCAGATTTCAACTAAAGTGTGAATCTTGAGTTGTCTCAAACTAGAGCTTTCCTATTCCTCATGTCAGGTAATATTCTAAAAGCTTGAGAGTTAATATAGAAGTCTAAATTATATATTGCTTTAACAGGATGCAGGATTGACTTGCATTGGATAGTTAAATTTTGTTTATTAGAATTTAATTGCCAGGTCAAACTATGGTTTTTTTGATAACAAAGGAAATGGCTTCATTACAGTAACTAGAAATTCTGTATAAGCATTAATTCTGAATAAAAAGCCCTTGTGACCAAAGCTAAAGACTGCCGTTATTATAACAGGAAGTTGATAGCACAATAGTAGTAGGGTGTAACTGTTCCTTTTGCTTTTCTTCTTGTTGTTGGTCTAAGCCTAAATCTCTGCTGTTCTTTTCAGCTTGTGTCTGAGAGGAACCAATGTGTTTGTATGCTAAGACTGAAAAATAGCATCTCTGCATGGGGGTTTGTAGTGTGGTCTTTTGGTTGTGTTTATGGCTTTGGTTGGGTTTTTTCCTTTCTCAAGAAAATGGTTTAAACTTAGAGAATTTCAGCAGAAGGACTGGATGCAAGGCTTTCATGTGCTACAGTCCTTAGAGGTAATCCAAGATGTGCATTTGGAACTCATTTAATTCAGCCTAGGAATGCTTTTCTGATAGTTGCTAAATAAAAGCTTATGTTAAAACTGTTAATTGAATACCAGTAGAATGCAAATAAAAGTTTGTAACTACTTCTCATGTGATATATATAGGTATGTGACCTATAGGTATTGTGGAGTGATTTTTTTAAAATTTTTTTTTCACCTCTAAAGCATGGCCAAATATGCATAGAGTAACTTACAATGGCAGTCCTTTTTTCTCACTTTTTTTTGTGCTGTACCATTTCAGCAGAACAGAAACTAAGTTAAAAGGAAGAAAATATTGAGAATTTCATATGTACTCTGTGTAGAAATACTGTCACCAGGTACACGAGCTTACAGTAATTTAAATTACAAGAGCGTAGTCAGGCATTCAACTGGATAATACAATCTGAGAAGAGAACTAAGCTACCTTTTCTTCCATTTTATTTTAAAAATCACATTGCCAGGTACTGTCATATTTGCCCAAGGGCAGAATGAAGTTACTGTGACTACATTTTCTGAAACTGTGGTAGTATTTACAATTTTGTGTCTGTTTTCTGGAATTATTCAAGAAGGTAGCTGAATTCTTACAAAACCACTGTTGGAAGGAGGAACAGTGCCCTGTATGGTCATTCATGCCCAGGAGGTAGGTACTGAGGATCACACTGCTGTTGCCCTGAAGGTGAATGGTTATGTGCTATGAAACGCAGCAGAAGTGCTTTTGATTGATCATGTCACTCACTAGCAGACCGTAGCTTATGGTGCTTCCTTGGACACAGGATTAAAATTCTGCTCAGCAGCCTCTTGTGATGGTGGTGGTGACTCCTGTAGACTATCCTTGTCCCGTGTGTATTGTCTTTGTATCCCCTTGACCTCCCATAAATCAGGCTCCAGTACATGTATTCTTTGTTCCTCGGGTACTGGCTGTCTTCTGTGACTTGCAAATGCATGTACGTAATGCTATCTAAAACAGGCAAGGAAAGACATGAAAGTTACTTTCAAGTCGAGTTTTCTTGATAACTGTAGCTGCAGGTTTTCTCATTTATTTAGTATATCTATGAAATGCCCCACATTGCCTCTTTTGATTTTTTTAATCTCTTAGCAAACAGCTGGGTAGGCCCAGGTTTTCCTTTATTTGACTTTGGAAAGAATTCTATCTGGATTGCAAGCTGCCTCACTGTGGATATAGCTACTGTAGAGCAGATGTTTTACAATCAAGGGCTGTGGGAACAAACACAGTTCACACTAGGAAAAACTGGGAGAGACAGACGGTCTATTTCTTTAAAGCTACAGATGTTTGTCTTAATTTGGGTCTTATCCTTTTCTAAGTTATATGTACAGCATGTGAAATACATTCCACTTTTTCCCCTCTTTCTGCTTATGTTCATAACCTAGTTGTGAGCGTAGCTTAGTGCAGGCATTTTTATATTGCTTGGAGCTGAGGCTTAGAGTGGAATATGCTGGTTCATATTTTTAAGTTTTCATTATTCCCTAGCTTTTTGGAGATAAAAAAAAGCCTCTCATTACCAAAATAGAGGATGAAGTTACTGTGGCTTTGTGGTCTTTGTTATGCACCATAGCAGTAGCAGGCTTGTATTGTCCAGACTTGAGAGGGATCGTGATTTCCAATCTGCAGAAGGTGCTTAAATAGAAGCCTAGTGAAAGTCGAACAGTCAAACTCTTGCTGACTGCCTATTCTACACATCTGCTGCTGGTCACCCAAAATACTGTTGCTGCTGGGATATTTTCAACTTCATGTTACTTGGCAGCTGATGTGCCCTCCCTGATGCCATGTGGCTTCTGCTGAGGTTGTTCTGTCAGCTCTGATCTTGATGGGGTCACCCAGCTGTGGTTGCAGCACAGTAAAAAGGCTTTTTCCCTGAAGTCTTGTCCTCTGTCATGTTTCAGTCCCAGACAGCATCTAAGGCCAATACAGCCACACATTCACTGACCCCTCACTGGGAAGAGGGAGAGAATCGGAAGAGTAAAAATGAGAAAACTCGTTGGTAAAGACAGCTTAATAGGTAAAACAAAACCCACGCGCACAAGCAAAGCAAAACAAGGAATTAATTCACTGCTTCCCATCAGCAGGCAGGTGTTCAGCCATCTCCAGGACATCAGGGCTCTATCACACATAAGGGTTACTTGGGAAGACCAATACAATCATTCCAAATGTGTGTGTCCCCTGCCCCCTCTTCCGTTGCATTCCCCCAGCTCTATATGCTGACCATGATGTCATATGGTATGGATTATCTCTTGGTCAGTTGGGGTCAGCTGTGCCAGCTGTGTCCCCTCCTAACATTTTGTGCGCCCTAAGCCTACTTGCTGGTGGGATGGTGTGAGGAGCAGAAAAGGCTTAGACTCTGCGCAAGCACTGCTCAGCAATAACTAAAACATCCCTGTGTTACCGACAGTTTTCAGCACAAATCCAAAACATAGCCCAATACTAGCTACTGTGAAGAAAATTAACTCTATCCCAGCCAAACACAGCACATCCTGCCATCAGGAGTGCTACTGGCAGTTCATGAGAAACTGCTCATGTACAAATTGACACATAGGAATTACTTTTCACCCAAGAGAAGCATGTGGGCGTATATATTACAACAACTGCAGTGTTTGCATGGTACCAGCTGTTTACAAAGAACTTAATCCAGAGGATTGGTACTGCACTGAAGATTTCTTTTTCAGTCTAAGTAAACAAGATTCTAATGTTTGTGGCTGTGAAGCAGAATGCTTCACTGCAGTGTAAGAGATGGATTTTTCCTGATGAAAAACTTGTGCTCATAATTTTAACTGAATCCAAACAATTAAAAGTATTTCCCCAGGGGGGCAAAGAATGAAGAGAACAAGAGAGAATATGAAAATAGTTTAAAAAGTATTTCTAGGTCGGTTAATTTTCAAAAGAGTGGAGCAGAGGAATGCTGTGTACCCATAACTTTGTGAATGAGTTAACATCTATGGCAGGGACAGCCTGTAAAGATAACTGTCCTCTGCACTGCTTTGTCTTTCATTGTTATCAGTGTGTGTGATGTGTGCATATATTAAACTGCAACATATGTTGCCTTCTATGCATTTAGACAAGTATAAATGCAATGTGAATGGAAGAATATTGAGATTTAAATGTAGATTGTTTGAATGACCCAGCATTTTGCCAGTGTTTTCGATATCCTTTGTTGCTCTAATGCGTGATTTGTAAATTACTTATTTCATCTGAAGCATGCAAAGATGCAGTGTTACTCCTCACATACGTAAAATGCTGGAAAGACAGCTGCTGATACTAGGTGTTAACTTTCCCTTCAAAGAGATTAATTTCATTAGAACAGCTAGCAGTGTAGAATTGCTCCTGTGTAAGTCTTTATATGGTTAGGTTTGGATTTTATCCACCATTTATGACTCCGTTGGATGTGAGTTATTTTAAAACAGAAGAAGATGTCAGCACAGACTGAGAAGTCATTGTTGCTGCTCTACAGCTTCCTTCTCTCCCTGGTCTTGTTGTTCTTCTGTTCTATATCTTCAGGTATATACCTTTCTTTACATGTTGTCCTATTGTATTGGGTTTTCTGCTCCTTTGGTTTGAATGACTAGTACTCGACACCTCTTATATAATTCTCTCCATGTGCTTCTGAATACCCAAAATTATATTTTTGTATAATTGCAAACTGTTAAGAAAGAACTCTATAGACTTCAACCTTGTATTTTAGATTTGATATGGCACCCTAAAGAATTATAGATGAAACTGTAATGTGACTTTGACAGCACACCCCATATATTTTAATTTCTGAATCTTCCATTCAGTGTCAGGACTCCGTGGTCTGTGCATAAACTAGCCAGCTCTCCCATTTATACTTCCCTTCCAGCTTCGGCAGTCGCTGCGTTCATTCCACTTTCCTGACAGATATCAGCCCCATAAAGGTTTGTAAAATCTAATTTATTAATCAATGTAACTGGAACCTTAGAAATATTTATATATGTAGGGTATCCTGGTTGACAAAAACAAAAAGTCTCTGGCTGTCCCAAATGAAAATAGAAGAAGTTGTGGCCATATGACAGAGATTGTTGAATCAAGACAGGTCCACTCCATATTGGGCTATGTGGCTCCAAATGAGTGCTGAATAATTTTCCCCAGAGACATGCATTCCACCTGTCGAGAGCCTGTTTTTTTCTGAATATTCAGCAGTTTGTTGATTGTGCTTTTAGGTGATCCCGTGATTGCCTGTGTAATGTGTCCATTACAGACATGGTAGCGACCAGCTGGCTGTGGAATTCCTCTTTTCTTTCAAATGCTCCAGCAATTGCTGTGCTGGAAACTACTTCCATGTCCTTCCTGTTAGTGTTTCTTGCACTTTGGCCATCCCTCCCTATTTTGTTCTCTAATGTGAACATTAAGTTCATTGATTGCTGTCTTGAAAACGTTTTATCAATAACCTGTGAAACACAAATGTGGTGTTACAGTCTTGCAAATGGTGGAGAGAAGATGTTTGTGCAGTGCTTAGCAGTGCAAATTGAAGACCTAGAGCCTAGAAGGAGTTTACAAGCAGGCAAAAGTCATCAGTCTATTGCCAGGGCATGTGGCAAGCCAGCTCCCCATACTACAGAAGCAGGACCTCACTGGGAAGTGCCAGCAAATTCAAAAGCAAGCCACAAGAATTTTCATTTGCGTTGGTGTGCCTCCTCCCACCCCCCCATTTCTCTGTTTACTGAGAAGTGAACCTTCAGGGGTTTTAGCCACATTAAAGTAACCTAGAAAAAGTATTTTTCAGTACTACTTTGGTGCTGTAAAACCTTGTGTAGCAAATCAGTTCCACTTTTCCAGGGACTTCCCTGTGGTTCTTAGCGTTAGAAACCGCTGGGGGTTCAGAACTTGCTGCTGCAGGCCCTGCTCTGCACTTATGCAGAAATGGATGCTCAGATTTACTGCCAGGTGGAAGCTGTTGCCCCTGAGCCTGGAACACCTCTGCTCAGGAGGCAGAGGAGAGTATGAGCTGCAGTGCAGTTTGTGGCAGAGCTTCCATGTTGGAGGCATAGCTACCATCTCCCAAATTCCTGGGAAGGTCAGAACGTCCTGCTACATGTTCAGCATCTCCAGGAACAGTGTTTTGTGCAAATAGCAGTACTACACATTCAACAGGGTTCCTTGTGGGGTTTTTTTGCCGTTTTCTTCCTTTTGCCTCATGGAGGGTGGTTTGTGCTTTCAAGCTCACCACTGTCTGGTGGAGTATGATATTGGTCATTACCCTGCCCTCCATGGGCCAACAGGAGCTCTGTAGCATTAGCACAGCATCTAGGGGACGCCAGTTACCTTACTTTCAGCCGTGCATAAAGCTTCCTCCACTTCCTCTTTCCTATTACCTTGAAATAGGACCATTGCCAGCACTTGACAAAACCCATCAACCCTCCTTGCACACCAAATTCTGAGCTCATAAATTTGGGGAAAAGCTTGTCATTAGACCACAGATCTGGTTTATGTTGTCACTATTGCATTGTAGTTTCATGGGTTTGTAGTCTGAGAAGAGGCTCAATGGAACTATAATTGTTACACACATTTTTAGTTTGGTTTTTTTTTTTTAAATTCTCAAATCGTGGCAGTTAGTTGATAGAGCAGTATTACTTCTGAGGTTTAAACTCTGACAGGAAAGCAGTAACTGACAGCATGGAGTTCCCAGCATTGTCCCCCAACAGTGAGTGCCTGCTGCTTGCTCTGACAGGCACTGCAGAGGAGGAGAGGCATCTTCACCACCTTCCCAGCCTATTGATTTTAAAAGCTCCAGGTTGCCTTGCTTTCCTCCTCCCCACTTCACTCTTCTCAGTGTTTTTTTTTTTGTATGCTTGCTGTCTAAAGTCATACTTAACCCTGCATCCTGCCCACATGCTCTGCTCACAGTGCTTAATAGCTATTTGCACTTGCAGGTAACACCCTTCTCTGTTCTAAATGCCTGGCTTCTGTGCTTATTGCAATGGCAGTTTGTGCTTTTGGGAAAACAAGAGGATTGGATTTTCATGTAAAAATAGCTTCATTATTTCCATACGTGAGTAGCAATCAGGGCAGGCATGTTTCCAGGTCAGCCTGGAGATGGGGTTGGATAGTGAAACCCTCTGTTCCAAAAATGGGCTGGAACCCTCAACAGTTCTTAATGTGCTGGGGAAAGCTAACTGGCTTGGAGAGAAGTGGGATCCCTTTTTTGGGTGCACATGCAACGTGCTGGTATTCTTCTGCTATGGAAGGGTGCCAAGCATTGACATATAATGAGCACTTTACTCTGTTAAGTACTTAATTTTACAGTTTTCTCATAATCATGTTCTTCTGGTAATTGTAGGCATGGATTTTGAATAAAAGATTACGAAATAAAGTTTCTTAGGGCATAGTCTGGAACTACAAGTGTTTAGAGTATCTGAGTAGAAGATATGTTGGCAGGAGCAGTCTGTATTATTCCAGAAGATTGTGCTCAGTTGGGTACTGAGTAAATAAACAGTAAATGTGCAAATCTTTGATAATGTTGCTCTGTGCTTGTTTAGATAGTCCAGCTGTACTTTGGATTTTGTTCTCTATGGTGGTTGTCTTGTGAATCTTCTGGCTTATTGCCATGTATTTCTAGATTTACATGGACATGATGTGGATCTTTTTAGTCTTCATATTTTGCTAGGTCATATTTTTACTGCCTTCAGGCATGTTTTAGAGGTCTCTAAGGCTTTTAAAAACTAGTCAGCTTGCGTTTTCTCTTTATCTTCACAAAAGTCACTACAGAAATAAGAAAAGAAGCACAGAAGGGGAATTACAGGCAGCATTAAAAATGTTCCTTCAGAACAGAAAAACAGATTTAACATGAATTAAAAACTCAGCTCTGTTTTAGAGTTGGAAAAGCTCTTTTATTCACCAGAGAACTGTTAAAGCTAGTCATTTTTGGCATAGTATGGGTCAGGGAAGCGTGACAAAGTGGAGTGGAATGCACTGAGCTGCAGTCCAGCTTGTAGTGGTATAGGACTTTATAGTGTATGGAGCACTGCAGGAAGTGCTGGGGGGTGGGGAGGCCTTTTCATTTCATCAGCTACTGAGTAACACTGTTTTCCTTCAGACCCCCCCTGCAGCAACAGAGGGTCCCTTAGATGCTTGGGTCAGAAGATAAAACATGAAGAGCCTGCACAACCAGAGATTTTGGTAGAACTTGGCTTTGTTCTCTGGGTACTGCTATGCAGAATGTGGTGAAATGAGAAAGTTGGGAAGAGTAATGTGTTTGGGACTGCAAATCAACTGTGTGTATCTAGACTGGGACAGTATTATCAGCCCCACCACGCTGTAAGATGGAGATTCTTGGGCTGAAATTCTGCCCTCATTGAAATCAACAGTAAAATTCCTGTTGATTTTGTGGAGTGGTGGAGTCACTGTTCCCAGAAGTTCTCAAAAAAACGTGCAGGTGTGGTGCATAGGGGCATTGTTTAGTGATGGACTTTCCAGTGTTAGGTTAACAGTTGGGCTCAGTGATCATAGAGGTCTTTTCCAACCTTAATGATTCTATGAACTAGTATGCACATGTGTCAACACTGAGTGACTTGGTCCAGGGAAAGGTTTCTTTATATGCTCGAGCCTTCTCAAGCTTTCTTCTCAGACTTCAGCTGTGGAGTAAGGATGAGTGGAATCATATCCTCTGCTCCACTTTCTTCCCTCTTCTTTGTTTCAGTCTAATCAAGTTCAGACTTGTTTAGAGTACAAAATACTTTATTTTTGTAAGAAATATAGTTATTATGGAATAGGTCCAATTCTAGAGTCAGTATAACAGGGTTTTTACTGGCTTGATACAGTGAGACTTTTTTTTTCCTCCTGTGGTTTAAAATTACTTGTCTAACATGTTGATTTATAACCTGTCATGTAAGACTGTTTCCCCATGGCTGTATCTTCTTTAGATTATCAAATGTATTTCTGAAAAATGTCCTGTTGTTGCCTTGAAATATTAGGTGATAACTGCACAAGTAGGAGAGGGATTAGCTTGTTAAACTTAGTATGGCAGCAACACACAAAATCTTGCAATTAAAAACTTTAAGGCAGCATGGGGGGGGGAACACCAACAAAAAAAAAATTTCCCCCAAATCCCCTCAAAACAAACAAAAAACCCCTACCAAACACCTTGTGGTCTGAGATATCACAAGCATAATGCATTCACCTGGGAAGTTTGTAGGTTGGTGTAAAGGAAGGAGAAGAAATCCTGGGCTGGATCTCCAGGAGAGCAGCTTTTGGTGATGCCCGTTTGTTTCTGCAAGTTGTGCCAGCACAGCGTTTGTGGAGCGGAACAGTGACTGATGAGGGAACTGATCCAGGTTAAAAATAACTATTTAGGGATGGTGGGAGGTACACAAACACAATTGGAGGGTACGGCAGGTGGGGCACAGAATGGAGCAGAGAAGTTGAGAGCAGTGGCAGCTGCCTTGGCTGTCAGCCACCATCAGAGGAAATGCCAAGAGAAAGCTCAGCCTGTGCTCACGTGCTCTTCTTCTTCCAGCTGTGGTCCAGAGCTGGCCATCTGCTCAGCGAGATCTCTTCTAACTCTTCCTTTCACCCAGGTCTTACTGGCCCAGCTGAGCTGCTGCTGGAGTTAACCCTAGCTCACTTGGGTCAAAATGAGCTGGGTTATCTTCAACAGCTAAGTCATAGGTTTGTGTTAACCCAGGTGTCTCTGATGGTGATGAGACTGCAGTGTGGTCAGGCAAGAGGGAAGCAGGAGATAGTTCAGCACAGGGAGCAGTGACAGGCAGCCAGGGACAAGGTAGGACTAGTTTGCAGCTGGAAGATAATATGTGAATACTAAGTTATGAATGCTGGCAGTAGTGATATGGTTGTTTTTTCATGTTGCTGTGGCTGATTTCCTTGCTGGCTAATGGCAGATTTGTCCAGAGATACTGGTGTTAAGGGGATGGCATCAAAGGGGATCTTGCAATACGATTTCTTTTCATACAACAACCTGAAATACATATCACAGCCTTTGCACATAAATGGAGTGGAGCAAGAAAGATGCTTCTTCAGTACTGTGTGTCTTGACTAAAGTGTGCCACTCAGCCAGTAGCCAACAGAAATAACATCAATGAACTGAGTAAAGATACTTCTAAGGAAATGCCAGATAAAAAAGGCCAAATTAAGCAAGATATTGAGGAAACCTAGAAATAAATGGATTTATGCTTTCAAAGTATACTTTTGAAAATAATTATGCGATAAAAGCAAAACCGAATGACTCTATTCTTCTGTTGTTCTGTTCAATATTATCTAACATTTCTCCTCCTGCCCTTCTGTGTTAAACTGGACTTGGGTACCTGCTTAGAAAGTTTCTCTAGAACATAGATCAAAGTATCATCCACTGGCTGCTTTTAACAAAAAAAAATTAATTGAAAGATGTATTTATTTATTTTTACACTTCTGTTCCCACTGACTGTAGAAAAGGAGTGGTTGTGTGAAGGGTTACCATGGAACAGAAGCAGTCTTTCATTTTCTTCCCACTTCTGGTCAGATCTGGGGACCCCAATGGGCATTTCTTCCTCCCCCCAGTAGCTCCCAAGCTGAGGGAGATGCAGCTGCTCTCTTGGGGGAATTGTTTACCTCTCTGTGGAATCATGTCCCAGTCAGCTATGTGCTAAGAATGTGAATAATTTTGCTGCGGCTTCTTTACGTGTAAAAAGCCTGACCTTAAGATATTTTATCCATCTGGGATTTTTTCTTTTTCTGTTTTGCCTCTAGCACTGGTAGAATTGAGAGTTTTATCTTGCAACTGCAGAAATCTGCAGTCACTAGCAGTCCTGGAAAGCATTTAGTACAAAGGGGTATTTTTGTTGTCTTAAAAATCATTAAGTGGCCATCAGTGATGTTTAGGAATTGTTAACTTTTGGATCTGTAGTTGTACATGTGTATTTGATAGAGTTAATGGAACTTAATGCTGCATGGAGACTTCTGGAAAAATGTCTAATGAGATCCCTACTGCTGCAGAGTTTGAGTATATTGTATTACAAGGTTGACCATATTGATTTTAAAAAGTTAAAAGCTGAATCCGTACTTTACATTTTTGAGAGAGATCATTTTTTAAAAAAAGAAATATTACAATGAAGCCATCAGATGCAAAAATGGCAACAAGTTCTTTTTAAAAAAATAATATTGTATGTAAATCACAGAATGTTAGGACCTGGAAGGGACCTCGAAAGATCATCTAGTCCTGCCAGAGCAGGATTCCCTAGACCAGGTCACACAGAAGCGAGTCCAGGAGGGTTTTGAATACCTCCAGAGAAGGAGACTCCACAACCTCTCTGGGCAGTCTGTGCCAGTGCTCTGGCACCCTCATTGTGAAAAAACTTCTACATCTACCTTCTCTTTGAACAATAAGTATGTCAGATTGTCTTACCCATCACACTTACATTCTGCATGTGTGTTTATGTGTCTGTACTGAAAAATATGAACCTCAAGATAAAAAAACCCCAGATGTTTCTTCAGTCGCATGAGTTGTGCTGTGTTGGACTGTGATGCAGAGAGAAAAGTAGCCTTCATTTGTCTCACAATGGAGCTGTATTTCTCAGAAGTAATTTTTTTTTCAACTGTGCATTACTGCTTGATGTTAGTTGGGATTAGTTGCCTTAAGTAGGCAGCACACAGTAAAAATGACAAAGGCACCGTTAACAGGAATAGATGAAGGTCAGATTTGTAGAGTTGGATATGGAGGAACAGCTGACTTTGGCAGTGCAAAAAGTTCTTCCAGTCTTTGACACAATTCCTTCCTGGGCTTTAATTTACAAGCTCTGAATATTTGTAGAAATCCTCTTTTATACATAACTCGGTATGTATGTATCTTTATAGTAGAAGGAAAAGAAGAGGAAGCACTCATCTTAGTGTCTGTGGCCACTGAAAAGGAATACTTTGCTATAGGAATAGCATTATTCTAAATGTAATGCTAGCCAAATGCTACCAGCTAATGTGTGAGCAATAAAATTAGCAAACACGTCACTTGCTCCTAACGAAGAAGAATAATCTCATCATGAAACCTTCACTGAATTGCTATTCTGTCTAGCTTGATTTACTTGCCCCAACAGAGTAAGAAATTGCTGTCTCAAAAAAACCCCACAAAACAGGGAGATGAGAGCGGGATGTGAATGCTGATAGGAAGGAGTCATGCTATCATTCTGGCAGCTCAGTATATGAAAAGCAGGTCTGAAGGAGAGCGGGGATGGCCTACTGCTCTTGCAGCAAATGTACCCTCATTAGTAATAAGTGTAAAATACCAAGACTGCAAAACATCCCACCTGAGAGAAAGAAAACTTAACTGAGAGAACCTGAGTCCAAGAGAATACTTCAAGTTTATATAGTGCTCTTAGAATGGCAGCTGGTTTTTGCACAGTGAGGTGTTGCTTTTGCTGGAACTGCCTTCTTAAAATATTTAATAATTTTAAGATGCATTATATCAGGAGTAGGTTTTTGGTTTTGTTTTTTGAGATTGCACACCTTGAGTGTAGAGACACTCACTTGGACTCCTGCAGTACAGAGTAGCAGATGCCTTTTTTTTATGGCTGGGTTTCATGTATAAGGCTCCTGTTACACAGCTGGAAATGAAGCTATGGTGGATTGTCCTTCTTAAAACAACAGTGCTATCCTGCACTGTGGGGCACCTTTCCCTCAAGATTAGGTCCAGTTCTGCCTCAACTTTGAAGATGCCTTCTGTGTTCTAAATGTGTTGAGAGTTTGTGAGCTTTCAGTGGAATCAATAAATTCCTGAAGGCAACTTTTTTCACCAGGAACTTGTATTGGTTCTTTGGTGGGTGCTGCAGTGGCTGCCTGTTGAGGGGGCAGGAGTGGACTGGAGCCTGAAACTGCTACAAACCGAACTATGTCCAGAGTGATGGAAGGTTCCTGGTAACCAAAATGAGAGCATTTCAGGGAACTAAAAGAGCACCTTTGGAAAGCTGTTATGTACACATGTGCACATGTGTGTGTGTGCATTCACACATGTATGAAGTAAGCAAAACTCTTCAATGCTTCTCTGAAACAAACCTGCCATTGCAGTAACTTGTAAGTGCTGTTTATATAACATGATTTGACCCCAGTATAAGATTTCTGAATTAGCAATAACAGCACCTCTGGTTTGAGTTCCCTCTGCTCTAGTGCTAAGGAAAGATTAAGAAAGATTTGTACAACTGTCTCTGTCGATGCACCCGCCATGGGTCATTTAGTTAGTCTGAACTCTAAATAGTTTAAATAGCTCTCCAGTGAGCAGACTTAAATAGTAACGAGGAATAGTTATGGCTGTATATACAATTGTGTGTTCTGTTATAAGTTAGAAATCCCTTTTTAGAATAGGCCTCTTCTCTTGTTTATGCTGGGTTCAGTGTAGTGCAGAAGGCTTCAGGTGCCTTCACACAGTAAAAGGGGTTTTGTGCAGCTAGGAGACACCTCAAGCAGTGAAGACATACACATACACACTTTTCCCTCTCTTTTATTTTATTGTTAATGCAAACCTCACCCCTTGAATTTTGGTATATAGGTAGTTCTTGAGTACTATATGTGTTCAAGGCTTAATACTGCATGCTCACTCCTTACATCTCTGTTCTGATGTGGGATCTGAAGCAAAGTATGTGTTTTCCAGAATGGCAGCTTCCTGTGCTCGTTGAGATATTACTGCTGCCTGTTACTGTTTGCCAAGTTTGATTGCTAAATCAGGAGCCCCTGCTCCTTCAAAAGCTGGGGAAGAGTGGATGGCTTCAGAAAGAGGTGTTAAATCTTCTGGAATAGGCAAGTCACCATGTATCTTGTGTGCTAAGTGTCACTCTCTCCACCAAATATCTAGGGGAACAAGGGTTCTACCACCAGTTCTTCAGCCACAGATGTGCTTTTTCCAAAGTGCCTAACATGCTTCCAGAAATGCTATATGTTTGTGTAAGTATGTATAATGAACAGTTAAGAACCTTATTTCTTAATGGAAGTGTTGTGTCATTTTAAATACATTGTTTACAGGAGGCTCACAGGCTTATTTGAGATTGGATTAATTTCAACAAAATCACATACACAGACATGCACACATATAATATCTATGTGCATGTCTGTATGTAAACACATGTACTCTCTGGGACATTAACAGGAGCTGTCTTATTGATTTGAAAGCTGAAATTGCACTCCATATGTGTTTTTTCTTTAAACAGATTGCATCTCTTGAATAGTGCATCTCTTGAATAGTTCATCAGAGCTTCTTGAAGTGTTTACATGCATGCTCTTTGTCTGGAGATTCTTTGTTATAAATACTCCCTTATTTTACAAGCATTTGTTTGGAAATATGTTGAGCAGCCATACTTGATTTACTTCCAAATGTCTTAACTTTGGGACCTTGGATTGGCTTGTAGCCTGAAGTTTGTGTCTCTCCTTTTCACACAGGGCCATATTTGAACAACTTGTGGAACACAAGGACTGTAGTGTAAAATGGCAGGTGAAATCCATGTGAAATGTCCATGGCCAAACACAGTAAATACACCTACCTTGTGTAGTGTATTATGTCTGTCTGTCTCGCTAAAGACTAAAAGTCTGAAGGTAATCAGAATGAGCAGTGGTGTAGCAGTGAATGTTATGTTAGGTTTGTTTTTATTTGTTATTCTTCTGGTAGAATGTTTACCAGAGCATTATATTGTTTCCACATCCTCCTCCTATCTTTTGGGCGTACTACCTTTAGAATCGTCAAGAGTTGGAAGGGACCTTAAAGATCATCTAGTTCCAACCCCCCTGACTCTTCAAATATCCCTTGAAAATGTTATATAAAAACTTTCTGGTTTAAGTTGTTCCTTACCTGTAATTCCTCATTCACAGTCAGTTATTTTTTTCATATGTTGATGTGATTTAACTTAGTGAGTCTTGGGTTTCATCACCTATCCATATTCTTTTTCTGTCTGCTGCAACCATATGTACTACAGAGTGTCTCTTCTGCATGCTTTTCCCATTTATAACTCTGGTATTAAAGGGAAGAAAAAGAGGAAATAAAAGAAAGGAAGCACTTTGCCAGTGTGAAGTGGGAGTGCTCAATCAGTGCAAAGCAGGGTTGAAGCATCTGACCAAAATAATGACTTTTAGGGCAAGAGTGCTACCAGAACTGAAAATAAGTTCAGGAGCACAAAGGCTAGAAATACTGCAAGCCAGGACTAAAGGCCAGGATTAAAGCCCCAAACTCGAACTTCCTCTGCTGAAATCAACAAAGGAAAGGAATGATTTTATCACAACAATAACTCTTTCCACTAGTGTTAGCATGTCATTAAGATGGTGTGTGCAGCTGTTATCAAAGCCATGTCTCAGTCTTACCTTTCTTGATACAGAGATGGGCTTCTACAGCAATGAAGAGATTGAAGAGCCTGCTTTACAAGAGAAAACTAAAAGAATGTGGTTTGTTTAGCCCAGGAGGCAAAGCTGCAAGCATCACCAAGGATGAAGGGGGCTCACACTCTCTAGGTAACTGCAGAGATTGTCAAAAGACAATCAAAACTAAAGGCAGGGGAAATTAACTGACCCAGTGTAATTTAGGCTGAAAGTACAGGGGAGTTTTATCACCTCCAAAGCAGTACAGCTTAGAGGGAGCTTTGTAACAGGAGCAGTGGGAACAGAAAACTCTTAACTAGCTATAGGGCAGATCTCTGTTAGTTTCTGAATGGATTACATGGTGAATGGACTTAAGTGATGCTATGGCAAACAAATGGGCACTCAGTAGGTTTCCTGCTTTTTTCATGCACTAAAACTGAAGAGCACCAATGATTCTTAGGATGGTTTCTTAATTAATTATTTTAATCAGAATTATAGTTAGGCATGAGAATTTGTGGGAAAAATCTAGCCCCTGGTGTTAGCAATCTGAAAGCATGCAAAACAAGAGAAGAGTACAATATTGGGTGAAGCCTCCAACTAGAGAATAATTATAGGTAGGAAATACTACAAAATAACTTTTTCTGTTCTTTGGGGTTGCAGCAATCCTGATACATTGTTTCAGGAACACATTGTTTCCTGAATTTAATCTTAGACTTTGTATGGTTGAAGTCATGAATGAAAATTTCTACAATGGTGGGCTATCACAGAAAGGTTCATAATCAATTCTGTATCATCTTTTCTGGCATGAGCTTTAGTTTTTTCCCTTCTGCAGGGATCTTGTATCTATTTCCTGCATCTGTCACCCATCCTTAGTTGTGAATGGAAAGCAAGTAATTATTTTTTGTTGTTGTTAGCAATTAATTACCCTTGCCAAATCTTGGAGGACCTATTGTCTCCTTCAGACACAATGTTCTTGGGAAAAAGTCTTACTTATTGTAACCTCTTGTGCAATCTTCACTTGGATGACAAATACATCTTGGCAAGAAAGAGCTTTCTGAATGAAAAATGTTGCTGGACAACCCTGTAGTACAGCAAGAACGCAAGCCTCTGCCAATGCTGGTGGAGCACAGCCAAGCGGGAGGGTAAAATGGGGAAAGCCTTTCACGTTGACTACAGAGCACAGAGTGAGGTGAAATCTGTATATGCACACATCCAAATATCTGTTTACCATCAAACAAGGATTTTCCCTGTTGAGCATCTGAGCCAAAGGGTGGCCTTCCTTCGAGCAAAATCTTAAAATCCCCTGGGAACCTCCCTTCTACCAGCATAAGGCTGGGGAAATAATGGAGAGCATGTTGACCATGCAGCTGTCTGGTTTGGGTAGCCACTGTAGGAACTACAGGAACTAGTGAAGAAACGCCCCACTCACCATTTTTCTCTGTGAACCTACAAATTTGGGATCCTGCAGAGTTGCCTCAAGCTGCTTCATGATTCATGGCCTGACTTTGGTTTTCCATTAGATCTATCCAGAGCCACAGCTGACCACTGAAACCTTAATTTAATATTGCAGCTGTAACATTGATTACAAGATTATTTGAGTTAAGTGTAAAAGTATGTTTTCTGCATGCAGTTTTTTTGCTTTTAGTTCTTCTGATTTTTTTTCACCAACTGCTAGTGATGTCTGGAAGAGAAAAGGTGCATAAAAGCCCTGCACAGAAAGATGTTTCAGTCCTCTGAAGGGAATATACAGAATGCAAAGAATGAATTGGGGCCAGGACCTCTCTGTTCCCTTGTGGTTTATATGCGTGTTGCCAGTGGCTTGTGTTTCTCCTTGCAGGCTGACAGCTGGCTGTGTGTTTAGCAGAACACAGCCAACAGCCAGGTTTCTCAAGCCATGCTGCGGCTGACAGTATTTGGCCTCGTGAAGAGGAAACGATCCGAACCAGAGGGCCTGATGCAGTGTACCTTGCAGTTAATGGAAATCTTTGTTGACTTCAGCGGGAGCTGAATTTGGTCCTGTGCCTGCTTGAATGTTTTGGTGTTGGATATGGCTGTGAGCAGATTTTTTTTTTCTTTTCTCACTTCTAGTCTTTCTTCTCTTCCCCTTCTAGAAAACATACCTTAGAGAGGAGTAAAATACAGCTGCATCTGTGACAGCGTAGTTGTACACTTTTGTCCATGCCCAGTGTCTGTCCTCTTGTTTCCTCAGCCCTTCTACAGTCTACATTATCAGTCTGCAAGATTCTGACATTGATTTTTCTCCTCCTTCTTGTGCCGTTCTGCTGCTTCTTATGAACATCCTCCATTTCACTTACACCTCTGCTCTCCAACAAGTGTAATTACTGACACTGCTTAATCCATCCGCCCTTCTTCCCATCCTTCAAAATAGTCCTTATATCAGTTTCCAGCAAATGCAGCTTAGGCTCTGGTCCCTGCCATCAGCAGGGAACCATTTTTCCCTTCAGCAGGCTAGTAGAGGCCAGCCTTTCACTGCCGTGTCCCAGCCATGCTCCTTTGCTCAGTGTTGCTCATCACTGTATTGGTGGAGAGAGCCGCCATGCCACATTAACCAGTAGCAACTTCTGGCACAAAGCATGCCCTTTGTGAACCTCAGCCGTGCATCGGTTTGTCCCTCATCCCTAATGAATAGGTGCTGGAATGAATGGAGCTCTCTTCTGGTAGCTTCCGGAGAGGAGAGAGCTGTAGGCATGAAGGATAGAACCATAGAATCTTTATGGTTGGAAAAGACCTCTGAGGTCGTCAACAGTACCATGCTCACCCCTAAACTATGTCCCCAAGAACCACATCTGCACATTTTTTGGTACACTTCCAGGGACAGTGATTTCACCACCTCCCTGGGTAGCCTGTTCCAATGCCTGATAATTCTCTCAGTGAAGAAATTCTTCCTAATACCTAATCTGAACCTACCCTGGCACAACTTGAGGATATTTCCTGTAGTTCTGTCACTTGTTACTTGGGAAAAGAGATTGAGCTTCACCTTACTACAGCCTCCTTTCAGGTAGTTGTAGAGAGTGAGCAGGTCTGCCCTGAGCCTCCTCTTCTCCAGACTAAACAACCTCAGTTCCTTCAGCCACTTCTCATAACATTTGTGCTCTAGACTCTTCACTAGCTTCATTGCTCTTTGGACACACTCCAGTAGCTCAATGTCCTTGGCAGTGGGAAAAACAGTGCAGAGGAGGTCAAAGGCCATCTCTCTTCCAACCAGAACAATTCTATGATCCTGTAGCAGTGCTAGAGCTTCTTGTTGCCCTCCACTGTCCTGGATTATTGCATACCCCCAGAGGGGTTTGTCTGCTGGGTGGAGAATTATAATTGTGTGATCTGCCTCTGAGAAAAACCCTTTCCTTTTGTAAATGGAGTGTTTATTTTTTTGTTGGTCACTCTCCGTTTGCTTGGAAGATGATGCAAGGCTTTGTGAATTAGCATCAGAAATTGGGGCTATTTGTGTTTCAGGATAGCTGTAGTGGAAAGGGCAAAGCTATGGGGTGGTGTGCAGAGGAATCACAGATGTTCTTTTGAACCACAAAAAAACTTACTTCATTTTTTCCAGCAGTAATGTAAATGCTAAGCAAACAGGGTATGTAGTGAGGAAACTGTTTGGAGGGTGGGAGCTGACCTAATGAAAGATGAGAGGCAGTGAGCTGGAGAACAGGGGTGCTGCGGCACTGGGGGCTTGCAGGGGTGACATTGTCAGCGACACATCTGCTAGTCCTAAGCTCTTACTGGCCCTCCTAGGTTATTGTATGGTCCATTGTGAAAAGTACTGGGCTTTTCCTCTCCCTTTATTCCAACTAAGTTTGAATATGAATCCCCTAACATATCTGGCTGAAGGTAGAACATGCAGCTTCAAATAGACCAATGTCATCTTTATTCTGCTTTCCTGACATAAACAGTGGGAAAAAGGAGAAAGTAGTGCTGCAGTATGGGGGTGGAGGGTTGTTTTCAGAGGTGTTATCACTATGTTGCTGTTAGAAAAATAACCTGTTTTAGCCTTTTTGAATTTTTTACAGTCAGCACAGCTAAGAACGGGAGAAATTGATTATATGGGCTGTTTTATTAACCATTAAGATAATTGTTTACCAAGCATTTATTCTTTGTGTATTCCATTACAAATAAAACAAAACCCCGAAACAAACAAACAACAAAAAACCCAAACAAAACAGAAATCCAACCGAAATGTGCATATGGAGTGCATTTGATTTAGGAAACTTTAGGACTTGTGATCTAAGGCTAGATCCAGTCAGTGTAGATGGTCAGTGTGTGTTAGCAGCCCTGTGAAACTGGGCTGTAAAGCCCAGAGTCCTGGATGGTGAGAATGCTGAACATTAGGATGCAGGTTTGTTAGTACTTTAGAAATGTATCCAAAGGAAGAAAAGAGAAAGAAAGAGAGGGAAAAAAAACCCCAAAAACATTGTGGGAAATTCTTTCCTTTATACATAATAGTTTTCTGTTGATTTAAAATTGCCCTTAGTAATGTGTTGGTGCCAGTGAAATATTTCAGCTATAGGAAATGTGATACCAACTACTGCCTTTCTATGAATTATGAGTCATAAATTGTATGAAAAATATTCAGACTTGCGATAGCTATTCCCCAAGCAGAACCTCTGAGTAATGGAGAAAATGCTGCCATTTTGAGGGGAGTAGGAGGGGACTGAGCTAAGCAAAGCAAAATGCTAAGTGCCAGCGTGTGGCTCTGTGCTAAGTGTGAATTAATGTCATCTGAGATGATCCTCCCTTGCTAAGTAAACACTTAGTGTGTTACATGTACTTGCAGTTCAGTCAAGTAAAGTTGCTCTTTGCTCCAGATGGTATAGGGGGGGGACATACATGTTGGGGCTACCTGACTGCTAGTCAGTGCTCAGAACTGACCTCTGGGTAAGTTACCTGTCAGTAAGTCAAGCCAAGAAGGCAGAAAATCCATCTGATTCATTGCTCAGTGGGCAGGTTGCAACTACACGTGGCCCATCCCTAAAAATTGTGATAAAGTGGCAAGATAATTGGATATCTGATGTTTGCAGGCAAGTCCTTGGTGGTGACATTAATTTAATCCAATTTTAGTCATCTAAGAGCTAGGGGTCTAGTTATTATTCCCCTGATGTTCTGTCACCAATTTTGGTTAATCTCTGATCGTTTCATGAATTGCCTTTTAGAGGTGATTACAGAAAGGTTCTCAGCAGCTACTTTTAACTTGATATCTAGCTTTATGATGGATGAAGTTCAGTGAGTTGAATTTTCAACATTAAAGCTCTGGATTTCAGTTTCTTCATGGTCATTTCAGAAAAGACCATGCAACTTTGTGAGGATTTGCGAATTCTGCTTTGCAGCTGGAGGTGGAGTTGTTGTTGAAAGGTATTCTATATACCTGACCTATAAGTAAAAGCATAAACAAGCTGCAGGAGTGTGCGACTTGCTGGCTGAAATTCAGGGGATGCTAACCATGGCTGTGTTAGAGTAGTTTAAGTGGAGCATTCATATTTGTCCCAGTTTTAGTTTTCAGGTTGTGTGTCTGGCACCCGTATTAACTTCTCAGTGATGGATGTGTGCCCAAAAAAATACAGCTAAAAGGCTAACAATGTGGCATGCAGTCCAGTGTGCCTAGTCATTTTCCAAACAGATAGTGAATGATATCCCAGCTGCAGTGAAAACAGCAGTCTTTCTTCTTCACTGACTCTAGTCAGCTTGGTTGTAGGCATTGCCACCTTTCTCACGAAGCACACTGAATCAACCTACATTTCTTTCACACAGCGAACTACACTATAATGCCACATTGAGATCAGCCCCTACCTAGTTAGCTTCTTGTGGCATCTCTGAAAGGGTAAAGCTTCCACTGTGTTCAGGTATGACTAAGAGACATGCTCTCAAATACCAAAAGCTAATTTTTTCTTTCTGATTCATCCTTTGTCAAACTATGCTGCCTTTTCCAGACCTGATTCAAAGTTTATTTTCAGGACTCTTAAAGTACGCATTTGAATTTGATGCTTCTTTAATTGCTGGAGTCTGGCTAGGTTGTTTTCTTCATGCAAATTTTTTCAAACTACAAGTTCATTTGGCTTCGGGTATCTGTGGTCCAGTGTGAACTATAAAGTGTTTCTATGAATGTAAGAACACTGACTGCTTTCTAGCCTGCAGTACAGTGCTTGGGCTTTGTCTCCATGCGATTCAGATCTTGTTTGTTTTATACAGGAGATGGCTGTCCGAGCACTGAAGCAGACGGGTAGCAGAAGTATTGAAGCAGCTCTGGAGTATATCAGTAAGATGAGCTATTTGGATCCTAGAAATGAACAGATAGTACGTGTAATTAAGCAGACCTCACCAGGTAAATATGAACCTTTTTTTTAATTGTGTTCTTCTTTCTTGCAATAAGCTAGTTTTCAAAGCAGAGTGTTGCTGGTGAGTAGTGAGTTAGCAGTATTCAGTAGTAGCTTCATAGGATGTGGCGAAGTGAACATGGCCCTGCAAAGTGAGCTGAGCTGGAAGCAGAATGCAACTCACCTGCTAGGTAAGAGTTGTCCGTGTGTGCATTCGTAGTCCACCTTCTTAAACACAAAGCTATTTATCCTTCAGTGCAAGTCAGCTCAGTCATCTCAAATGCAGTGTGAGGGAAAAGCTTGTGCATAGGTAATTGCAATGGAGATTGTGAGATAGCTCACTTCCCAAGAATTCGTTCATATTAATATCCTTGTAAGTATACTGCAGAAATAGCTTGGGACAAGATAGCAGAAACTTTTCCAACTCATCCCTGCTAGTCTGCTTCAACTCTGTTTCATGTAAAATTAGCAAATTAGAGGATTCGGGCTCTGCATATGCCTCATTGGAAAACGTCAGACTGCAGCTGACAAAAGGCCTTGCAAGAGTTGTTTCCATTCATATATTAGCACTTAAAGCACTGCAGAATGCTTTTGATCTGGGGTCGTGATACACTCCAGTTTGGGTAGAGTTTCATATTTTTATCTTCTTTCAATTTCAAAAATTGTCCAAGCAGCTTGGCCTTGCATTACCATAAGAGAGCTGCCAATTATAGATTTCACTTTAAAGAGTACTGATTATTTGTCCCACTTGATTCCATTCAAGACACACATCACTGTTTGTGAAAGTGTCATTTAGTGTGGAGGCAGCCTCTTCAGTGTGCAGAGACAGTGCATAGGCCTGTCTTAGTAATGTGCATGTCCTTGTTTGTCTGTATATAGCAAGATTTGTGTGTCAAGGCAGGGACTCAACAGCTATGCTCAGGTGTGCTGCACCTGGCCTAGGTGGAACATGCTTTAATGCAAGTAATTGGAAAAGCTTGCAATGAAGTGTTCAAGCCTCTTAGCTCAATACAGCTATTCTTGCAGACCTTGTGAAGTCAAGAAGTTAAAAGGAAATTGTTTAGGCATAAATGGCCCAAGTTCTGTGATTTGTGGAAGCCAAAGAACCAGAAGGAGAACAAAAAAAGAGCAACAGCACAGAGTCTCCCCTTGTGTTTTTAGCACAGTGGTGATACACTGCAATTTGTCCTCAGATCAAAGAACTGGTGAAAAGTGTCATTAACACTTCCAGTGTAGGAATGCTGCGATTTTGTCTCTGCACATTCTTCAAACCGAGATCAACATATTGACACCCTGAAGGATTTGCCTTCCAAACAGATGAAAGATCAGGGGATACTCTTTGTCTAACACATTGGAAGGAATACAAGACAAACTGTGTGATACCTTTGTTGTAAATGAAGGAGGGGGAAACAAGGATTTTTGAGGAGAACGATGAAACAGAGAGATGTAAACAGATCCCCAGCATCTGCAGTGAGCTGATGGTACAGAAGATGCGGGCCGTGTGATGACCTAGTAGCTTACAGTAATGTTGACTTTTAAGTTGTATTGACAGTCCTTCCAGGAGCATTTTTTTCTCCCATTGGTGATGTACTTAACCCCCTGCTCTGTAGCTTCCTCCTATTTGTGAGTAATAATTGGTAATACTGGTGCAGCTTTAAATTTCAGGCTAGTGTAATCTAATGATTTCATAGTTAAGGAATTTATACTTTTATTTTCAAGATTTGATAGGACTCCCTGATGATTCCTGGCATGAGCAGTGTTGTGGGCTGGTAGCTTGTTATCAGTAGTAATACTTGGCACCTATAACTTCAAATGTTCTGCGTGCTTAATTTAGATTTTGGAAGGTGTTTTTATAACACATACTCCCTACGCAGTGTGCATTTGTGTGTGGGGGTCTGTATGTATAGATGGATGAGTAATGCAAATTGGTTCACCTGAATTGCTTCCTAACATTCTGCTGTGTTCTTTTTATAAAGGAAAGGGTATTGTGCCAAATAATGTAACCCGCAGGCCAAGCTTTGAAGGATCAAACGAATCTTTTCCGTCCTACCATCAGATCAGTAATGCAGCCTATGAAGGGACAGGCTTTGGAGCAGAAGGTGCAAATATGCTTACTGAAGTTCCAAGGCCATACATGGACTATTTAATCTCCACTTCACAGTCTACAGCTATGAATGCTCCTGTACAGCGACCCTCTGGAGTAGGCACTCACAGCGCACCAACAAGCCATCAGCAGAAAACATACTCTGCAAATATTGAATCTTCTGTGATTAATTACCCAATGGCTAATCACAGCAGTCAAGCCTTGCAGCTGCAGGTGTCTCACGGCTCCAACAGCCAACATTACAGTAGACAGCACATGATGGTGCAGGGGGAACCCATGGGGTATGGTGTTCAGCGGAGTCCATCCTTCCAAAACAAGATGCAGCAAGAGGGAGGATACACCAATCTCCCGAATAAAGGGGCAGTTGTTCAGAATAATTCTGGTCATGCATTTCAGCAGGCACCGGCAAGCCTGTATATATCACATTCTCACCACAAACAGACAAGTCCTTCTTCTCATCAAATGCATGTGATATCCAGAAGTCCAGCCTTTGCTAATGACTTTTCAGACAGTCCACCACAAAATCTATTAACTCCATCTAGAAATAGCCTAAACGTGGACCTCTATGACATGAATAATACTCAAGTTCAGCAGTGGCAGGGAGCAGCACCATCACGCCGAGATTCCTTACAAAATCCAGGAATAGAAACGTCTCCACGGCAACATGTATCCTACAGACCCGATGCCACAGTGCCAAGCAGAACAAACTCATTTAACAACCACCAGCAACAGCCACAAGTGACAGTGTCTATCAGACAGGTTCCACCAGGAAAACCTGATCCTTCTCTTACATCTCCAAATACAATCACAGCAGTGACATCTGCTCATATTCT
The DNA here is from genome assembly GCA_013399015.1 of Galbula dea. Classification (NCBI taxonomy): domain Eukaryota; kingdom Metazoa; phylum Chordata; class Aves; order Piciformes; family Galbulidae; genus Galbula; species Galbula dea. Next base: position 94,636 of record VWZX01008725.1, on the reverse strand, counting down.
TCAGCCAGTGAAGAGCATGCGAGTGATGAGACCTGAGCCTCAGACTGCAGTGGGACCTTCCCATCCTGGTTGGTTACCTGCGCAGGCACCATCTGTGGATGGCTTGGAGATCATTGAGCAGCACGTGCCGCCTGTTGGAGCAGCTAATGCTTATCAACTAGATGTGGATTATGGTAACCAGGAACTGCGGTGTCCACCACCACCATATCCCAAGCATTTGTTACTTCCCAGTAGCTCTGAACAGTTTGATATCAACTGCTTATGCATGGGTGTGGAGCAGACCCTCCGTGTAGTTCCCAATTCAACATGCAATAAGGCTGAGGAGAGCAGTGAGCGAAATGATAAAAGCAGCAAGAACACTAAGGCTGAAAAACCAAGCAAGGATAAAAAGCAGATTCAGACATCTCCAGTGCCTGTGCGAAAAAATGGCAAAGACGAGGAAAAGCGGGAATCCCGAATAAAGAGCTACTCACCTTTTGCCTTCAAGTTCTACATGGAGCAACACGTAGAAAATGTCATAAAGACCTACCAGCAGAAAATTAACAGAAGATTACAATTGGAGCAAGAAATGGCAAAAGTAATTATCATTCATTTGTTATAATAAAAGCTACTGGGGTCAAGTTGATTATTACTATTTTTAATCAGTTAAAACATTTATAAAGGCAGGCTCCACAGGAAGTGGAGTATTCCAACACTTCCCTATACCAGACTATTTTCATTTAGAAGTGTGGGTGAGGGTCTGGGTGGCTGTTTGAAAAGCCTGACATGTGAAATAATATGTATTCACAACAGAAAAGTAAAATGAAGCAACACCTCCCCTCCTCCCATAGTAGGAAAATATTAGGTTTGCTTAGGCAAGAACTCAGAAGCCACATTTGAGGTTGAGGTGCTTCTGGCAATACTTCAGCAGCTCTTGCAAAACTCTGAAAAAGTTTTCCCTTTGCTCCAGTTTTTCCTCACTGTTCCACGATACCCAAACACTCACCAGAGCCATGGTTCAATTTAACAGTATATTCACTGTGCCATAATTTCAGATGAATATGTAATACTTGACTGGAAGCTGTATGTTGAACACATGTAAATGATAACATGAACGTAATTGTATCTTGACCAGCTTGAACAGGCTGTGGGACCCTTACTGGAACTTCTTCTAGAAGCAGGTCTCGGGGAGGTGTACTCTGAGTGAGAAGGCTTCTTACATGATAAATTCTAGCTCTTAAACCTAAGCTGATTCAGGTAGGGCTGCTTAAAACAGAAATGCCAAGTTCTGGTGGTTATTCTGACAGTTTTGGTTTTAATTTTAAAATGTGGAAAAGGTTTTTTTTCTAAGGCGTGACTAGAATATGATGAGTCTACTTTTGTATTTAAGGATAAACTCTTAAGAAAAGCTATTTCTACTCCATAATGGATAATAATTAACTACTGCATCTTCCCTGGCACAGTCAGTTTCCAGAGTCAATTAATTTGATGCTCACATTGCTCGAGAAGACTCAGTGGTTGTTTGTTGATGTTAAAATTAAACGAATATGCTTCTAAAATCTTTTGGAAAGTCAGCATTTTAGTGACAGTTAGTAGTTTATCCTCACTGCAAGTACAGATTGTGTTGCATTGCTTGGATTTACTGAATATTTCTGAGATAGGGAATGATCTCTGGAGAAGTAAACCAGCAGCTAATTGCATTAGTTCTTCTCTTCTGATTTTTCAGCTTCTCCTCACTTTGTAACTCAGAAATAATTCAGCCATAAACAAAACCAGTTCCTTCCCTTAGCAACCTCATCACTAGCTGGAATAATACACTCAGGAGATTTTGGCTATCTGAATATGGCTTTATTCTAGAATTAACCAAGAGCACAACACACTTAATTTTAAAACAATAAACATTTCCTTTATTATGGGTTGATGAACTTCCCTTACATTTTAAAAATGGTATTACTTGGTTTTGGCTGTTGCCTTTGGTCTGAAAATTTATTCTACCTGTTCTGCAAGTTTCTGCAGACCTCCTCCATCCTTTATTTTTCTAAATGTCATTTTTATACTGTGAGGCTTTCACTGCCAACATTCATCTTTAAAGACTAGAGTTCAGGAGATCTACAAACTTTGAGAGTGGTGGCTGTGTATGGCAGAGAAAGAAAAACAGTTTCTGAAGAAGGTGGTTCCCAAGGCACTTGAGAATGTGTAGATGAAAACCAGCTTCTTAATTACAACACAAAACCGAACAGCCAAACAGCAATCAAGGTGGGAACTGTTAATGTGGGTTGCCCTGGAGAACCATTCATGAACAAAGTGGACTGCTACATCTAGGTTTGTGTTTCAGGTTAAGTTAAGCAGTACTGGCTATGCACATACTTGTAGTGGAGTGCAGTGCCACAGTGCACACTTGAAAGGTGTAAACCAAATGGCATGATCAGGTTTGTTGTATTCCCCTCTCTGACAGTATTGCCCCATGCCTCCTCGTTTGGTCAGATGAGAAAGGCAGACCAGTCTCAGATGCAGCAAGTTCAGGTAACACGTTAGGGCACAGTGAATTTACTGGTGTTTCAGAATACCTCAGGAGACTGACAAGAGAGTATATCTCTCATAAATACATTTTTTCTGGTTCTTGGTAAATTTTTCTGAGAAATATATTTTGGGAATGCTCATTTATTGTTCTCTTGCTATGAATCCAACAATGCTAGCTCTTGTGGTTTGCTTTTCTTTGTAAAGGCTGGCCTTTGTGAAGCAGAGCAGGAACAAATGAGGAAAATTCTCTACCAGAAGGAGTCCAACTACAACAGACTTAAAAGAGCCAAAATGGACAAATCTATGTTTGTGAAAATCAAGACTTTGGGTATTGGTGCCTTTGGAGAAGTATGCCTGGCCTGCAAAGTGGATACCCATGCCCTGTATGCCATGAAGACTCTACGAAAGAAAGATGTGCTAAACCGGAACCAGGTGGCTCATGTCAAAGCAGAGAGGGACATACTTGCCGAGGCAGACAATGAGTGGGTGGTTAAACTCTATTATTCCTTCCAAGATAAGGACAACTTGTACTTTGTGATGGACTACATCCCTGGTGGGGATATGATGAGTCTACTAATTCGGATGGAAGTCTTTCCAGAGCATCTGGCTAGATTTTATATTGCAGAGCTCACTTTGGCTATAGAGAGTGTGCACAAAATGGGATTTATTCATCGAGACATCAAGCCTGACAACATTCTGATAGACCTTGATGGGCATATCAAACTGACTGACTTTGGACTGTGTACTGGATTCAGGTGGACTCACAATTCAAAATACTATCAGAAAGGTAATGTTCTTGGACTTTATTTGTGATGGTATTGCTTTATTTGTTTTGAAATGGACACCTACCTCTTGGCAGAAATGCCAACTGGAAAAACAGGTGGTGTGTACATTGGCAAACAGTCAGTAACAGTATGATGTGTCTGTCTCTCTCTGACCCTTTCAGGTTGTTTGTTCCCAGTCCTTTGTTTCCAATACTGTTCAAATCCCTATCAGTAACATGGCTGACCACTGCAGTAGCAGCAGTTTTTCAGTTTATACTTGTTCAGAGGGTCTTCTTTTGATGGCGAAATAGCTTAATCACACATTTAAAGCAGTCCATGCACCTCACGTGTGTGCCACTGAGATATGTTGGAGTCTGTTAGCAAAAAGGTCATAAACAGTTGGTATAGCTAACTTAAATATACTCCATTGTTCTGTATCTCCCATATGAGAGCATGCTTCCTTGTGCTGAGAGAGACATTTTGCTGGTTATGGAAAGACAGTTGTGAAGGGGAGGGCAAAAGGGAATGCCTTGGTTTTAAAGTTTAAATGCTGTTCTTCAGCAAGAGTAGAAGATGGCACAACTAGATCTAGATACTATTTTTTCTTTGTGTGTTGTGTTTTACAACTGTGAATGTAAACTTTCTCTCCCATTTGAAAGGGAGCCATGTCAGACAAGACAGCATGGAGCCCAGTGATCTTTGGGATGATGTGTCCAATTGTAGATGTGGAGATAGGCTGAAGACATTGGAACAAAGAGCTAAGAAGCAGCATCAGAGATGCCTAGCCCACTCATTAGTTGGAACCCCTAATTATATTGCTCCTGAAGTCCTGCTTCGTAAAGGTAAATAACCTGTATTTTTCTCCTGTTTAAGTGAATATCGATGCTGCACTTAGAGGAAGGTGAACAGATTTCTCTACATCTTCCACTGTTTAGCATCCCATTGCTGACGTGGGTGGTGGTTGTGCTTTACGTATCTGTGTACATCTACACTCCGAGTCCCTTGAATTAGATTGCTAATAAATGTGTCAGATGATGTTGGCAGTGATATTTTTTAAGTGTAAAGAAGATTATTTGTACTTAGGGAGTATGACTGTGACTGCTAGCAAGTTTATATAGACCAGTGAGTAGCCAGCTGATGGTTCTGAATCAGTGATTCAGATAGGCCACTTAAATATGAATGATGTAAACTTGTGGAAACATGTTCTCCAGTTTTGCAGCCAGAATCTTGGGGAAACCCAGCAAAAAGTCTTCCTCAATTTACACTGGACACCCTGCATTCAAAGGCTCGGCTTGAGGCATTTAGACAGTACTTAATGGCTATCCATGTAGAACAGAAATGGTCACTGTAATAAGACGACAGATGTTCAAAGTTTTCTGCAAGCCAAATCCTCAGTCTGATCTTTCTCAAGTTCAGAGATTTCAAATTGGACCTCAGATCACCCAGTGACACAACTCTCCATTGAAGTAAATGTTTAAATCCTCCATTCCCTTTCTGGAGATCTGAAACATATGCTTTATTTGTCTTTTCACAGTAATTAAGTGATTGAAATTGTTCATCTGCTTAGAACTGGCTCAAAAAGTAATATACAGTTTTCTGTTGTCTCTAAAGCTAGGCTTTATCTTTCAGCAGATTTTCAAATTTGTGGTGTCACTTCCTCTGAACCTAGAGGGGGCATCAGTCAGTAAATCTTTTTGTTATTCTTTGATGTCCAGTTTGTTCTGTGTTGCTCTGTATCTGTGAGACAGGGCACAAAAAAACCCCCAAATCTGAATTCTTTTGAATTACATAATTTCACCACTCAGTTGAAATTTATTCAGAAGGAGTCTGAGACAACAGGATTAGATCTTTACTGACAGCAGTAGAATTTAGGTCAGCAAACAGAAGAAACTTTATGATGAAGGTGGATTTGGAGTAATTTATTCTTAGGGCACAGATTGTTCATCTGAGAAAAGACAGAAATCAGCACTGTATGTTTTGATACTTAACTCCAAGAATCTCTATACACACAGCCCTTGCTTGATGGACAACTTGTCTTTCAGGATACACTCAGCTCTGTGACTGGTGGAGTGTTGGTGTGATTCTCTTTGAGATGTTAGTGGGACAGCCTCCATTCCTGGCTCCTACACCCACAGAAACCCAGCTGAAGGTAAGTTGAAGCAAAATTCCAGCCTGTGATAGCAACAGTTTAACCTCTTCTGCACGCACAAACCTGTTACCTTTTGGTTTACTAGAGAAAGGAGTAGTGCTTACAAAAGCCTGATTCTAAACAGTTGTCTGCAGGCACAGATGATTTCCCGATCAATGAGGATAGTGAATATGAGACTGGGACTGACTTGTCCAACTGCATTTATAGTCATTAGTTTCATGAGTCTTCTCAGCACAATGCTGATTTCCTAAGCATGAGTTCATCCCTCTGTATTTATTAGAGTGCCTTTCAGATTTGAGTAAGCTGACAGGCCAGTGATAATTACAATTGCCAATGTGTTTCCAAGTCGAGGAGTGAATAGATTTTTATTAGAAAGGATGTATCTCATGACCACTTTTCCTAGTTTATATTTTAGAGACAAGGTCATTCCATGAAGTCATGTGTAAACTAAATACGTTCTCCAATCTGACTATGGGAGCATTCAGGAAGGAATTTGCCTTTTTAAAAAATGTTATTGCTCCTTTTGTCTGCTATCCAAAAATGTTTCTTGATTCATTAAAGTAATTTTTAACAGCTGATGCAATCTAATCATTGGATTCTTGAACCTGTAAAATAAATACACAGACAGTGGTTTGATGAGTTGTGTGTATACTTCTGTACAGTTAATGTTGACGATCAGAAGGATTCTATTTCTAAGGTTCGAAGTTGTTTTAATACCTTTCTTACCTCCAGGTGATAAATTGGGAAAGCACACTGCACATTCCCTCACAGATCAAGCTAAGCCCTGAGGCAACTGATCTCATCACAAAGCTCTGCTGTGCTGCTGAGGACAGACTTGGAAGAAATGGAGCAGATGACATTAAAGCCCATTCTTTCTTTCAGTCTATGGACTTCTCTACGGATATTCGTAGGCAGCCAGCTCCCTATGTTCCAAAGATCAGCCATCCAATGGACACCTCAAATTTTGATCCAGTTGAAGAAGAAGGTCCTTGGAATGATGCTAGTGGTGACAGCGCCAGGACATGGGATCCACTAGCCTCTTCCAATAGCAAGCACACAGAACATGCTTTTTATGAGTTTACTTTCCGAAGGTTCTTCGATGACAACGGGTATCCATTCAGGTATCCCAAACCTTCTGGAATGGAAGTTGGCCAGTCTGAGAAATCTGATGTAGATAACAAAGGTGTGGTGGATCAGAGTGGAGCTTGTCAGCCTGTATATGTGTAAATTATTGTATAAAGTACTCCAGATAAGACTAATCAGAAATCCAGTAGGGCCTTCAACTGATCCTTTAGGAGCTGATCCTGCAGCGCTTGTTCAGGTGTAACTTCAGCTAAGGCTGGAGGCATCTTGGGGAGTCAGAAGCTTGCAGGACCAGGTCCTAGAAATGGCACTCTTGAAAGTTCAGGTCAGTTTTGTTGTAAATAACTTTGTTGATAATTACACTTGAAACCCTTTTTTCACCAAAATCTACAAGGCCAGTCTATCATTTCTAGGCCTGTTTATATCTGAAGCGAGCATCCCCCTACTCAGATTAACATTTACAGAATTCTGCAACTGTCAGCATTGTTTTTTTAATGAATAAAGAGCACTTATATTTTGTTTATATCAAGGGGTTTTTTTCCTACTAAATTATAGGGATTAACTTTGATAAATCATGCTGCTGCTGTTCTTTTCTACATTTTTATTTTATCCATAGCACTTATTTCACATTTAGGAAGATGCATAAAACTGAAGAACATGTGATGAAAGGTCTCTGTGCAATAATGTAAGAAAGAAAAAAAAAGAAGAAAAATTTTAAAAAGAAATCTGTTCTCTAGTTTTCTAAATTTACTGATGCCATTGTATTCGCACCATGATTTTTGTTTATTATATGTATTTTCCACATTTCAGAATTGTGACATAACCTTAAAGCTGCTTTATTTCCTTCTGCTTATTGGAGTGTAATAGAAAGTGTGAGCAAGTGACAACTTGGGTGTGATTTCATTGTCTAGTGTGTGAAGAATGTTGCATGAGCAGTGTTTCTCTATTTGAAATGGCCTTTTCTTGCCATTCACAGGCAGGTCCTGTGGATCCATTTATACTAAAGGTCTAAAATTAGACCATTTTAAACTGTGTGTTGATAATGTATTGTGTGGATGGTTTCCTCTTGTGATTGTACCCAATATTAATTTTGTAAAACAGATTGCAGAGGTTATAACTGAATAGTGATTTTGTGGTCTGATGTAATAGATCGTTTTAGTGAACGTATATCATTGGCACACACGGTTCCCCACGAAGGATCAATACTGCAAAGCTGATTCGTGACAACAATCTAGGTTGGGCTTATTCATGTAGCGTGCAGCACAGTGTCAAGTCTTTAGGACTAGCAGTAATGCAGAGCACCAGTACTAACAGATGTAGATCAGCATCTTCAACACAGAATGTCTAACGCTGTGCTCCCATAACACATCAAGCGTGGTGAGGCTGAGGTTGAGTGCATGCAGCTCCATGGACATCTACGGAACCTAGAGGTACATGGCATTTCCAGTCATCAGATCCCTACAGGTAACTGACTGCGTACCCATTTAGGATCTTAATGTCTGAGGCACTGACATCTGAAAATGTTGGCACGGTTCATAGGTCATATTGCCCTGTTGTCTATAGATTAAAATACTGCTGTGATGGAGCACGTTAGTCCTTCATTTCTGTCAAATTATAGGCATACTTTGAAATATCAATTCTTAACTATGTTAAAATATGCATTTTTCTTATATGTATAAGTGAGAAATATTCACGGTGATATCAGAATACTGAAGATAATTAAGCCATACATATTTGCATATATATTATATATAACTAAATAAGTAAACACACAAAAATCCTTAATTCAGATTAGTGTAACAGTCCTACTTAAAGTGATTGACATAATAGCATTTGAGGAAACACTCCTTTAATGTGGTTTTGCTTTATTTTGTTTTTAAATCTGGAGCTTTGTTATTTTTCCATGTATTATTCCACATATTATTCCTTAATGTTTTAGCATATCCTTATCCTAGCCATTGTTTAGATATCTAAGCAACAACATATAAATTCATCAGCCGAAACTAAACTAAACTAAACTGATTGTGTATTTGTTTACATTTGTATGAAAGGAATGTTCTGAGGTATGCAGTGCTTGTGTTGTGGCAGTTCATGTAAGATTCAGTATTACTGCTTTTTTATATAGTAATGCCATTTTTTGTTATTTACATCTATCTGACATTCTTTCATGTGGTAGGTTCTTTCTCAGGAACTCAATTTAACTGTTATTTATTGATATATCATTGCCTTTGAAAGCTTCTACTGGCACAATTTATTAAAAATCTGAATCAAAACCTAAAATGTTTTATGTATTCTTGAAAAGGATAATTTCTGCCTATTTTAAGGCAGAATTTTTAATGGATTTGGTTTTGTAATGTTAGTGATGGGCTTGAGCTACAAACATGAGATCCAAATCTCACCTCTCCTGCAGCATTTGATGTGGGATCTCTAGGTACCTTATGATCTTTTCTTCTGTCCTCATGGCCCTCAAGAATAAGGGGCAGGATTCCCAGGTAAAACCCGCTTTGGTGTGACCAGGTCAGTAGAAGGCATAAAATTCAACGCAGTCATTTTCTCTGCAGTGCTGGCCCTGCCAGGGCAAACCACAACCGGTGACCTTGCCCCCTTTGGCTATTGCCTCTGATGCATTTCTAAAATGTAAGTAATGCACCTGCAAAAGCAGAATCTTTGCAACTAAGCAAAACAAAAGAAACTAGCCCAGAAGGAAACAGGTGCTTCCACAATGAATGTGTTACTCATTTAAAATCTATGCTGCAGGGAACAGAAGCCAACTCCCATTTCACTCAGAGACTGATTTGAAAAATCTTTCAAGTTTATGGGGTGCTGTCTCTGAAGGCTCACATCCTTTGCAGACATTAAAGGGGTAAACACAAACTTAGAGTCAATTTTATGAAATTTGGATCAGAAAACACATATTGGGACAGGCTCTAAGTATTCTCAGTTCTGCTGAACTTCCTGCAAAAAGCACCTGATGTCTTCTTTTAAGAAGTTAGATCAATTGAATGTTTGTATCAAAAAGCTTTCTTCCTTTAAAACAGAGAAATAAACAACAAAAAAAAACCCCCTCAGATTCCTGATTGAAAGTGAGGAGTTCTTTAATTCTGAAGTAGTGTCCTTGGTGAGGGCCACAGGCAGCATCTGAGATGTAATCCTAACTTTAGTAGTCAAAGCTGAACCTGCTGCTGATCTCTGCGAGACAGGATTTCATTCCTGGGTTTCAGCAAAGACGTGTGCAGTAACACCATGTACTGGGTGTGCAAAAGTGTAAATGATTGCCTCAAAACATGTAAATAATTGCTGTTGCCAGAACAGAAGCTTTTATCATGCGAGAGTGCCAGTGGCACAGGAACAGAAAGGGCCTCTGCAGCCTTTCATACCTGTACTCTTCAGCATGGCCAGATGTGCCAAGAAGCAGCAACAATTCTTGATAAGCAAATTATTCCTAGTTGGTTGCAAAAGAAGTAGCAGTAGAAGTTATAAGCAGGTACTTAGCTTGAATAACATGAAGGCGAAATGAGGGAGACAACAAGCATTTGACTTTTAAATGGAAATGGAAGAATGAGGTTAACTGCAGGAAGCAGGCAATAGCCTGGAACTTGGTGGAAAATCAGTCTCATAAGAAAATTCTATTCTTTTCCCTGCAATTTTTGAGGTAAGAAATAACTGCCTTAAAAGCTTTCCTAGAGAAACTGCAATCAGAAGAGGAATTTAGAACATATAATTTAGTTCTATTCCAAAATTCAGAAAATGGCAACTGTTACTAAAATTGTTATTAGAATTAAAAATATTAGATCTTTCCCACAGGAACTAATCTCAGGAATAGATAATGTAGAAATAGCAACTGTTAAAACACAAAAAAAAGTGTAAAAGTGTTTCCTGGCCAAGAAATCTGCTGCAGCAAGAACATGGGAGTTGTGCCTTCCCCTGGTTTCTGTTCTGAGCAGTCAATGAGCAGTGAGCAGCACTTGGCAAAAACGGACTGCTGGGCTCCTTCCTGTTAAAATAAACTGAGGACCTGATCTGTAAGATTGTGGTCACCCTCTGCAAATGCAAGAGTAGCACCAAGCCCTTGAAAAGGAACTGGAGCCCGGTGACATGGACAGTTGACATTCAAATGGACTGACCAGGGCCCTGACTTGTCACCTCTGGTGGTTTTTAAAGTGCCTTTGCTCCAGTTCCACCAGATGAATAATACCTGTGCCTGTGTCTACTAATTTTTGTATGTGTGAAGAAGATGGAGCTTGATGAAGCAGGCCTTGTATATTTCTTAAAGTTCAGTGAGACTCAAAAAATGGCAGGGTGTAAGCCACACCTCACCTGGTCTTGGTCCTGGGATCCCCATGACATAGGACATCCCAGGCTCTTGGCCCCCTTGGCCATTGTGTTGTTTTGACACCTTCCCTTCAGATACTCACACATACATTGATAAGGTCCTCTCTCAGCCTCCTCCTCTTTAGGCTAAAAGAGCCCAGCCTTTCCTGATAGGGGGTATGCTCCAGCCCCTTAATCAGTAGTCAAGTGGGGCCTCACCAGGGCTGAGTAGAGAGGCAGGATCACCTGCTCAATGCTGGCAATGCTCTTGCCAATGCAGCCCAGGATACCATTGGCCTTCTTGGCCACAACAGCACACTGCTGGCTTATAGTTAACTTGTCCACCAGGAACCCCAGGTCCTTCTCTGCAGAGCTACGTTCCAGCAGGTCAGCCCCCAGCCTGTATTGGTGCAGGGGGTTATTCCTTCCCAGATGCAGGACCCTGCACTTGCCTTTGTTGAATTTCAGAATGCTCTTCTCTGCCCATGCTTTACAGGTATGTTCAGCAGCTATTTATGGAGTTTGGGTTTAGCTCAGCATTGAGCGATTTGTAAGAGGTTTCTTGGTTTGATTTTCTAGACATTAAATGTAACAGATAAGAAAGGTCAAAATTCAGGACTGATTTATAAGTTAACGGTTTCAAAAACATCTGTGCAGTGTGTGGTTTAACCTGATGTTATGATGAAACTCCAAAAGAAGGAGGTTTTTTTAAAGAAGGAACTCACATGGGTGGGCTTGAGGAGACCACAGATACCTGAACTGAATGGGGAGTGACAGAAACAGCAGTGGGTATCAAGGCTGGCTTTACAGATGCCTTTACTTTGAGTGGGGTTGGGGCACATAGACAATAGGAACATAGAAATGCCAGTTGGCAGGGACCTCTGAAGATCCTCCCACTCACCATGGGCCCTTGGCCAGAGCTGGGTCTGGCCAGTCAGCACTTTGTCCAGCAAAAGCCTCCAGGGATAGCATATCCTCCCCCAGCACAAGGGACAGATGGCTGTTGCCAGACGGATCTGCTGCTCTCCAAGCCCTTCAGAGAAGCCTGGCAGTGGGGATTGCATGGATGTTGTTCTTCTTGGCATTTTGGCACTGCACAAAAGCCTCATATCACCACTGAGTATTGTATTATCTAAATAAAAGTATCTCAGAAGAAAGTCATCTTTCCGTTCCCAGGGATTGGGTAGGGACAGGCTGTTTCCCTCAGGGATCTCTATTTGTGTTGCTGAAGATCTAGTCACTGGGCAGAAAGAGACAAACACAGATCCATAGTGGTTTCTTTTTCCCCAAAGAAAACGCTTCTCATAGGAAAATATTGATTTGACAGAATGGAAACATTTTGGGAGAACTTACTGGTGTGTTTATAGTCATACTTCCAAAAAATGATAGAAATACTTTGTTTCCAAAAAAAATCAAAGCAAACAATGTCATTAAAAGGCTAAGGGCTTGTATTGCATCTAACATATTATAGTCAAAATTATAAAAATAAAAATGAACTGCTATGACTAGGTCATTTTGATGTTTCCAGAATAGATTTTGGAAGTATAATTTCCAAGAAATTTCCAACTGTGTGTTCCATTTTAGGCCTAAGGAATTTTTTTTTAACATTCAATTTCCCACACAGCAGGACTTGCCAATTATACTAGCTCTAAAAATAACAAAATAGGTCAAACAAATCCAGGTAATATTTGGAATTAAAACGAACTTAATTGACATCCTCATCTTGCATATAACTCTGATGTCCTGAGCCCTCTTTTTAAGTTTAACCTATAGCCCAGCCAGGGCTAGGAATGAGATCACAGCAGAATCGGTACCAGTGTCTGCAGCATCCTTCAGTGGAGAGTGTCCCGTGCTGGGTTAGTGATCAATGTGCACACAGCAGCATAGTTGGGGCACCCTGCCTGACACAGGGCATAACCAAGTTGCTGCCTTTGCACCATAGCAGCCAAGCCAGTCACTGGGGTCACATCAGCTGATCACCAAGATGCATTGCTTTGTAAAGTGCCAACAGGAGGCAAGCAAAAGCTTACTTACCCAGGTTTGTAGGTGAGAGACTTGACAGGGCCGTGCACAGTTTACTTTAGTTTGTTGAAATGTTGTGGTTTGATTTGTATTTTTCTTCTATTATTCAGCTCAGGGTAATGGTGGTCACTGGAATACATGTCCCAAGTGGCTGCCTGTTTGCAGCAATGCGGGAATGTTTTGTTATTGTTGTTTTAAAAATGAACTGTAGCCCCAATCTGCTTTGGAGCTTTCCCAGTGGAAGGTAAAAAGTACAGTAGGTGACAACGCAATGATGTGAAAGCGTTTCAGGGTTGGCAAGTTTAAGGCATACTGAGCTAAGGCCATGAGCAGACTGGAAGAATGACATGAGCATATTGCAAGGTCATGACTTCTGCATGGGCTATACTTGTTTTGACAGAAGTGCACCAGGGACCAATCACTGCTCCTGCAGCCAAGTGGTACCAATGTGCTTGTGCCCACACTGACAGGGAGTACTGTCCCACCCCCAAGGGATAGCCTAACACAGGGCCAGTGAATAGCTGAGCAGTGCTGATGATCCCACTGCTGTACTTGGCCCTGGTAATTAATAGTCATGACCTTGAAGCTTAATTACTCAAAATCACTAAAATGAAGAATCTCAAGCAGGCTGGAGGCGATGTTCTAGAGGCAGTCTGCTGCATGGTCATCACTGCAGTGCCTTCGTGTCTACAGTGCTTTACTCTTGTGTTTGATCTCTATTACACTGAGCCTACTTCTAAATCTCCTACAGAGGGTGAGAAACTTGGTGGCAAGCTGCAAAATTATAGCAGCTTGGTGTGGAGATTGCTTGGAGGGATTTTTAACAGCTGGTTCGGGAATCAGCTGATTTAATAAGTGGTTCTGCCAAAGCACAGTAAATTGCTTCCAGCACATTCCTGCTTTTATTCCTGCTCCACCTCAGCTGTAAGACACTTTGAGGTGACCTTTATGCTGCCCTAAGCAGCCTGATCTGAATTCAGCACAGGAGGCTGGACTAGAGACCTGTGGGGCCCCTTCCAATCAGGAGTAGTCTGTGGCTCTGGACCAAAGATGGCCAGTACCCCAGTACCTGCTGGAGACTTTCCTGGCCAGAAGGTGGAAGTTTCAGCAGCAGGAAAATGAATCTGTAAATAGGAAAGTAAACAGTTTATCTGGAAGGAAAAATCATCTTCCCCAGCAGCTGAGAACCATCAGGGAAAATGAAGCATGCCTGTAGCCAGCGAGAAGAAGAAAACAGTGATTAGCGATCTTGGAGTAACTCTGTGGTTCCATGCTAAGGAAGAGCCATGGTATGGTATAGACAGGCCAATCCCAGCAACTGCAGCTCCAGTTCAAAAGACAGGGAGGAAACTTTCCAAAACAGACTGCAGATCTCTGGGTTTTCCCCTTCTTGTCTAATACATTTAAACTCACTTTGCAGCTGAATGATTGACTTAAACTGATTAACATCCTCAATCTAACATAAAGCTTCCTCATTCTTTTATTATGAATTTAAATGTTACTTCGCATTTTCTGAGTGTCAACATACAGAATCAGGCTTGACTTCCTTTTGAAAAAATATCAGTAAAATAGCAGCTTCTACTGTCAGTCTCTGGCATAGTTCCCAGTTATTGAGCTACTTGAAATAACATTTTTCATTGCTAAAAACCATCTTTATATATAAAGATGAAATAGGCCATAGAAGTTTAACTGCTGCCCTCTTTTGGGTATGATAATTACCGCTCATCTCTGTCAAGACACACTACTACCAACAGATAATGAATTAGCACTGGGAGCAAAGTGATGGAATGGTTTTGTACACAGCACAATACTCTTTAATACCCCAAATTCCACATGCTGTTTATATCTTCCTTTAACAGTGACTTGCCTCTGAAGGGCTTCTGCAGTCAGTGATGGTTTCTGTGTCTCCCCATTCTTCTGCTATGGCTCCTGTGGGCACTAAACAACTCCATGCTGCAGGACACTGTAGATCACAAACTCATATTGTTGGCATGAGTTTTAATTGCTTCCACAGTACCAGGGGGAATAGTGTAGGTTTTTGCAGTCTCTGTGGCCTGATTTTCAGATGGCTTCCTCTTGCACTGGGAAGCCCAGAGTTAATATGTACTTATATTAATATCAACATATTGTGCTTCTATTAAGACTCATTCCCCTAGTGTCTGTACTTATTTATAACGTGAACAACAGCAGTTAAATGGTCACATGGGAGATACCAGAATCTGTAAGGGCAGACAGTGGTAAATGTCTGGAGACAAAGCAGCAGAAATGTAGAGGCAGAGAGGAATGTGTAAAGTCCAGTGAAAAGACATTGAATAACACCCATGCCTTTGCAAATCAGACTCTAGTTTATTTTTAAATCCTGGGATATGAGTCAAACGTGAAACATTTCCCTCTCAGTCCCTGTATGGGCAGCTATAGCTTATCAGCCCCCGTGAGAAGCAGCAAGAGCTGGCCAGTGTGGAATCAGTGGAGATTTTTTGGGAGAACACCTGTCCCTGGGTGGCACACCTTCCTTCCTCTTTCATGCTTGCTATCAGAGGACAAAAAGTGAAATGAGAGGAGATTCAAGTTCAGAAAATGCATTGTGGCCTCATTCCTCCAGTCTGCTGTTGCCTTTTGTTTTGTTTTTATCACTGAGGTTAAGCAGAGGAGGTGCAAAGGCTTGTCACTAGGATTATTTTCCCTCCCTCATTGTGGCTGTCCATAACAGACTCTTGAGCAGGGGGTTGAAAGATGATTGTCTCATGTGTCATATCTTTGAAAGGAGCTGAAACTCAGTTCCTAAAAGGTGCTGACCTGCACCTCATTTCTCAGTTGCCTCATGCCTCGTTTAGATAGCTCTGGCAACTGGTTGCTGTACTGCTGCCACAAAAGCTGCCCACCCCCAAGTCCAAATCGCCTGGGGTCCCTGAATTTGTGGGACAGAGATGCTCAAACACCAAGCCTTGCCTCACTCCTCACAAGCTCCTGAGTCTCCTTCTTCAAGCTGATACTAGGTTGGTACAAAAATGAGATTCTCATCGTAGATAGGGGAGTGATTACCTGACCATTATAGCCCATTTTGTCAGACATGGTCTGGGTATCTCTAAGGCAAAGGTTGTCTAATTGTGTCTTGCTCGTTAGGGTACTGGAGTGGAGAGTAGGGTAAAGTTTCTGATTCAGAGCAAAATTTTTCAATTTTCAAAATTTTTCTTCCACATCTAAAGGCAGATGCTGTTGTCTAATCTATACAAATTTATGAGAGTTATTTCCAATAATTTTTTCTGAGTGTGTGTTCATCTTTTAAAGGAGTGTCTTTTTAAATGGAAATAGTTGGTCCCTCTCTAGCTTAGTATTGCTATTATTTGTACGAAATAAAATACCTTTAGCATGTGAAATCAAGAGAGCTTTCATATTATGGCAGACAGATGTATGCACAGATGCAGATATCTGGCCAGATGTACCAAGCAGATGACATAAGTATTGGGGTTTTTTTCTCTGTATCAGACTAGACTGTCCCAGGTGGCTTCCTCAGCAAAGGTCTGGTTTTATTATAAATGTCTAATATGATGTTCAGCTCACCCTCAGAATTATTTGTGGGACCTGGCTACATAATTTAAGGCTGTAGAAAATAAGTGACACCACAAGTTCAGGCACTGATGTCTCTCTTGTTGATCTACTCTTGGAGATCTTTAAGGCTGAGATCTGGATGTCCTCAGCAACCATTGATGTTAATGAGGTCTGAGAGCACTCCATGATCTCACTAGATTAAGCGCTAACCTTAATAACTGCTGATCTAAATGTCCCCACTTCTGGACCATCTCCTCATAGGACACCTCAGCCACAGCTTTTGAGGGACCTGCTGATGTAATACTAAAATCTCATGCTAAATCTGATTGCTTTAGCTGTTGTCCAGTAATCACATAACTACAACCAAGTTAACTGTGTAAAGAATTCAAGTTTGTGATGTTTATCACCTCGAGAACTGGGCAGAGAGGATTCATCATTTAGTCACTGTGGAGCCCAAGGGTGATCACATCTCACAGCCTTGATACATTGGAAAAGCATTTTGTAAAGGAAAACATAATGATAATAATTGTGAGACCTTGCAATAAACAGAAGCCCACGGTGAGTGTTCCCATGGACCCCACGCAGCGGTCAATGCGTGAGCTGCGGTTGGTAGGGGCCATCTTGTGGTAAGAACTAGTACAGTAATTTTAACACAGCCCATAAGGAGATGCCGTTAGGTTAAAAAGAATAATTTGGTTGGTCAGCCCTACTCTGCTTTCTCTCACTGTGGACCCCAGTTTAGCAGTGATTGTTACCATCCAACTTCCTTTCCATCGTCATTTAACAGGACAGACTGATGTTGGTGAGTGATTCATCTGCATCGGTTGAGGAGGAGGAGTGTGCACAAAAAGCGTTGCTTATCTCAGACAGGAGGAGACAGTTTTCCTTTTGCCTTTAGTTGTGCCAGAGCAGCTGTTCTGCCTCACTCCACTACTGCAAATATATAGCACCCCTGGCGTAAGTACAGCAATGCCTTCCACAGAAAGACAACACGAGGAAAGGAAAGATGGAATGCAAATGCAGGCAGCTGTTGTTCTCTTAGGCAGCTTCAGGTAGTCCATGGACAAGTTTACCTGCAGTGTCTTGATCCAGTCCTGAGTTTAAGGTCATGGAGGCTGAACCATCCTGTGGTTTCTAGAAGAGATTCCTCCAGTTGAGGATGCTGTTGATTAACTGGGCATCTTGCATAGCTGTTACCAGCATGGGAAGGAGCATTTTGCCAAAACTGCTGCATGAATAGAGAGAAGGTGGATACCAGTGTGGAACCTCTTCCTTCCCCTGGCGTCCTGCCTCTCCCTGAACAGTGTCATGGCGTTTCACGAGAAGCTGCCTCCTGCAATGACAGCTGTTGAAGTGTGCTGCTTGTGCTCCACCCTGCTGCTTCTCCCTGCTCACTCTTGTCATTTGCCACAGTATTATACAGTGCAGCTGCCATCTCTCCAAACACCTTGTGTGACAGTGGTGGCCAGTCCTACTTATGGGCGCTATCTTTACCAAAGCATTTGGAGTAGAGAAACTAGATGCATTCCCTCTAAGTAAAGGTGGATTTCTTTGCAGAAGCGGCTGAACAGCATGAAATTGTCTGTTCTCAAACAAAAGTTAATGCAGTTGCCATTGTTATTCCAAGATTTCAACAACAGAGGAAAGATGACTGATATGTATAGCTATGTTGGCATTGGTGCATCAGCCTCCAGCGCATTTCCTGACAATTTGGTAATAACCACTTCCTGGCTAATAAACAGTCTCAGAGTTTATTTGCCTTAATCACCTTGGCCTTCCGCTTCAGAGTTCATCGAGCCCAAAACAATGCTATTGCATTTCTTTTTCTTTTTAGACACATCCTGATGTCAGAGCTACAGTTAGCAAAGGAAGAGGACAGAGGACATTGCACTGTTGGATCTCAGCAAAGAGCACTATGGCTAATGGCATTGCCTGAACTGTTGAAATGTTCCTTTGTTGGATCCTACAGTCCTGCTATTGCCTGTCCTGATGTGTTTCTTCCCATTTTTCAGCATAGTAGCACCAATACACATTTTACTTAGATTACTCTGGAGGGATTATTCCTAAATACAGCTGCAGGCAATACATTGTAACTATGGCAGCAAATAAAACAAGTTTTGTACTATGAGCTTTGAAGAATAGAGGGAGTCACAACAGCAGCAATAGAACAAAGCAAACACCGTCACAACTTGACTCCTGTCACATTTATTGTCACGCTTACTGTCCCAACATCCCAACAGAAAACCTCCTTCATCATTTTATTCAATGTGTAAGTCCTTTGAATGCCCAATAGAAACAACCAAACCTAACTCAGCATAATACCTTCTTGTTACACAGTAACAAATGAGACTTCTCCCTCATTTATTCATATCAAAAGTCATATTTGAATGATACTATCTTTTCTTTCCAAGACAAGGTAAATGACAAGTTTTAGTCAGTATTTCTGCACAGAAAATGGCACCTCCAAACTTCAGAAACATCTGACCCCTACATTTTTTCTGTGCCACCCTGAAAACTTGACCCCTCCAACCTCTTGATCAATTGGATTCTGAGGGAAAACATATTCTGAGTAAATCACTAATAGCCTGTCTTTGAGACTAAAATGAAACTGCTTATCTCGACAGTTCTAGTCATTTAGCCAGACTGTTTACTTTGATGCTCATAGTCAAATGACATATTATGTAGAATTGCTGAAAAATATCCTGGCAGATGCTACAGCTAAGAATAGTGTGAAGCAATCAGGTGATTTGCACAGGGAAAACTTCTTTTTATGAAGATGAGTAATCCAACAGATAACCTTTGTTTTCTGAAATTAAAATCCTATTGGAAATATTTCCTGATAGCAAATTTTCAATAATTCACTTGCTTTTTAAGTTAAAGTTTGAAAACTATCAGAGCATCTACAAATGATGTGTAGAGACTAATTACAAACTAGGATTGCTCTTTCATTTCTCTGAAGCAGGACAGGCAGGGCAGGGACTGCCTGAAGTGTCCCTCTCACTGAAAACATCATTGTAACCATAATGAGACTAGTTCTGCCACTGCAGGAAAATTCATGAGTACAGATGGGTCTGTCATGAGTCATCATTCTCCACATTACTGTTTTCCTTTTGAAACTGATCATACATTGAGTGTCAGGTCATCAGCTGGAGAAAGAAACAAATGCAACTTACCATCTGAGTTTATTTGAATCATCATGTGAATGCAAGTTCAATGACAATATTATATATGGACAACTAATAACAACATCATTATTGAAGTGCTTTTTAATATTAATTTATTTAATACTCTGCTAAGTGGAACAGGTTGCCCAGAGAGGTTGTGGAAGCCTCATCCCTGGAAGCTTTTAAGACAAGGCTTGATGGGGCCCTGGGTAACCTGATCTAGTCGATGGTGTCCCTGCCAGGCAGTGGGGTTGGAGCTAGATGATCTCTGAGGTCCCTTCCAACTCTGACGATTCTATGATTCTATGATAACTAGGAAAGAAGACAGGGAAGTCATGACATGAGAAAGCTGAAAGGTTAAGGGGTTGGCCACAATTGTACCTGCTTTGTAAAACAACTCCAGTTTGGATCCTGAAAATCATAGTGCAATAGAAATTTTACATGTATCCGACAAAAATACAAATTCATTGAAATGATACTTAAAGAGAAAATGCAAAAATGCCTAGAAAATCATGAGATGCTAAACTAATGTTTAACTAGCATGCTTTCTGTATAAAACAATCATGTTCCAGCAATCTGACAAGCATTTTAAGTATTACTTGAAAATGGTGATAAAATGATGGAAAAGGGAGATGTAATTTATACTTTAGACTTTCTGGAAACTGTTTAAGAAATGAAGTGGGCCTGAAATGTGAATTCAAATAATAATATAATAAAAAAGACCTGGTTAAAAATAGAAAAACCTAGAAGAGATTTATGCTGTAACTGATAAAAAATAAGAACAGGTGCTTCAAGGTTGTGTATTAATTCCATTATTGTTTAAGATATTACCATCTGGAAGGGCAAATATTAAATAAAAAATCTGCAGATTGTACAACTAAATTAATTATTAAAACAAAACAAAACAGATGCAGGCCTGGCTAAGAAAGATTTAATTAAGAATATATAAATGGGCAACATGGTCTCAAATGAAAATTCAGTAGTGACAAATACAATATAATAAACACTGGAGACAAAAATGTAAACTATCCATAAAACTTCAAAGGGTCTAAATTAATTTATCAGCTCAAGAAAGTGCTGGGTTGGGTACATAAATGAGACAGGGGTATAGCTTTGGAAAAAGTTATCTAAAATCTTTTTTGCAACTGCTCGAGACTTCCAAGACCCTCCTGTAGGATGAAGAAAAATTGAATTCCTGAATTTATTAAAATGATTAGGAAATTCTCTATAGTTTTTTACATAAATTGCCCTCTGCAGAACTGATTCTAGCATTAAGTCTATCTGCACTGAAGTCCCTGAGGGGCTGCTGCTGAAAAATAGAGATGGTATTTCTGCCACACAGATTGCATTGCAAAGGGGTGTGTTGTGCAGTGGAAAGCCTATAAATAGACTCAATTTTAATACTTTCACAAATGGCTTGAGAACCAAAAGTAGAGCATGTTAATGACAACTGGGCATAGAATTCTTTAAAATAGCTTTTTTCATACTCTTCAGGGTTTTTTGACCTTATCTCTTTGTACATGAACTTCTAAGTCTTCAGCTCTTGTGTTGCTGCTCTTTAGAGTAAGACTCATTGTACATTGCACTGTTTGTCCATACTTCCGGACTGAAGTGTGTTGTCACACTTTCACTACCTTTGAACTCCTCCACCTCTGACCGTTGGTTCAGTTCTCCTTATGCTCATGTCTCCTTTCACACAGATCTTCCCCCATTTTTCAACTGTGAAGCTGAACGTTACCTTGAAATATAGTTAATGTTTTAGCATGAATTACATTACTTCCTTGGTAAACCACAAAATCAATTTTTCATGTGATTCTATTGCTACTTCTAATCTTCTCTAGCAGTGAGCACTGCCATGCACCCTTCAGCACTGAAAGCTGCCATTTCTTGGGAGAAAAATGCTTGCATTCTTCTTTTGAATAGGGAAAAAAAGCATTTCTTGCTGTCATGCTCTTTCCTTGACCCTTTTTTCTGCCTTTGGCCATTATATAGTATCACCTGCATGGAAATACTGCACATTTACACTGTTTATGTGAACAGTCTATGAGCATTCAAGACTCATATCAACCTGTTGTGTTAGCTGCTATGTTCCAAACTTTGCGTAAATTCAGCACTAGAGGTCAGCTAATGTCTTCTCAAGGTTGGGAGCACAGGTGAGCTATGGTTGGAAACACCTGACCACTGTTGAGAGTAGAGTGGTCCAGCAGTATCTGGGAAACAAAGCAGCTAACGCTGCTCAGTGGTCTGCACTGTGAGGACTTAATCTGAAGGAGATCTAGCCTGGTTCTATGCACTGAATACTCCTTGGCAATTGCAGGTCTTCCAATGTAGTTTCATCTGAAGGCATCAAGATCCAACTCTGCTCCAGGGTGGAAACAGAAGTGGAAACCACCAGATTTATTTAAAAGACAAACACCTAAAGCAAAATTAAATGTCAGTGAAAGCACAGTTTGAGAGCCCTTTCACTCCAACAGGTATACAACAATGTTCTTTCCAGCATATTTTTCAGAGGTGATGGTGTCTCTTAGCTGATATCCAATAACGTGAAGTGAGCTCCAGATGGAGTCACAGGGGGAAAGTGCATTTCAGATCAGTTAAAAACTTGGCTGCTTTTTTGTCTGCCATAACGCAGTTCCATTTGTAAAGACGTAAGCGATGTTCTCCATTCCCCACCACTTTTTACGCTGCATTTTAAAACCCAGTCCTTCTCATCCGCAAGCAGCTGTTACCCAGGGTCTTACCGGTACGCACTGGGAAACATGACGAAACCGGGCATCACTCAAAAGTAAGGGTCACAATCCCGTCCCTTCCCACTCCGCCCTGCCCTGCCCTGCCCTCCCGCCACCGCCTCAGACAGCGTTCCGTGACCTAGCCCGGGAGGCTCTGCAGCGCTCCTCCGCCCACACGCAGAGCGGGCGCAGACGCTGTCCACAGCAGGTGCCGCGGCCTCGAACCCGCGGCGGGCGGTGCCCAACCCCGCCCCAGGACCCCGCAGCTTCCCACCGCGTGTGCTGGGCCGAACCCGCCCCGGGGGCGGGCGGTCGGCACTAGGGCGGGAAGGGAGGACGGCGCGCAAGGCTAGGGCTGTCGCTGTCTCCGACAGCCCACCCTAACTGGTGGTCACACTGCAGCGGCGGCGCCGCTTCACCTCTGCGGCGGGGCTGGGCCGCGCCCGGGATTGGCTGCGCGGCCGCCTCGTCCCAGAATGCAGCGCATGGCGCGTCATTGAAGAGAGACCATGATGGCGGCGGCGGGGGGGGCACCTGAGGTGATCGCCCAGCTGGAGAACGCGGCCAAAGTGCTGATGGTGAGTGTAGCAGCGGCATGCACCGCGCCTGGAGCGGCGCCTCGCGGCGGAGGTTCTCGTGCCGGTCCTCTCTTCCTTTCCCTCTTCCCTCCCCGCCTCCGCTCCTGCCGTGTGCAGAGCCTCCTGCCGCCCTCGCCCCTGAGGCGCGAGGCTCGGGGTGCAGTCCGCTGGTGCGCGGCGCCTCCGCTGTCCCTTACCTCTTCGTGGTCAGTCTGCTTCTCCGCGACCGACCGCCGCCGTCGTGCCGGATCGTCTGCTGTCACACGGCAGCCTGGGTCGGCCCCCGCCGTGCACGCCGCGCCGCTCCTCCATGTCCCATCCGCTTTCTCCTCCCCCGCCTTCCGAGCTGCCCGCCCTGGTGGGGTGTCCCGTCCCCTGACGCCCCGAGCCCCTGCGTTGCCGTTGTTCGCCGCGGAAACCCTGGCCGAAGTTACCAGTGAGCAACTCTCCCTGCCGGTGGTGGGGGCCGGGCCCCGCGGCAGCGGTGGGAGGTCGTGCCCGGTACCCGGCCCAGCAGCGGCAAGGGGCACTCTCCGCAGCGTGGAGGCGACCTCTGAAGTGCCGCGAACCGCCGGCTGAGTGCCGCTCGTTTCCAGAGGTTTCCTTCCCGTGGCGGAGCACGGAGCCAGCCAGAGGCTGACCGTGCTGCCGCGTTGAAGCAAAGCGATTAGTGATGCTTCGCGCCCTGATCTTGTTACCACATAACTGAATGTGCTGTGTATTATTTTCCGTGATTGTATGGAAAACGAAGTCCACATGGCAAAGATCAGAACTGCGATGAGCCGAATTGCCTATAGGCACCGCCGGTGTTAAAAATACCCTGATATTGTGTCCGTGCGAAAGTTTTTTTGTTCATTTGAGTGAAAAGCTGCATATTGGCCTGTGCTGTTTGTAGGTCTTACTTGCAGACCTTCTAAAACGTGTAGCTGAAAGCCTTGTTCACAAAATTTGTCTTGTTAAAATGTGATTCTGACAGAAATAAAGTTTCTAAGTTGTTGATATTAAAGGGATTTCGAAAAGAACCAAGTAAATAGTGGGAAAGGTTGCCTGGTATTGATAGTTGATCAGTGGCCAGCCCCGGAACGGTTGCAGTTTAATGTCTAGCTGAAGCAGCCTGACTGCAAAGCAATAGGTGTTAGCTGTACTTGCAGTTGTCCTCATCAAAACACAGGTGTGCTACTCTTTGTGAAATCAAGGCTTGAAAAACCGTAAGTTTCTAAACAGGTAAGTAAGGGTAGAAAGCTTAGCAGCAAGCACTAGTCCTTTTTAGAAAAAGATTTCCCAGAGTATGCAAACAGTGATGCATTTTAAGCTTTGAGCTACTTTTGTTTCACATGTGCTTTTGCAAAGTATAGATTATTGGATGTTCTCGTAATGTCTGGGTATCTCAGTTTCAAAAATAATGCAGTTGCTGTAATTACCATAAGTGTTTGACTGCACAGGGGAAATCTGTAACAAGTATTATTATGAGACAGAACATGTGTGTGGAAGGAAGCTGGCAGCTAGGTAGTTTTCAGTATCAAAATGATGCTACTTGCAGTGGCATCTCCGAAGTTTTGTATCTGTGTTGGAAAACTTAATGTTACTTGTGTTGGCCTTGTTTTGCTAGCATAGCCCTGCTGTCATAGAGAGGGAACTACAACTTGATGTGGTGTTAAAGTAAATAAAAATGTTAATACATTGAAAAGTTGCAAGCCTCTTATGGTAATGTTTGTGTTTCTCATGAAGAATAGATGCTAAACTTGTTGGTAAAAACATATCTTGGATCTTCAAGCACATGATTGTTAGGATCCTTGTTGAATTTCTAGCTTCCTCTCTCCTTCCAGTCTCTTGACGGTATGAAAGCTAACTTCTGGTCATTAGATTTTTCTTGTTCTTTTTTCTTTTCTCCAGCTGCTCTTGGAAGTTTCTCAGATAACACTGAACTGACAAGAATTGGTTATAGATAGCCCTTTCCGAGGAAGCTGCATAAACCAGAGATTTTTACTAAAGCTATCCATGAGGCTGAGGACCCAGAATTGGGCTTTAAGCTAGTTTGACAGTAGAAGAGCTGTGACATCTGTCTAGGGTTATTGCTCTGTTTTTTCTAGAATATCATCAAAGCTTTGGAGTGACAAGGTTGAAGAGGAGTGCATCTTGCTGGGTTCTTTACAAATGTGGATGAGAGACCCCAGAAACTGATTGGTTTATGGGCTCTGCCTTTGTGCTTTCTCACAAGCAGCTGTGGAAAAACAAGGACTGAATCGTGTTTCAGGACTGCACCTGAGCATAATGGTCTTAATTTAATTTAGCCAGAGGTCTACATTGTTTGGTAACACCTGGTAAGAGGTCTACTTGAGGATGAGGGCAGGAAGTAACTGTGTGTGGCAGCTGGGAGTCATGAACTGATCAAGCAAACTGGTGGGATCACTTAGAAAGGTGATATGTAAAAATCTGAGAAGTTGAGGGAGGGTGGTGAACCTAGTAGTGGAGGTCATGAGTACAGTCTGGCACCTTATGGTGGAGCCATACCTGAAGTGATGGGAAAGCACAAAGCTGTGAATGCTTTGATAATAAATGGCAGAAAGTTTTAACTGGGCAGGGAGTTGTGGAGGGATTCAGTGAGATTTTCCTGTGGCAGTCTGTAACAATTGAGACAGTAGCAATCCTTGCAAAATTACAGTTGGCTAGGGAGGCATCAAATGTGGGGCAGTGTATCTAGGCATGGAGCAGGGAGTGGTGATGGTTTATGTGATATTTGTTTTGACTTCAAACTGAAATATTGAGCCTTGAGGAGAATAATGAGGAATTCAGACACTCCAATAAAAGGCTTGAACGTGTTTAAATTTCCTTGAGGGTATGTATAGATTACTGTGAGCTCTAAATCTTTGATAAATATTTTCATAATTATTTTATTTTCCTTGCTCTGGGTTAGTTGAGTTTTCCTTTGGAAAACTGACTTTTATTTATGAGATAAGAGAGACATTATTTCTGACCCCATAAATTGTTGATCTTTATGGACTTCAGAAACCATGGCATGCAGTGTATGAAAACTGGAAAGAGTCAATCTGTTCTCTTACTGAGGTTCTCTACAGCCGTATAGAAATGCTTTTCCTATGTTGCTAATAATACCTTTCAACAGGTTCTAGGTAGCCCACTTTCAAAAGGTTTAGTTTGGTAAGTGATTGAAATTTGACCTAAGTTGAAGAGTTGTTATGAAATACAAAACTTGAGTAGTCATTAGCTGCCAAATATGACTTTGAATACTGATCCTGTGACAGTTTTCTTTGGTGTATGTAAGAGTTTTTGCTATATGAAAAAGAATGTGCTTTTTGGGTACTAAATTCCTTTCCAATAAAGCTAAGCAGTGCTTATGTGAAGTAGGGTCCCCAAGTGTAACAGTGCTGTTGTTCAGTTATGGGTCAAAGGTGTATGTGAGAGACTTCAGCTTGGTGAAGACTCTAAACCCCTATCTGTATGAACTGAATGAATTTACTGCTTCTCCATTTCCAACTGGCATGGCATCACCTAACCAAATGTATATGGTTCCTATCTACTGTGTTCTGTTTAGCTCAATAATTAATGCCAAGTATAATTAATATCACTTAAACACTGTTTTAATAGCTGTCTTCATGGATGAGAGAAGACAGGTTGTATTATTAAGGAAAGAAATGTGTCATTCCATAGGGTGAGAGGATGAAGTAGGAAGCATCCATAAGACTAGGTATTGCTGAGGGTTTATTAAAGCAGGTTAAAATATTTTGGCATATGATGATCTGTGACACCTAATGGTAAATTCACAGGTTATAGCTTGTTCCTTTCCCCTCCCCTCCAGTAGAGGGTATTCTGTACCTACCTGCAGCTCCGCTTTCTCCCTTGTGATCCTGTGCTGAACATACTAATATTACTGAGATGACACAGAATTAAACAAGGGAATGGATTTCTGTCAGGTTAGCAAGATGAACTGGCTATCTGTGCAGCCATTTAGGTTGCAGAGCCAGCACGGGAGCAGCTGAAATTAGATTGTTGAACACCTACAGGGCTGGTTTATCCCTGTTAGCAGTGGTGAGCTGTCAGGTTGGCTTAAGTGTATCATATACCTTCACTGTACCATTTACTTGCTCACTCAGACTGCCTTGGTAGTAGAAATGCTAAACTTAGAGTGATTTTGTTATCACAGGCTATGTGTTGATGACTTCATCAGATTCGTCTGAAGTCCTCCAAGTCATTACTCTGTAAAACAAGCTGGATGTGTGCTATATTATGGCTGGATTAGACCAAGCATCTGCCTAGCTGAGTTCTGTTTTCAGAGATGGCCTCTAACTGCTGATTTGGAGAAAGAGTCTGAAAAAAAAGGATAATCCTTTCACTAGTATACACTCTTAGCTATTTCAATTGGCAATTTCAAGAGCTTGTGGTAGCATCATTATGTTTAATGATTATTGATCAACTTTTCTTCTACAGATGTGTCCAGTTATTTCTGTAATGCATTTATACTCTTTGTTTTCTTAGGTTTTGTATTATTCTTGTCTGGTAATAATGAGTTTCACAGATTCTTTTGGGGGGAAAAAAACCCTCAAACCCAATATTCTATTGTTTGAAATTGATAATTTCATTTATTCTTGAATTATAAGAAATACCCAATCATTGTTCTGTTTTTTCTTCTATGGTACCCTTTGTGATTTTTATAGCTCTGTATCATACTGCATCCTGCAGTCGTCTGTTAGCTAAACTGAAGGGTCTTGTCAGTTTTTTGTGTGGGAGATTCCCCATACATCTAATCATCCCTGTACTCCTCTCCTAGTTTTTTAGATTTGTAATACTGGTTTTGAGATAGACTGACCAGAACAGCATTCTTTTGTGATGTGTGTACTTGAGGATTTTACATGATTGTGAATTTTGTGTATTCTTCTGTATTCTTTTCCTGGTAGTACTTAACACTGAGCTTTTCTTTATTACCTCAGAGCATCAGGGTGATTTTTCCAAGGACCATGCCCAAACTGTCTGGATGTTTTTCTGGAGTGTTGCTAAGTTAGTTGGAGTCCATCATGTGCATGTACAGTTTTTCCTCCTTTTGCTTAAGAACTGGTATGGTTGGTGCATTTTACAGGCACATGGTTCAGATTACAGCTTGGGAGATAAGTATGTGTGGTGTGCAACAGTGATGAAACTTCTACCTGGGTGCTGAGAACAAATGTTCATGGAGCATACCTGAAGTGCATTGTCCTAAGGGTGAGGAGTTGAGAAAAGGAATGTGAGGATTGATACAGATTCTGATATTTTTGAAAGCAAACATAGGTTCTGATAAATGAAAATCTAGTGAAATGGGTTTCTTAGAGTTTGTTTTCCTTGACTGTTTGTTTCATAGAGGGTGTATTCGTCTTTCTGAATCAAGATGATGCTTCACGTTCATTTGACGTGTCACTATTGCATTGGCAGATTTCTATATTTTGTTCTGGGTTGTTAATGAAATACTGTGTGCTCTTAGATTTGTCTTCTGGGGAGCTTCATTAATCTGTAACTCCATCTGGATAATTCTTCTTTAGGCACTACCTACTGCTGTCTTCCCTTTAACCCGTTTCTGAAGAGTTTTATTGTTACGCTAATCTGTGTTCATTAGTTAATTAACAGCTTTCCGTATGGAGAGGTAGAAGAAATCCTCTGATACTGTAACAAGCAGCTAAGTAAAATATTCCTTTTCATCAATTTCTGAGACAGTTTTGATAATAAAAATTTGTTTGGATTAGGTATATGTAAGATTTCAACTTCTGTGACCTGGCTTGATGTAGGGGTGGAATTCTGGATTTTGATGATCATGTCCTTTTCTTTCTTACAAGGGGAATACTTACTCTTCAAATCTCTCTCCTTTTCTGTTTTCCTCAGCTTTTTTTCTTACTGTAATTTTTACTGTGTTGCATTATAAATAATTTTGCTACCTTGACTGAGATGAAGAAGCTTGCCTATGCTCCTGAAAGAAACTTTGATCCAATTATTCTGTTAAACTAATTAGGAGGTACCAGATATAATTCACTTTGTCATCAGATCAACACTGATTGTTTTGAGTTTTTTTAATAAAAATACACTTAGTTATTTGGGTTAGTATAGGAGCAAGTGAATGAAGTTTTACTGCTTTTTGATAAATTAGTTTAGTGGTGCCTACCAAATTCAAAATTTACAGAACTGTAAAAGTGAGTATGAAGGAAGGCTAAAGATGTCTTCGTTTGTGCTGAAATTATGAATTTCAATATTTATTGTCAAGCAGTCCAGCTGTGTTATGTGCAGTTGTGCAAAATAGTCACAGCTGTGATACTGGTGAAAATATGCTTTATGCCAGGATCTCTTGAAGGCTTTGTATAATTAATTTGTGGCTCTGAAATCAGTGAAGTGCAGAAAGGTGTTTTACCCTGGAGTTCTGCTGTTTATGAAGGTGGTCCCTGGGATTTCAAAAAGCCTGGCCAAGGTGAAGAATATTTGCAGTCCCACTCTTGTAAGCTTGATGCAAACACAGGCTATTTTTTCACAGAAGCCTACACTAGCCTAGTAGTGAGTGGCTGAGGAGAACCATTGCTTGGCTTTTTCTGGATTATCTGCTAGTTCAGTGAGTTGAACTGGCTTTTGGAAGGACCTGCCAGTTGCCAAAGCTAGCATGAGATAATGTGTTTAGGAGTGGAGAGGAATTAATGTGATTGGAAGGAGAGAAGGAAGGTCTCTGTCACTGCATTGCTTCTCTGAGAACCACAGCCTTGAAGTTCTGAAGAGGCAGCACCTGATCACTGTTGTCAGCCTAGACCTGGATCCTGTTGTAACAAAAGAAAAGATTAATGCCAGCATCAATCGTGAATGCATTACAAAATCTCTTGGTGGGAAGAGCTGCAGAAAAGTTACATGGTATTTATCTTTTTGTGTGCTTCACTGTTTTCCTGGTGAAAGCAGACTAATAGTTAAGAGTGCTGGTGTTTTGAGAGGGTTACTGTAGCATGGCATTAGGTCTGTACTGGAGTGCATGGTATATTTCTTGACTTTAGTTTTTCGGAAATGGGTAACTTGATATCTTTGGAGACACCAAGAGTTGGTTGAGCCATGTTCAATCAGTTGTCCAGGCTGCTTTTGAAGGGCTCTGAGTTTAACTCTTCAAATCACAAGTAAATATCCTGGCCGCTGAGGTTTTTGTTCCAGCAACAGGTGGAGGGGGACAGAGGCAGTTTGTGGAATTCACAAAATGAGTTACAGCATCATTAAAGCAGAGTCTGAAAATCCAGTAGTTGTGTATGCTCCAGAGGCTGGTGCATTGGCCTGTGCCACAGGGCATCTGCGACTCTGGGACCTAAGCATTGGTTTGTACAGAAATCAGTTGGCAGTTGGATGGCAACCAACATTGGATTGTGTATTTATATCCTTTATTATTATAAACCAATAATCCAACTAGTGTTAATTGTGGCATTAGTGATGATATGCAAACAGTATGAAAGCTACCAAAGAGCAGAAGCAATTGTACAAACACAAACCACATTGGCTCATTTACACACTTGTTGATAAGCTACTGTAGAACTGCCTGCCACCTTTCTGTCACATGGCAGCACAAGAGAAGTCGTCACTTCCATGCATTGCATGCCTGAGGACAGGGGGAGAGTTCCCACACTGGTGATGGGTGGCTTCTCTGCCTCCAGCACGCAGGGAAGCCTCTTTTTTTGCTGACTTTATCTGAACCTGCTAAAAGGTGGTCATCAAAGTTTTGGAATGAACTTCCCCAGGCTTCCATCTGCCACATCCTGGGCTTGTATTGGTGGTCTTGGCATCACGTGGACCTTCTGTAAGTTCCTGGTTCGTTTTGCCGTGCCTTTACCCAGCCATTGCTGATGCTGGCAGACCCTTCCTGCTTGTTGTGGGTTTCACCTTACAGCTCAGCTATTTCCTCACGTCACACCCCTCATCTTAAAGCTACATTTTACACATTTGTTTTGTGAGAACTTCTCCACGGTATCTGAATGTATATATGTTTTTACAGTAACTGGAGAGACCCAGCTGAGAGATGGGAACTGTAACTGTTGCAACAAGACTGCAGCCCTGTTGAGGGGTGGGTGGCAAATGCCAGCTTGCCTCTTGCAGCTACAGTTGCTGGTTTGGTATTAGATGCCTTAAAGCTGAATTTGTGTGTTGAAGCAGGAGTTGAAAAGCATTACTTTAAACTTCATGGATCTTCTGTGCAAAGAGAGCATTGGGTATTTTCTGCACTGATCATAGTTTGGGTTTTTGGATTGGTTGTTTTTATTTAATTAGAGTCTTAACTGTTCATCTTTGGCTTAGCTTTATCATTTTTTCAGCCACTGATTTCCACTATTTGCTTTCTTAATAATGTTACTGCTATTGGACTTTTCTTTTAACCATGCTTTTTTGGTAGCTTTTCAGGTGGCTGTATTGTGTGTGCATCATTATTGAGAAAATGTGCAAGTAGGTTTTAAAAAACACATACACTCCTCTCTGGTGAAGAAAATGTAAATAGCACTTTCCTTACCTGTCAACAACAACAAAAGCACAACCTAAACCCCAAACATGCTGCTTCTTGAGAGAATTAGGGAGGCTTAGCTGTAAAGCCTTTATTTTGTGAGGTTGTTTTAAGTGGGATTAAGAACAGATGTTGGGTAGCTTCAGGATCATGAATTGCTTAGGGGGGGAATATATCAATACTAAAATCTAATATCAAGATAAATGGCAATATTGTTTCTGGAACTATTCTTCTGTTCATGTTACAGTAACATTCCCTCTCACAGCGCTGAGAATAAAATCTATAATTATTACCACATTTCTTCACAATCATTTTTCAGTAAGTGTATGGAGCTCTGTGACTCTTCAGAACTTGAGACTTAGCTAATTTATGCAGGTTTCTTAGAATGAGCTCAAGCACTAACCTTTGAAGAGAGTCTTAAAAGTTGCCTCTTCTGAATAAACCCCCAAAATGTGTGTATGTGGAATAATCAAAAAAAAATTTAAAATGCTTTTTAAAAGAGGATGTCTCAAAATACAAATCCTGTGTCTGCTCCTCTTTATATTGGAGGATGAATACAGAGGAATGTAACTTCTTTGGCAAGTAATAGTCAGAAACTAGAACTTATCTCCCATTTTACTTGCAAAGGACTTAATAAACTACTTCAGCTCAAAATACAAAGCAAAATCTTGTAGGAAGCAAAAAACAGGTTTTCCCTTGCCTGCCCCCGTCCCCCTATTGTTGAGCCTGCATGAAAGCAAGACATGAGCAAGTAGATGTGTAGGAGGTAATGCCTCCAGCCGTCTCTCATTTGTTCCAAATATATACAGGAAAATACTGGTCAGTCTGGGGTTTAAGTAATTGAAATCATAATAACTTTTGGAAAAGTTTTTTTTTTTTTTAAATCTAAGGTTTTTTTCAGAAAGTCTTAAATTTCTACCATCTTGTCTTTATTGCAAGTCTGATTGGAAGCTGTTTGTTGTATTTTTCTTACCCAAGATTATTTCTGAAGATCAGTATTTTTGTAGTTTGAAGATAAATTGTTGTTGTATTTTAAAATATTATTCCCAAAAGCAAGTGCAAAAGAAGTAATTGGAATATAGTTGAAGTTGTTTATTTTGCTAGATAGTTTTTCTCTAGTAAATCAGCTATTACTGAAGGCTCTGGCAGTCATGTAATGACAGACCTGAGTTGGACAGTGGAAGCTGCTATGTCTAAACTGCCTTCTGGCCTGGTGCCTGGGAGGGGAATGTCTGATCCACTTGTGAAGCAGTTGCTGAGCACTTCAGAGCTGAGCATCTCCATGTAGCCTGAATTGTTGACTGGTGGTATCTGCTTTGTGAGTGGATCAGGCATAGCCGCGTTGTTAGCTATCAGCATCTGTTAGAGAAGTAGGGTGAATACCTGAGAAAGAAAGTATGGCTAATCATCCAGTTCTCTGTCTGACTTCTGTATTAGGTATCTTTGATTCAGCTGTTTTAACAAAGCAAGTGACATTTGTGAAATGTGCTGTGATATACTGTAGAAAAAATAAAATACTTGAGAAGTATTACTGGTAAAACTGGGAAACTTGTTATGGCTTGATTCCACAGGAGTCAGAGTAATGCAGTCTTGGGCCATGGTACGTGGTGTGACTTTGGTGGAGTTAGACTTGGAGTCTCCTTATTCTGAGGATCTGATTCTTTTCTGTAACTCATCTACATAGCACAACAATGCTGGAGAGTAGTTCTGTTGAGGAGATTTTTGTTATTTAAGATAAAGAAATCTGGTTTTAGGGGGCTTTGAGCGTCTTAGTAGAAGAGTACAGCAAGTTAAATTTCATGACTTTTGATTATTTAGGTATGTAGCAGCTATAAAAATTACTTATGTGGACATGTTTAGCTGTCCTAAATGCAGAATTTGCACTGTTTAAAAATTATTGCTTGCCCTTGTGTTTGATTGTTTTCTTTCTTGTTTTTTTTCTCTCCTTCTGTTTTTGCTCATACTCCTCAGCTACGTTATCACTGTCACGTGATGTTCCACTGCATGTGATTCTCGGATTTGGTCGTGATCTTTCTCCTTTCCATATGCCTCACTGTTACTTGGCTTCCCTGCCTGCTGGGTCATGTTGTCAAGCCATCTGGGCTTGCTTTATTCCTTGCTTCTCAGAGCATGAAGACCTGATGGTGGCTGTCAGCAAGGTCCAGACCCAGTGATGCAGTTACTGTTTGTGGTGGCTTTTGCTTATCCTTGTATATTGATAGAGATTGTTTCTTATCCTTGTCTCTTTTAGGCTTCTAGGCTCTCCACAGCAGAGAATCTAGAGCCCATTCTGAAGAACAACTAATGTGTTAGTTTTTCATAAGCTGGTAATGGCCCACAGACCAGAGTTTGGGAACAATTTTATTTTACCACTTGACTGCAGGGAGGGCAATATTTCCCTGTATATTTGGAGAAGCTTAGTTTGGGGAGTTTGTGGTGAATTTCATGAAGTCACAGGTCAGTAGAAATTTCAGATTTTTGTTTCTACCCTTGTCAAGTTTGTAATGTACTTTACTTGCAGACATAAAGATTGCCTTTGACAATAATGTTCCCTCTTGGCTTCTGTAGTAGCAGGTACAAGCAATTTGATCTTCTTTTTTAAACCCAAGAAAATTTTCTTGGTAGGCATGTTTGCCTTTCCATAATCCTACTAGTGTTTAGGCTGTACTGTTCATAGGGGACCTTTTTTTTTGTGGGTGGGAATTCTGTGGATGTCAGCTTAAAACACTCTGGTGCATGCTGTCTGTGTTCTCTTAAGCAGGAAAATCTGCAGGGGTGTGTGACTGTTCTTTGTGATATGCTAATTTGCAGATTTCCCTCTAGTGTAATTATAGAAAGATGCTGAATTTGGTTGTATTCAGTGCTGTCTTGCCATAGCAAAAGTCTGAAATTTCAGGATGTGTCTCTAGCAAACTGTTCTGTCTGCAAGGATTAAATACTGCTCATCCCATCCTTAATTACATTTATACAAGATCGTGGGCAGGACTTTTCTTAGTAAAAGTATGATGCAGAGATAACAGTGAAAACTGGTTAACTAAGTCATACTTAAATAAAAAAGTTGCTCCATTATTGATTTTAATAATAATTTTGTCATTTGAATGTTAGAAGTTCTTAATTTTAAGATACAGTCACTGTACACAAGTGACCAATAAGTAATATTCTCTGACATCTAAAATCATTAAGAAAAATGTCACTTCTAGTATACAATCAAAAAATGTTTTATTTTGTGTGTCTGTTGATCAATATGAAAATGCCTGGGGAGGATTTCATACTTTATTCTTGTAAGCAAAAGTGTTTTCAGAAATAAGGGAAAGGAGCCAAAAAAGCAGACACCACTTCAGTTGTGGATGTGGTGTTCCTTCTTCAGCCTGTTATTGCCAAATGAACACTGACTTCAATTTTAGTCTTATGAAGAAAGCATCTGATATTTGCAACCCATTTGCTACTTTTCTCATACCTCTTTCACCTTCACTGCTTGGCACGCTTTTCATCCTGACAAGTCATAATTATAGATAAAGATTTTTTTTAAAGGTGTGCTACTGAGGTAGAAAATGCTTATACAGAGCATGTAGTTCTGAATACATGTGTAGCTTCAGATCTTCTATCTGCATCTGACTACTATTTCTATTTGAAACAAAACAACCCCCCCAAGCCCCTTATTGTTACCCCTTATTTTTTCCATGTGTACCTTCACCAGATGCTTCCTAGTCATGTGTGTTTTCCAAATGACTGTTGGTCTAACTCTTACCTATATCAGACATAATAAAATATCAGACAGTATAGAGAGGAAAGTAGTATAGTTGGGAATAGTTTAAATATGCCCAAAGAGACTGGTCATTACCACGCTGGATTTTAATTTCCTGTAAGCTGGATAGTAGAGAAAAAATTGAAGGAGACAATTGGAAAGAAAACGGTGAATGTGTAGGTATCTTAGGAGAACCTTCCACTAAGCCTATTGTGTCAAGAGGATAGTGGACACCAGCTTCCAGGGGTCACAGACTTACCTAAGCCAGTGTTCTTGTAGTATGAAATTGATCACGGAATGTGTATGTGCTGGGCTTTCCTTTAAAGCCTTAAATTAGCTGGACTTTACATTCAGTGTACAGGTAACTAGTGTTAGAGTGCAGTGAGTGCAGTAGACCGTGAGCCTTAAGCTCCCTCTGGTGGCTATATACTACAGTTTAAAGCTTACCTGTTGCACTTGTCTATTCTGGACAGCTCTGAGAGTCCAGGTGCAAAATCTGTTATTATTGTGGGGTTTTTTTAAATGATTACAGGAATATGATGTGCTGTAGGGCTTTCAAGGTGAAAAAGGTCTTCTGTAGTCAAACTTGAGAGAAGTAGAAGAGTTAAAATATTTGGGATCTCTCTGCTGATTACTGTAAGCATATGGGATGTTTCCCACAAACTTTAATTCTGTCTGTTTTTAATGGTACTGTGATTTGCTGCTGTGTCTTTGAAAGCACCCTTAAATATTACAGAACACTGAAAATGGATGCAATCTCCACATGACAAACTCAGATATGCTTTGTTAATGCAAAATTAGTTCAAGATCAGGTAGCCCTGATTTACTCTTTGTGCTCAAAGAATGTGAATATAAATGAACTCAGACTTGCAAAATGTTGTGCTTTGTCACACACAAAGGATTCCTTCTAATTTGACTATAATTAGGCTTCACAAGACTGCAGAGCTGTGATATGCAAGGTCAGTACTGCTCAAAGTGCAAAATCACTCCTTTTCTCCCCATCATTGCATTGGCTCTGCCACTTGTCTGACTTCTTGCTGATGCTTATAAAAGTAAGAGTGTTCATAAAGTAACAAAATAAGTCACTTGTCTAAAGAAATTTGATTCTTAGTTCCCACTAAACTTCACTGACCAAAGCTGTGCATTCCTTGGGACTTTGAAGTGTTCCCATGGCATTGTACAGCAGCAGTTGCTCTAGATCAAATGCACTTTGAATGGCATTTAGTGATGAAAAAAAAGCAGCCTGTCACCAGCCATTATGACCTATACTGTGGCTTATAGTGAGCCAGGATGGGGAACTGGTCCAGATCGAAATAACTTGCCTTTGGTGTGATGCTTTTCAGTGATCATTTCCCCGGTGTAGTTCCCTGTATTTCCACAAATGCTTGCCCGTACAGTAGGGAGAAATAGTAGGGGATGCATTTTTGTTTGTTTGGTTTGGTTTATTTACAGTAGCATTGGCTGATGTGCATGTCAAGCTGTTGCTGTGTCATTTCTGCATTTTTGATAACCTGCTCCAAATATGCTTCTGGCAGCCAGTAGGGCTGGCTGTGTTGCAGTGAATGTAGCTAGAGTTCACACAGAGAAGTACTGTCCTTACACTGCAGAAAGCACAGGTTGCAGAGAACAACTCCTGCTGGTGGCTGGCTGCATGCAGGAGTGCTGAGGTTTTATCAAAGCAGTGTCACATGCCCCAGTTTGGTGACACTACTTCTTTACAAGTTAGCAGGCAGTTAGCTCTCATTTGTGCTCCGTAGGCAGTATCCCACTTCCCGGTAGTCCAGGTTACTGCATAGTTTCATGCTTTACCTGTAGATGATTTACAGGTAGAAACCATGGTGGAGCTGACTTTTAGCAGTAGACATCTCCAAATGCACTGACCTGTGCCTTCAGTCAGAGCTCTCACTCAGGCTTTAGGATGTCAACTTAGCAGTAAGCACTAGAGGGTAGTATGTTACTGCCAGTACTTTATTTTGGAACATATCTGTAGTCATTTTTTAATCCCTTCAATTTTATACAATTCAATATTTTAAAACAAATGTATAACTGAAGAAAACAGTGAAGCAAAACAGTGTTTTGCTTCTGTGGCTGTGAGTGTGTACAGCAGCATTTAGGGGCACGCAATTATACTTTTGGTTTGAGTAGAAAAAGGATTAGGTTGAATTTAAATCTGACTTCTAGCTTTCTTCAGAAGCGTTATTAGGATCACAGTACTGAAAAATATGCGCTCTCTGCCTGATGTCTCAAGAGGCACACTTGTATGCCCATTATATAAATACATAGTGGTGTATGAGAAAAGGCTGTGGCTAAGAAAAAGCAAGCAGTTTTACCAAGAGATACTTGGGTTTCATATTTGTAAGTTCATGACATTGCTTATGCTTATTTACAGTTGGGATGGGGTTTTAGTGCT
This sequence comes from Galbula dea, assembly GCA_013399015.1. Lineage (NCBI taxonomy): Eukaryota > Metazoa > Chordata > Aves > Piciformes > Galbulidae > Galbula > Galbula dea. The sequence continues at coordinate 57,151 of VWZX01008725.1, read as the reverse complement.
TGAGTAACTTTTTGGGTGTTTTTCTGTTTCAGGCACCACCTTCCATGGTCAATAATGAACAACGCCAACATGCTGAGCACATATTCTTATCATTTAGAAAATCAAAATCACCATTTGCTGTTTGCAAACACATTTTGGGTAAGTTTTAATAAATGAAGTTAAGCATGTACCTGTTTTTATAACTGGAACTGTGCTGTTCTTCTGCAGCTGGAAATATGGATATCAGTTTTCATTTTGATGAAGGGTACTTTTTGGTGGAGAGTGAAGCCTGTTGCTGCCCTTTCTGGTTTGGTTCTTTAAAGCTGTAAGGGGTAACTTTGTGTAGCTAAGTTCCTAAACTAAATTGAATAGATTGAGGTTTCCTCTGTGGCATGATTGTTGTAATACTGTCTACTCTTGAGCTTGTAGAACTGCATATAGTGTGATTGCTTGGCTTGATGCTTCCCACTGAATCAAACAACAATGTGATTTTATACACTTCTGACAGATTTTGCACCAGTGCTGAAACTTCCATGATGAAAATTTATTTTGGGTTGAATGTCTAAGGAAGTTGCTGTTAACGGCCTAGCTGTTTGGGATTTAATTTTGGTGGTGTGTGAGTGGTATATGCTGTGATATATAGAGCAGGTTAGTATTCCTTTTCTAGACCCACTCCCCAACCAAATATTTTTTCTAAGAAAAAAAAACTCAATTCTGAGAAAGTTTTAATTTCTGAAAAATCCTTTTGTCTGGTTTTAGTGTCATTACTGTAGCACTTCATCTAGTCCTGAAGTCTTTTGTTTTATGGGCCAGCAAAGATTAAAATGATGAAGAAAGTTTCTTTTGTAGTCAGTTATTATCAATCATCTCATGACCAAAGTACCTAGTTTTTCTAGTCCTGGCTAGTCACCAAGCATAGCTTAAACTATGCTTATTGTCCAGGAATTTTATTTCACCGCTTCATATTTTATGCTTTGGCCTTGAGAGGGCTACACCCTTTCAGAATGTTCTGTTTCCTACAGAGCTCAGAATGTTTTGAAACTGGCCACTGAGAGATTACCACCTATTTCTGAGGGATTTTCTTAAAAAGCAAAGAAACAAAGTCTCTGTAGCTTTCTATAGTTATATAAATTACATTCAGATTCTGAGGGTTCTCTTTAAATCATACTTTATAGTTACCCAAACTGTTACCTTTTTCCATAAGATTTTTTTTCTAGTTTCTTTAGTGCATCTATATACAAAGCAATTTGCTAAAAAGGGCTAATGATTTCTATGCAGTGGATGGAAGTTGTATTTATTACCTCAAGATAAATAAGGCAGCTTAAACATGATGTAGAAAACCTTAAATACACTAGTCTGTAAAAATTTTTCTTTGATAGTTAAACACAAATGCTTTCCTTAGGAGTAAGTGGACTTGCTTCTCATTATTGTCTGTAAAATAAAGTTTTATGCACTGTTGATTCCAAAAGCAGCTCCCAAATGATAGGGGAATCTTCAGTTCTGGCATACCTGTCAAATTAATCATATCATAATGTATTGGAACTAAATGAGTCATCTTTTTTATTTTGTTCCACAGTTGCGTTAACATTTTTATTCCTGATCTTTGGCCCGGTCTCTTTATGCAGCCAGCTCTTCTTCCCCTGAGTCACTGACTCAAATGACATTGGACAATTTGGTAGTTTGGTTATGGATTTCCTCTCTTTTGAGTTGTAAATTCTTTTTCAGTTTTCATAGCAACAAAATTCTATTTAATAATAAGTAGCAGTAAATTCCATTAGTCTTTTTGTTGGAAATGCATACAAGCTAAATACGTGTATGTCTTCTGATACTCAAGTTGCCTCTTTTTCCCCACAGAAACTAGTAAAGTGGACTATGTCCTTTTTCAAGCTGCTACAGCGATAATGGAAGCAGTTGTAAGAGAATGGATTCTCTTGGAAAAAACTAGCATCGAGTCACTGCGAACATTCCTTCTAACCTATGTCTTACAAAGGCCTAAGTAAGTATGGAAATAATGCCTCTGGACACGTAGAATTTAGTGTAAAGTCTGGGTTATCCTTTTGTTTCCCAAGGTGGCAGTGGAAGACCCATTCTTAACACTTAGTTGAGTTCTATAGAGGTGTCTGCTCTCCCTTATGATTTCACACAAAATGTTTGAAAAAGAAATGTGCTCAAAATTTTATTGAGCTTTGATATTCAGAATTATTTGCAATGTTGTTTACAGCCTTCAGAAGTACGTTCGGGAGCAGATTCTATTGGCAGTAGCGGTGATAGTGAAACGGGGATCGTTAGACAAATCAATTGACTGCAAAAGCATTTTTCATGAAGTCAGCCAGTTGATCAGCAGTGGTAACCCCACTGTGGTAAGTATTTTATTTGTTTCATCAAAATGTAAGCGATCTGTATCAGCAGCATAAGTTATACTTGGTGACCGTAACATTTCATAAACTTCTCTTATCTAAAAATTAAAATTAGTAATTAAGTTGATAGGTATTAAAGTAATCATTTACCAGTCATTTACCATTTTTGAATGCTTTAGAACTGAAAGTAGAATGTGTATTTCTTTGGTACACAGTTACACCATACTCTCAGGGAACAGGTTTCTCTGAATAGCTGCTTCAAGTGCCATGGGGTTTGTTTCTTTTCTTTTGTCTGGATTTCTGTAATAAACGAGCATGATCTAAAATGGATTTTCCATTAGCTGACAGGTTCTTGACACACTTTGTTCCCCTTCCATTTGTGCTGTGCTGCACCCTCCTGTGGCTCAGCTGTCGGAATAGGCTTCCGAACAAGAGGCATAGACCTCCGCTGTTCTCTGGGAGACGGGTAGATGGAGAGAAAGGGGTGTGAGGAAGTAAAACATGGAATGGAAATACAAAACTTACTCTAGATTTAATGTCATACTACTAGGGGTAAGTGTTACCTTCCATACTGAGCTCAAAGTGGAAACAAGGTGTCCAATATCTATCTATGCATTTAGTGAAATTCCATTTGCTATGCCAGGAGATAAGTTTAGAACAGGTCATAATAGAGGCATGTAACCAGAGATTAAAGAGAGGTGATTTTTCTTCTACCAAATGAAAATTGAAGAGTATGTAGATTCCATGCTGAATCTTTAACTGAAGCTTTTCTTGAACAAAAACCTTGAGGGAACTGGCTTCTAACAATGCTGAGTGTTTAGAGCAGCAGTTGTACTAGATGTGAGCAACAAATGTTTAACTCTGAAAATTCAATCAAAGTGTACTAGAAGTAATGCAGCTCATGGTCCTAAAAATAGTGTGTCACCTCTGAGCACAAATGATAGCCCTCCAGGGTGTGGAAATTGCAGTTACACTTGCAAACATTAATTTCACAATTGTTTACCTTAAGGAGAATGTTTGAGCATTTTGGCTGTGCATAATTTGTACAAAAATGGGTGCTTGTTTAGAACAAAGCCAAATTCATGCATTTTTCTAGGAAACATAGCCTTGTTATTAAAATGGAGTTCAAACTGAGGTTTTCAAATTTTATGCATGCCAGTATGTGTGCTCATGTATTTTATATGAGCTTTCCATAAAGAAACAAAAGTGGAGTAAATGGAAACCTGGATGTTGAGAAAAGTGCTCTTTGAACTAACCTTTGCACAAGTCCAACTTCTACAGTTGTATCTGTGCATGCACTTATGCGTAGGCCCACCACACTGACCGCAGGATACAGCAAGCCAAGGCTGCCTGCTCTAAGTATATCATTCCATCTTGCTGCAGAACAGTTTACATTGCAAGTGAGCTCTGGCTAGGTGAAAGGACCATATTTCACTCTCCTGTTTTCCAAATTCTACTTGCTGCCACCATGCAGAGACCAAATTTGGCTTAGTTTTTCATTTCCCTTTTTCCATCTCTCTTTGCAAGTATTGCTTTTTCCAGAGTTTTTGTGCTCAAGTTTTAAGAATGATATTGAAAATGTCTCTAGACTAGTTATGATGTTTTCTATTCCGGTACACTAATACACTGCTGGAATGTCTTTTTCTCTAAGTCACAATATGTGTTTGTTAATCTTTGGCAAGCTGGTTATAAACACATGTTCCCATGTTTATGTGAGGCTTCATATTATAAAATAGTTCTTATTCATAAAAATACTCTTGTAATCAGTGAGTCTTTGCTGGCATATGCGATAAGCAATAACAACATTGTGCATTAGCCCAGTACCTGCCACAGTTGAGCTCTGAGCGAGTTCAGGGCGTGCCTCTTGTATAAATATGTAATAACTTTGAAAGTTTTGCATGAAATAACTCATACAGTGAATTATCTGCTTAATTTTTCAAATGAGTGTGTGGGTTTTTTTATTAGTGTCCTTGTAGCATTCAGCCATGCCCATCAAGCTGTGTGGAAGCATAGTGGAGCAGCTGCCTTGCTGCCCTGTGGAGTCTCAGCTAAGGGTGCTTTAGGGTATAGTCTGAAGCTAAGGGAGTGGTACTGCTTTAAAGATCCAAAATGTGCCGTCAGGACAGTGCCATTCAGTGTCACAGGTGTTTCTGCACTTCATTCAAGAAATGTAAAAACAGGCCTCCATCCAAGCCAGAAAAGAGGCTAGGGTATGAGTGTTGGGTTTCATCAGCAGATGTTTTCAAGACACAGTGTCATAGGCCGATCTTAAAATGCAAAATACATGTTTTCTGTCATTGAATTCAAGATTTTGGGGAATTGTGTGAGCCAAGTTCTTCTCAACTATAAATGCCTTCGATTTTTTGGCCTTTTCTTGTTGTGTTAAAATATTCTGCTTTTGCATAGTTCAAGGATTTAGTTTGTCCTTCGTGTTTGCCAGAAGGACAGGAATCTTGGCAGTGAAGATGACTGCCTTTCTGGAGGAAGAACTGGTCTGCATGTGAACGCAATCAGACGGACTTTGTTTAAAACTGGACTAGGGCATGAGTCACACCTTGATTTCTTCCAGAATATGGGTAGGCAGATGCAGAGGGGTCCAACTGCTGTAAACCTGATACAGGACTTGGAAGCAGCAGAAGCTGGCTTTTTAAGATCTACAATGCATACAGTAAAATATATTTTAACATAAAGCTCCATACCCGAAGCCTAAATTATTCTGTGCATGCAAGAAGACTTGTGAAGGCTTACTAGAAACACTGTGGGTTCCTAACTGTTCATTCTCTCTTAAAATCCATAAATCTGTTGGTCTGTTTCCCAGTGTTCGTGGTTCAGCTAGAGAGGAGACCCAGGTTCCTCAGGTTAGCTAAAACTGCTGAGGAATGTGCTGTGGGTGGATTTCATGTGAACAGCAGGAAATATTAATAAGCAGAACTCTGGGCATTCATCTTCATTGATATTAATCTATAATAATGGCTGCATAGACAACTAGTCACATTTATTTAGTATTTATGGTTCTTATTTCTATTGTTGAAAGGGAATTTTACTTCTGGATCCCTCTCTAGCTGTTGTCTCATGTTGTAGGGTAGGAGTTGGAGAGGCTCTCATGTATTTGCTTCCTCTATTCTCAGTTGTATCTTTTGGTCTAATAAAATTATTACCTTGTCCTATGAACCTTACTGCCCTTGAGACATTTTGAGTATAAAAAACAGATGGTAAACCAGGATATTTAAGCTGTTACCTTCATGTTGACAAACGGTCTATAAAGGCCTCAGTTAGTATACTAAAGATTGGTTTGGGAATTTTAGGGATTCAGAAGCTACTCCAAATATGAGGCTAAAGCTTGGTAATAGAAATGTAAAAGAAAGCTAAAACATAAGTATTTTTTTAGTAGTTACATCAATCAGGATGCCTTCAAAATGTTTCTGATTTTTCCTTTGAAAGAGAGCCTACTTTACTGGAGATGCAGTACAGCAAGACCCCAGCTTAGTTGCTTAGTAAGTTTGATATTAGACATTGATGGCTCCCAGTATTATAATTTACTATCGAGCTACAACTTCAGAGGCAGGGCTGAGCAGTGAGGAGACTCGATTCAGAGGAGACATGTGCCCTCTATTCTGTGCATGCCATTTGGGACTCTGTGTTTCCTCAATTCTGCTGTGTCATGAAATGTGCGGGTGAGGACCTCAGAGGTTCATGGGAAGGAAGAAATTATGCCTTCCCAGGTGTTACACCTATATTTCTTCTGTTACTGTGGTGACAAACAGAGTGACTGGCTTGAGAGGAAAAACCTTTTTAAGAAGCTTATTAACCCTAGCTGCTCAGACTTAGTCCCTCTTCCTCTCAGAGGTACTGCCTTTCTGAATATATATGTTCAGTAATAAACTGGGTCTACTTGAGCATCTACTTAAAACCAGCCAGACTTCTCCCTCTAAACATCTGCCCCTACCCCCTTTTTATTTCTTTAAGTAGTTCTGCTGTGGAGCACAGCCATGGAATACAACTGTTTCAGCATCTCTCACAGTATGGCAGGCAGAGGCGGGCAAGAAGGACCAGGAGTGAGCACTGGAAAAGTGGGGGGAGATGGGACAGATGCCCACCAAAGCGCACTTGCCAGGATGATGTACATTTAAAGCTGGGTGGTACTGATGGCAAGCTGCATGGCTAGTCTTAGGATTATTGTTGAGTTTCATTGAAAGTCTTGGATTTGCTCATGCAACTACTGTGGGAATGAAGATTCAGCTGGTACCTTTATCAGAGAAGAACCTGGAGAAGGATATGTTACTAGTACATAAATGGTTTTCAGACCATCACTTTTTTTATAAGATTACTCTTTTGTTTTTCTCCTCCCGGTTTCTGCTTCACAACTTCTAGAGAAACAAATAAAAGCATGTTTTGCACCCTAAGCTCTAGCAAACTCTGCCTGGACCTGTTACATTGTTAGTAGACGCTGCTACTTCCTTTCTTTCTGGGGCCAAAGCCTGCATGCTTCACATGCCACAAGATCATTTTCCTCTGACCCCCAGTGATTTGCGGAAGAGTTGGTTTTCTCTTTCTCAGTTGAGCGTTCGGGGTTTCCCTTGCTTGTTTTGACTGGTTCCCCCCAAGGAAGAGAAGCAGGGTCTCACCTGTTGTGCCCCTGTATGTGTGGTGTGTTAACTTGTTGCTGTTAATCTGTCTTTGTATGGCGGCAGAGGGGGGAATGGGAGGAAAGGGGTGCACTGCCCAGCCAGTCCCTTGCTGCTGACAGCTGTGGGTCCTATTCCTATCATCTTGTCCGTGCTCTACAGCTTTTTTCCGCCAGTTGGCTCATTTAGGAAGGAACAAACAGATAAAATCCAGTGGGTTCTTCCTTGTGCTTGCTTATATTTGTTCAGAATATTTTCTGGTTTTCTTTCATTGGGAGCTCTTGGGTCGTGTGTGTGTGTCCCACCTTGCAATACTCACAAGCTGAAAAGCTGGAATGGCCTGTTACTCCATGTGCATATGGTATTTCTTTTGGTCCTGTGGGCATCCTGGTAACCTTTCCATTTGGGGTTGCAGCTGACATTGTAGAGGTTTAGTTACTCTGGAAATGCTAACAAATACAGCTGTGCTTATTCAAGGAAGTGAGGGAAGAAGCATATTACCACCTTTATAAAGGAAGCCTTGCTTTTAACCATTTACTTGGTAAAATTGCTTGTGACACATTTTCAGTACAGAATTTTGTCACCTAGGAGCAGCACAGCAAATTCTACCTCTGGTAGACTTAGTCTTTTATTCTTCCTGCTCTTGTGCCAGTTGAAATTAGCTGATTTAGGATTACTATTAAATGCTTCTTGTGGCTTCCCCTTGGTTTCAGTAACAGAGTTTACATTATGTGGGTGGAGACAAAGTCCTCTAAATGCCTTTTCAGGCTGGCAGTGATCTACCATAACAGGGTAGATGTTATGATTTGCTCTGTCCAAGTGAGACCTTTTTTCTTTTAAATATTGGTGCTTTTTTTTTTTTGGAGGTAAAAGGGACACTTGCAGAAAGTGGGAGGGAAGGGTGTGTTCCTTGATGGCTTAGATTTTGTACTAAAATGAATGATTTAATTAATTTCTGACAACCTAGCTGTTTATATCTCTACACTGAATTCAGAAGAGAGGAAACGTTTTGAGTGTTGTAGTTCATTCTGCTTTGTCTGTTGGTTTTTCTGCCTCAGCACTTCTGTACCACATGTCCATTTTTTCCTAAGCTGTATTTGAACTCTTCTTCCTTTCAGATGCTTTGTAACCTAACTACTCTCAAATGAAGCAGTTCACTTATTCCATGGGCGGTCCAGGCACAAGTGTGAAATCCCTTCAAACATTATGGCTTTAGGGGCATTCCACTTGGAGGAATAAGTTGCATTTACCTTCTGCATCTGAGTTTTATGAATGCTGTATAAATGTTGTTTGCTGTTAAAATGGTGTATGGTCTTTCTGTAGTGTCTGTGTTTTATTAGAGTAATTCAAAAAGACAATCACTAAAATGATGTTAGTACTGGGTGTCTGATTGCTAAGTTAATCTCTTATCACAAGTCCCATTGATCTTCTGTTTGAGCAGCTGAGAGTCTATTTTATGTGTAGCAATCTTTCATAAAGTTTATTCCTGGTAATAAAGCTAACTGGGGTGAGTGCCAAGCTATTCTCAGAGGCAGTCTGCTCTCAACAAGAGAAGCATTTTATTTTGTTAGATGGGGTTATTGTTTGGGTATGTACTTGTGGCAGAACTAGTGAAATGGCTAGCGAGTGAGTCAAAGTAGGTTCAGAGGTGTACGCTTACTGGTATTAAGTTAATGGTATTACTACACAATAGAGATTCAGATCTGACTTTTAATATGATGCTCAGAGTCACATGCATTTTCTACTTATTACTGTGTGATATGACTAAACTGGATTGTTAATCTCTTCTGTGGTGTGGCAAAAACCTTCCAAAAAAACCGCTACAAAACAACAAAAAAATGCTCCACCTAGAACTTGACACGTATTAAGTGCATTCAATTTAATTATATGTAAGAGGAAGTAATTTAATTTCACAGAGCACAACTGAATTGGTTTATCTGAAATCACAGTTTCAGATTTTTGAAATCTTTCTTCTAATGGCCTGCAGTTGTATTGTAGTATTGTGTGTCCTCATACCAAACATACAAGGAAATTAAAGAGATGTATTTTAAAATATTAGTAGTTAACCTTCAGTAAATTTCCTTTTCATAAAGTGAAATTTTACTTTTGGTAAAGTTTGCCTAAGCTTTATTCCAGAGTTTCTGAAGTAATATTGTGTATTCAGATGATGTGAAAAAGCTGATGAGAAGCTGTATTGTGTTCAGCAGATGGCAGGACGTGTACTTTTAAGCTAGTTAGTTTGATATTCATATGAAAATGAAATCTTACTGCTATGCACAACAAGCTATAGAAATTCCTGTAGTCTTACGGCAGTTTTGGGAAGCAGTGGTGGTGTTGTATGCAGCTCTATGCAAATGCTTGACATTGAACAGATAGGTTACAGGTCTCTATCTGTACCTTTGCTCTTGTGTGTAAGCTGAGCTCCTGAGGGTTGGCACCTACCTTCTAGGAAACCAATCTTCAGTGATTTCCTCTAAGCCTGTTGTTGATGTAAATTTTAATTTATTAGTCAGTGTCTTATGTTTGGTCTTATCCGGCTCTGGTGACTTGTTCAGCCTGGAAAAGAGAAGGCTTAGAGGAGACCTTATAGCAGCCTTTCAATACCTAAAGGAGGATTACAAGATGGAAGGGGAGAGACTTTTCAGCTGGTCAGATTTCAACAGGACACAGGGGAGTGGATACAAGCTGAAGGAGGGGAAATTTAGACTAGAGATTAGAAGGAGGCTCTTTACCCAGAGGGTGGTGAGGCACTGGAACAGGTTGCCCAGAGAGGTTGTGGATGCCCCATCTCTGGCAGTGTTCAAGGCCAGGCTGGATGTGGCCCTGGGCAACCTGATCTAGTGTGTGGCATTCCTGCCCATGGCAGTGGGGTTGGAACTAGATGATCTTTAAGGTTTCTTCCAATCTGGGCCATTCTGTGATATATGGGAGCACTTACAATTCTTCATGAATGCAAGAGATAAGCACAGGTGTAGATAGTGACAGGAGGGCATGGATGTGCCCATAATGCACACAGCACCCCTGGGATGGTGAGGGAATGGGGCAGGCTGCTGGAGGGATTAAAGTGTGTAAATCTCTAGTAATGTCACGCTTCTCCTTGCATGCTCAAAGCAGGTACTGATGTCAGAACTACCTGAAATAGCACTTACTGAAATCAGAGGGGCAGGTCACTGCTGAAGCTCTTCTATCAGGCTCTTAGTACATTCAGTTAGCCTAGCTGAATCCATTGCTCTTTACATCTTTGAAGAGATCTTTTTACCATCAATCATAAAGTTTAATCTTCCTTCTAAATTTCTCCTTGAAATCAGGAGAAAAGCACACTAAATCTGGAACAGTTTTATCATGCAGTAGCATATTTCTATGCAAACAGGAAGGATGAATTATTATATGCCATATAAACAAACTGGAGAAAATGCCTATTATTTCAGCTAATATTAGCTATCTGTAATCATGGTGGAAACATACCTTTTTCTTTTTCCCCTTTGCTCTTTACCTGCTATTTGAACTTAACTGATTTATTTTCCAATAATTTGCTACCAACTGCCAGTGATGGGTGGTCTGCTTCACTGCGGTGCTTGTCCTGTGGGGGTCTGGTTGGTAGCTTGTGTGTGAAGATCTTTGCATGATAAAGCAGAAGCAACTTGGCTTCAATCAGGCTGTTGTACTATTGTGTTCATTAATACCACATGTTAATAATGGTATGTTATAGAGCGTTAAACTCTACAGATTTGTAATTACAACTAATGGTGTTCTTACATCACGGTTTCTCTGAGCTGAAAAATGTCAGTGTGTCAGTAATTCAAGCATCAAATAAAAGCTTGCATTTCAAAATATTTAGAGAGCCTTGTGAGACTTCTGCATCTCCTGGCACATCATGAAATTGGGCAGTGTTTTGACAAATCTCACTCCTTTAAAAACATGTATTCTTATCTGAAGCATTGTTCTAGAGCCAAATTTTGGTTGGTGGTTGATTGGTTTTGGATGGTGTTTTGTTTTTGGTTTTAGTTTAGGGGTTTTTTTACCCAGTTTAATTTTTTTTATGTAGAACTTTTAATGTTGGTTTTAAAACTCAGTGTTAGCCTAAACTAATTTTTTTAATACACTGGATCAAATCTGGATTTTCTCTAAACAAAAAAATACTGTGTAAATAGCTTACACAGAAATTCGTTAATAAAATACTAAAATGTTTGAGCTAATTAGAAATATTTCTAAGTCTAGTGTAGAACTGACAAAATTTCACTTTTGCTGAAGTAAAGTGTTACACTGTTTTTCACTGTCTAAATATTGCTTTTTTTCATATGTGCAACAGTGGTGACTGTAGATCAGAAATAATCCACTTGAAATAAATAGTTATTTGTTTTAAATGGGAAAGCTTGGATGTAGCAATTGGTCAGCAATATGCTGGTCCAATGTACAGTTTTGTTATATGGGCTGCTTCTTCTAGTATGTATTATCATGAAGCCGCTATGTTCAATCTGTCCAGGACTTATTTAGCAAGTAAGAATGTTAATTTAGTGTATACTGGCTAAGATAACTACTTGTCTGGGGGGTCAAGGTACTGACTTCAGAGGCATTTCTGAACAGAGATGTTGCAGTTGGTGGGTGGATGGCACTGGTCTCAGCTGTTGTATGAGCTTGCATAAATAGTATCATCTCCACTTTAATCTTTCGGGTGTTCAGAGGTAGTGTGCATATTTCTGTTTAACCCCTGGACACTTGCTGGCATGCATGACCCTTTAACAATTCCTATCTCTCTGTCCATCCCTGGCACCTTGGCTCCGAGCAGTCTGGGAGGATAGCCAGTAATTTGGAGGTTTTTTGTTAAGTGCATCTCTTTAACAAAGTGTTTTCATTTCTTTGGTACGCAGTTTCTATTGTACTTGTTATAGTAGTGTAAGACTGCTACTTGCATCTCCCCTGTACAATTTTTACTCCCCTTTGTTTGCATTGATCAGTTAAAACAAAAAAACAAAACCAAAATTAAAACTGGTGATGATGGTTACTGGACTTTGGCATCACGAAAAAAAGCTTTTTTTTAATTTCAAAAAATGGCAACAAAGGCTGGAGCAGTGTGTTTCATAAAGGAAAGCAGGCTTCTAAATTGTGTTTTAGGGTAAGCTTTTTATTTACCTCATCCTTAATTTTGAGAATGAAAAAAGATGCTTAAACCTTCAGTCTTCATGGATCTTTCTAAAATTAATGTGACTTTTTTTTACCAATTTTTCTAAAGTCACTTCAGAGACATAATTTTAATAGGGTAGTTTTAAAGGTTATTTCTCAGGCTTGTGGATGTTGTGCTTTGAAGGGAAGTATCGAAAAGCTTTCAAGCATCAGAGCTTTCTTCATATTCCTCTCCTTTCTTTGGTGGGGGAGAGGGAAAAGGTATAGTAGATGCTGTCTTGCAGGTGTGGTTTGTTTACTAGTTTTCATCACTTTTGGTGGTATAAACTTAATTATCATCAAATACCAACATGGTAAGTGTAGTAAATGAGAAGAAGGGACGAAACAAACTTAAGAGTGACCTGAACTATTGAATTGATAGAAATAAACGGAAACTTAACCTTCCGTAAAACTAATACCTCTAAAGCACCTTGCACAGGGAGAGGAAGTAAACAGCAATGCTGGGAAATGGATTGCAGTAAGCTTGTTTCCATTTTGTAGTGATGATTGTACAGGTGCTAGCTTTTATATTGCTCAAACACTTGAATTTCTTTTGTAAGGATGGAGCTTGATGATTACAGAGGTCGTTCGCCCAAGGATCTATACTCCTGAAAGTTTGACTTGTTCTGGTTTGTGTTAGAAGAACTGTAGTAATAGTCATAGACAAATGCTAATAAACTGTAAGGACAATGTAGGAGGTGTTACGTTGTTGGACGTCTTGTAGTTATATTATTCCCCCTTATTTTTTTTATAGCAAACTTTGGCCTGTTCCATTTTAACGGCATTGTTGAGCGAGTTCTCAAGTTCAAGTAAAACCAGCAACATTGGACTAAGCATGGAGTTCCATGGTAACTGTAAACGTATATTTCAGGTAAACTAGTTCTGTGTCAATATATGCTACCTGTCTTTCTAAAAGTTAAACACTGAGAAGGAGAAGTACTTTCTTGTACCAGGTGCATTCAGGTGTACAGTGTGTGCCTAACAGCATTTAATAGGACAAAAATTATAAATGCAGATACTGACTGCTTCAGGAAAGTTGATAATGTGTTTTTTAAAAACTTGTGTCAATAAGATGCAGTCCATTTTTGCCAATTTTATGAATGTAGCTACAGATCTTGATGTGGTTGGACTCCTTAATTCCTTGGCTACCAATTGCAAACACAACCAGTACTCTGTGGAACAATGATAGTCTTAAATATAGCTTTGGTTTAAAGCCAAGGAGAGCTATGTATTTAAAAATATTATTGCAGATGGTGTAGTCTGGTTGTCTCAGATGTATTGTTTGGCCAGGCAGAAATGTTTTTGTGAAGGCATTGCTTTAAACTGACTGTTGTGGAACAACTTACCAACTTTTTTTCATGCCAAAGACCAACTCTCTCCTCCACCAGTTGTTAAAACATATTGTTAAGTTTTTCTTTTAAAGACTAGCATTTATGAGAAGGTGGTGGCTTTTTTTTTTAATTCTTTACAAACACAATATATTAATTTTGGCAAAAGAAGGGGGGTTCTGACTGACAAATTCAGAATATTTTCTGTATTTTAATGAAAAACAGGGTGAAAACAAAATTCTTTCTTCTTTAGAAAAGTATTTCTTTTTAATCAACATTTTAATTAATAACCAAGAGACTCCATTAATATATTGTGTTTGTCCTGACTGTAGGAGGATGATCTGCGGCAGATCTTCATGCTCACAGTTGAGGTACTTCAGGAATTCAGCAGACGGGAAAACCTCAGTGCTCAGATGTCTTCAGTGTTTCAGCGTTATCTTGCACTAGCCAATCAAGTACTAAGCTGGAACTTCCTTCCTCCAAATTATATCCTTTTAATGTCAGGGCCTTTATTTCGACTGACTTAGGTCACTTCTACTGGGTGATAAGTAAAGTTGTGGTGAGGAAAGAAAAATGTAAAACTTCCAAGCCTTAGATTTAGTCCTTGATTTATTTCCATTAGTGCTCTTGGTCACTCACATGCTTGCTAACAGATGCCTACGTACTGAAGCTGCTGCTGCTTTTCGTTACAGTTTTAAAGTATTTTATGTGCAAGGCAAAAGCAGTTCAGCAGAGCAGCCCCGAGTTATAGGTTAGTGGTCTATCTGACAGGTACACAGGAGAGAAGTGTAAAATGTTGCTTTAGTGAAGGATCAAATGGTGAAGAAGTCTAAGTTCTGATTTTATGTGGAGATCTGATCTGCCCTACTTTTCTCTCTCAGAAAATAAGGTAAATGCCCCGTCATCTAGGAATGTGCATGCTCAACCCAATCACCATAAAAGAGCATGGTCATACACTAGATGATGTAATAGGTAATCTTTAAGATGCTCAGCAAACTTTCCAAGAGAAAAATTTTTAAGCTCGTTCATAAACTTTTTTCTTAAAACCTTTTGAAATTGCTACTGTTATACATACTGCAGGAATCTTGATGTTGTCTTAACATCCACTGTAAAGGACTTTATTTGCTTTCCTGATTTGATAGTCAGAAGACAGTATCTATGTGTGTCTGCTGTCTTTGATTCTGTTCATTATGCAGCAGATAGCAAAAGTGAAATTTGAAACTGGATATTTCTCGAGTCTCATCTGTAAAGCAGAATACCAGTTATATTGTCTTTATGAGAGGATGCCATGGGTTAAAAGTAAATATCCCATTCCTATTAATTATTGATGTGATTTGGCAGGGGTCCATAGAGGAATTGAGTGCATGTGCCTGCAAGACTGAGGCTGGAGTCAAATTATTGCATCTTATAAAAGTTTTTGGAAGAGGATTTGGGATTTGTAAGAATTCAAATAATGTGTGGACACTTTTTTTCCCCCTAAGCTGTAATCTTAGATAAGGGAAATGCTCTTGTGTTGGGCAGTGGTGATTCTCTCTGAATTTGAGTCTTGCTCTGTGCAAACCTTGAAGGTTCTAGTTCTTCCTGAACACTTCATTCCAGCCTAAGGTTTGCAGTGGTGGAGCTAGATATATAGAAGAACGGTGTGGTGCCTTGGGACTTCCTGCTTTCATTTATACCTCTGTATAATATGATTTAGTCTATAGGAGCCTGTAAATAAGCATTAATTGAAATAGCTAAAGAGAGCCATACTGCTGCTTAAGGTTAATAGTGTTTTCTGCTACTTGCCTCTGCTTTAAATACTACAGCTGTTAAACAGATTCTGGCCATTTCTGGAGATCAGGTGGACCTGTAGTCTGAACCACCACAAATGCTCTTACATGGCTCTATTTAAGATCTTGTTATAACTTCTGCTCCACTTGATACCGTCTTGTTTTCTACTCTTGAACATTGCATTTTCCTTTAAGAATTAACAACACTAGCTTAGGTCTTTCTCTGTGCAGTAAAAGTAACTGTTAATTGTTAGCTTACAGGCAGTGAAACTTGACTGCCATTTCTAAATAGGTAGCACATTACATAAGAATTGCTGTATTGATTGATCAGTTAGGTATCCTTTTAATATCTTCTTTCCAAATCTTGACAGTACATATGCCAAAGCAATGGGCATAAATTTAATACCTGAAGCATGGAGTAAAATGATCCATTGTATCCACAGATACATTTTTTTTCCCTGTAGTTGATATTTCCCCTGTCAAGATAGTATTTCTTTTCAGTATTCCCTGCAGTATAATAGTAATTTGCAGTATTTGTATTGTAATCTTTAGCAAGATTCTTGTATCTCCAAAAAAGGGCAATAGCATAAACGTGCATTAACTAGACAGTGACCATTGCCAAGAGGCACGTTTTTTAAATCACCAAGTCATGACAATTCCATCAAAACATATGACTTTTCAATAGTTCTTGTGCTATTATAGGGTAAGTTGACATGTTTTGTGTTATTAAGTGCAATCTTGGACAGTGCTAGCACCAGTCATAATAGAAGAGTTGCAATAAGTCTGTATTGTCTATTGCTGACATGAAAGATGCATCCTGGAATAGCCATCTCATTGGAGGAATGAAAGAGAAGCTGGGATCTACCTACTGTGAAGCTGGTTTTCAGTATTTTTTGAGTGTTTTGGGATGTTGTGCCTCCAATAAGAAGGGCAGGGCATGACAACTGAGGAGGTCATGTTTTGACTAATTAAGTAAGTGCAGGTGATCTGCACTAAGTACCCTCTCCTTTATAAGAGTGCCTTGAAGGATCTTACATTGAGTGTTCAGAGTCTCCAGTTAAGGAACTGGATGCTGGGCTTTAATGCAGCTTGACATGGACATAAATGTCCTGTGTAGTCAGTTTGTAATTATAATTTATGCTCTTTTGCCTCCAGGGTTATTTATTGCTTCTTCTTGACTATGGGATTTGTCTGTTCTTCACAGTGATCTTCTGATGGTCTTTGGATAAATGTCCTCAAATTCAAAAGTTCTTAAACAACATAACATATTTGTCCAGCTGTCTCCCTTCTACAAAAAGCTACATGTCATCAGAAGCTGTCAGAGAGCTACTTATCTCTTATTTGTTAACATGTATTATAGTATGTGAGTAAAGAGGAACTTGAGCTTCAGTTCTTGTTTTGGATTTGGTGCTCCCACTTGGTGCTCCCACTTAGAGGCAAGCTGGCAAATTTTCAAGTGAATGTAGAATACAAGATCAGATTTAAAATACAGGTTACATAAACCTAATTAATGGGAGGCACTCCACTAATCTGCATCATTGCTGTTCCATTGAAATTGAAGTTAAAGGAACAAATCTCTTTTTGAAAATGTCTTTTAAACCTCAAGCCAGAAGGAGACACTTTGCTGGGAGATCATGTGAACCATATAGTTCTGTAGACTTTCAAGATTTGTGCTTGGTCCAACCCAGACTGGCAGCGTCTGTTGTGCATAATGGAAGTGCATGAAAACTACACAGAATGCTCCAGAAAACTTGTGGTTCATTTTGAGGAATGATCTGAGTTGGCATTGCTGGTGAGAAAGCCATAGCACCTCCCATGAGTATAATACTGAGCAGGGAACCACCTGGCTGAAAACTTTGTTTTAGCAGGTTTTGATTCTTGGTTTGGTTTGTTGCACAGCTACAGAAATGATTGAACCTGGACTGAGGTGTGACAATGCAGATTTTCTTCAGCAGCAGTGCAGCTTTCCTTAGGCATTGTGTTTGTTAGCAGCCTGGGATTATCCTGAGTTTACTACAGCAGTCTGTCCTTACCTGAAAGATGAAGGGTTGGAGTACTGTCTTGGCTATTGTTTGGGATATAAAGAGAAACTCAATGTAACTAAAATAGCTGTATTAAGGAAAATGCAAGAGAGCTGCATTTTGCTTTTATCAGACTTCTTACTCTTAGGTGAAAACTAACCTGATTTTTAAATCCATGGTGTTTAGAGATTTATTTCTGGGGTACTATGTCTTTTCTTGACAAACCTTTCTAGCAACTTTTTAAGATAAAGTTGGGCAAAACCAAGAAGATTGACAGATCTCCTGAATTTAGTCATTAATTGCACTAAATAAGCTTATACTGATATTGAACATTTTAACAATCAATGTTTCATCATTGTTTTCCTGAATGAATTCTGAAATCACTTTTCAGTGTAAGAGCATCTTGAAAGCATTAATATCAAAAAGAGACCAGTAATGACCCTTTCTGTGAAGGGGACTGATAAAATTATATAGGTTTTTTCCTTTTCTGATCTGTTGCCTCACCAGTTTTAACTTTCCAGCTTTGCAGTGATTTGTATTCAACTTCCTAGATGGCAGTCAGTATATAGTGGAAGGTGTGAGCTGCATCTGCATGTCATAGGTGCACCTGTGCATAGGTGCTTTAAGTGTGAGTTAGGCTTAAACTGATCAGCTTTTAGCTGTATAACCTTAGAAGCAGAGTGTATCAGGACCTGCAGAATCCACTTGGGTGATCAACATGAGACTTAGTAGTGGCATGGCTACACTGCTAGCAGCTCCAGATTGGCCAGTTTTAAGATTAGCTTGGGTCTTCCTACACTTCCTACACCTTTTGTTGCTGCAAGCTGAGTTCAGTGTCTCCAACACAAAATAGTTGTTTAATTCTCATGGCAGTTAAGAATACTTGTGTTAATATTTAAATGTTGAAGCAAATGTTCCTTCTCCTGATTGCTGGATATGTGTGCTGAGAGTGTTTAGTTATTTGTGAAGCGTTTCTCCATAGGGGGCAGCAAGCCTCTGCATCAGTTTTAGACACTTCTTCCTAGGCTCATCCTATGTGCTTGGCTGACTAGCTAGCAAGCCAGAATAGGTCTTAAAAATCCAAATAAAATCAATATGTTAGCATTATAACACTGAATGGCAGATTTCCAAGCAGTTACCTTTGTAATGCAATTTAGCTGTAAAATGTAAGACTAAGACTGACAGAGAGCTCTCCAGAAATACTCCAAATAACAAAGGTAAAATGATTAAAATAACTTTTAAGAAGGCATGAGCACTTCAGGAGTTTTCCCTGTGTTTCTGAGTTGTTCTTCACTCCTGTGGACAAATTTGTGAAGGGGGGTCTGGCAGAAGAAACATCAGCTTTGAATTGAGCTCCTATTATGGCAGGGCAAGCCCTGCCTTTCATAGGAAAAAGATCATGGGGTCCATTCTCAGATAGTGGAATTTGTGGGAGGTCCTGAAGTGAAATGTTATAAATCCTTGTGACTGCTTTAGAATATGAAATATTTTGATACTAATCTTAACCTTTCAGTCCCTTCCTGGAAGGGAGGCAAAGAGTGGGAGGAAAACGAGCACATTTGTTTATCTTTTATTGTCTTTTTTTTAATATGTTCCTCCAAGAAGCATATAAAACTTCATTTTTTCCTTCAAATTACAATTTTAAAACTACAAATTTATAACTTTGAAAACACTATGCTTATTTTTCCAGCTTCTGAAACAAAACCAAGCACAGAGCTAATGTCTACATACGTAAATTTAAACAAGTATAAAAGAAAATGTTTTAAACATTATGGTCTTGTCCTCTTCCTTTCTAGGCACTAATTAGTAAGCATATGGGCCTTATCATACACGAAGACATCTAGGTATATATATATGCTTTTCAGTAGAGTGTGGTACATACAACTGGATAATCTGTTCTATTCAAGCAGAAGTTTCTGGCCTCTGTAGAAATCAGTGTCCTACTTGAATATGGCTTGAATTTCCATATCGTTCAAAGTGAACAGTAATGAGAGTTCCTTATTCTTCAACAGAATTAGAAATGTTGTAAACATTTGTATTTATTACCAGAAATGGTTTACAATTGTTTTTCACTTAAACCAGAAAACCCCAAACCCTTCAGGATATAATAGTAGGCTGAGCTATGCTTGTCGTAAGTCTGCTACAGCCTCAGTGCTTACAAAACAGTGTTCTGCTAGTGCTCTGCTTTTTGTTTCTCATCAGTTTTGAGAAGTAAAATAATTTTTGGTGGTGAATACTGCTTTTGTCCTGTGTACACTCATGTACTGGGTAATTTAGTGCCTTTTTTGTCAGGTTTGGCATAACTGGTCTGCTGCTAATAAGGCTGAACTGTAGCATAGAATGTTGAGGTGTTTCGCAGCAGCAGCCATCTTTACAGCCAACTTATACTGAAGTTTGCCTACATGTAGTACATGATGGAAAGTGAGTGTAAGATCTCTGTGATAAGTGCAGGCATGATTTTTATTGCTTAGTGAACGGATATTTTACCCACAAATCTGCTATTGTCAGATTTGTCATCAGTCCATTAGCTTGAGAAACAGTACTAAAAATAACAGGATAGGGCTGCTAAATACTGAGGCTTGTTAAAATAGTGACAGCAAACTAGCCCTTCTTTCATTCCATACGAAAAGTGTTATGGAGCTGGTCCCCTCTGTAGACTCAGCCTAGTGAAGACCAGATTGATTTTCTGAGATTGATAATGTATCTATAATATTCTGAGGTTGTTGTATTTCCAAGCCAATAAGTTATTGGAGAGTTACAGCAAAGGACAGTCTTGTCAATAAACAATTTTAAAATACTGTTTTCTAAAACATTTCAAATGAGAAGGAAAACAAAGCATAGCTTAATTTGCCAAATACAATTAGGTTTAATTTGTAATATTATTTCTGATCACGGATGCTTGCGTGTGATAATTTGTGCCCCTCCCCGCTTTTTTTTTTCCATCTGGGAAAACAAGCATTTTTGGCCATTTAAATGACATCTGTATTTCAAATTGAAGGAAAATAGGTAAATCTGTGATTTTTAATTTTTCCCCATCTGAAATAATACAAATCTGGTATGGTTCAACACACATTGATAATTTTGAAAATCGTGAAACTGGGTTTGCTTTGCACTATTGTGAAAATCCAGAATTATTCTTACCCATTCTAATGTGCTGGCAGCCACTTTGGACACAAGCCAGCAGTGAAGGTTTGCTTGGTGCTGTGCCATGACAAAAGGTTGCTTTTTTTTGGAACGTAGTTTTGTACAGTGGTAAGAATTTCTGTGTTTGGCAGAACTTGGAAGACAAGGGTTAATAAACTAAAATTATGCATCCTGCATTGTGCTACAATTCTTTATATTGATCTAGGTATTTGCTTTATATATTGTTTCTTTAAATAAAACCTATCAAAAGTTAAGGGATCTGAATGATCCTTTCTTGACTGATACCTTGTGAAATTTATTTTTTTCTAGACATACCAACACTTTTTGATATATTCCTTATAATATTTGATGATTTAGAGTACAAAAGCTAATGCAATTAATTACCAATAAGTAAATTACATGCAGCTGAGCATGCTGCTACTTATTCTCATGGTTGAGTTAGAAAAGGACCAGAGAAAATGATGAAAGTTTTAAAAAAGAAATGAAGCCGTCAGTTGCTGAGTTAAAGCAGTTTTATTTCTACTTGGATTGGGGGTGTCACAGGATGAAGCACTTTCAAAATCTCTAACAAGCACTGCTGCGTGATCAGACTGACCGGCAAAGAACGTAACCTGCTTTGAATGTTTTTGCATATGTCTCTTTTCTTTGTACTAGAGCATTTGCAGAATTGTGTAAATTAAGTTATGCCAAAAGATACGGTAAGAACTGAAATTAGTGCAGCAAAGTTGTGGCTTCATGGTGTTAATTTTTCGTGCACATCTCTTACAAATGTGTTTAATGTGATGCTGCCTTGTGATTTATGCTTTTGTTCTTCACAGCGGGGTTAAAAAAAATGTAAATTAATGCAGGGCTAATATGTCTGCATTCTGTGATACATGTTTGGCTATTTAGAAAAATAGGATATTGATTTCAATGAGCTATCTTTAGCTATCATAAGGCCTTTTTAAAAGCTGCCAGGAAAATTTTTTAGAAAATGATTTCCTATTTTGCATAAATTTTAACACCTGTTAATTGCGGTTGCTTTTTTGTCTTCTCGCTGTGTCACATTAGACACCCTGGTTATCAAAGTGATCGTATCACTATGGTATGTCTCATAATTATGATCAAACTGTTATCTAACATTCCTGGAGCATTCTTTTTTTCAATACTTAATACCTTTTATTCCTTGGCCTCATGCATGAATTATGCTGTGTATGTGAAGAGGCTTAAAGTTTGTTTCCATTACATTCTTTCTGAATGGATCCTGTTGTATCTAGGATTTTTTTAAAGCCAAGTAGGAATGTTATTGTTGACCTTGACACCAGATAACTGGGCAGACATTATATAGCTATGTTTGAATCCTCACAAAATGTGATGCTAAAGCCAACAGAATCCTGGCGTGAGACCCTCTTGGACAGCAGAGTTATGGAGCTTTTCTTTACAGTAAGTTTCTTTCTTCAACTTTCATAGTCCAGATCACAGGAAAAGCAGCTCCTTCCTGTTCTAAAACTGTATTGTTGGACTCTTCCTTTTGCATCAGGTAGGACTGATTCCATTAACTTCAGCTTGCTTATCAAAGTAAACAGAAGTGTTTTTCCTAGGTTACCAAATAAGTATTTTGTCTATAAATTGCTTTGTGTTGATGAGCATTAACAAAAGAGAAAGGTGTCTAGTTATCTAAACTTCCATACATTTAATACTTCTGGACATGTACTCGTCAAATGAAACCAAGAATGATGAGCAGTAGTAGAGTATTATCTTTCAGATAAGGTGTAACAGCTCTGAAAATAAGATCAAATGAACAGTATATATTTGCTGAACTTACAGCATTTGCTCAATGGAACAGCTGAGAATAGGTAATATAGTTGCAGTTTTCTAGCCAGTTTCAGCATACAAAATTCTGCATCTCTTTCCCTCAGCAGAAAGAAAATACAAACAATTTAAAATACATTAAGTTAGGAAGGATGGGGAAGAGGTAGAGTTGGGAGAGGGGAATGTGATACTCAATTTGTATAACTTAAATCGTGATACTAAAACTGGATAGAACTAGTACTGTTTTCTTTCTGCAACTGTTGGGAGTTGTTTGTAGTCGTTGCTCAGAAGTTAGTGCAGCAACAACATATATTGGCTTATAAATTAGTTTACTATGCTATTTTATCTTCTGTTACATCTCTTGGAACCTGAGAATTCAGAAGTCTCAGGCTATTTTCATTTCTGCAAAGCAGAGGAATAATGTGCTGAAAACTTGGACAAAGTTGTTATTGTACAAAGTAAATGTAACTTTCCAGGTCTGCTTGAGAGCTGTCTGTTTGGATATGAGCCCTTACATTGTAGGGGTTTTTTTGATAGATTAGATTTTTAAAAATGTTTTTTTAACTGCAAGTTTATCTGTTCCAGCAGTTTTGAAAAGGTGAAAAAAATCACTGGCAGAACTCTTAGCAGCTACACACAATCTGAACAGCTGTCTAGACTATCCAGACAGTTGCTACTGTCAGCTGTGAACCTCCACATGCAAATAACTTTTTGGCTTACATATTAACCCTTCCGTGTTTAATAGTATGAAGTTGTTAGATACCTGTTTCTCTGGTTGTTTACAGTTACTTACCAGTATAAGAATAATGTTCTGAATAACATGCAGAAATGTTTAAATACATTTGCATTTTAGTTAAATACTGGCCAGTTTTGGTTACTACTGGTTATTTTTGAATGAATGCTAGCAAGGGCAATATACTGTCAGTTTTGGTTTTAGATTCCTGATTTGCAGTGGTTCAGGCTTGTAGCATTAGATTGCTACTCGAAGTCGTGTAAGTGAATGGTATAATTTGTATTCATTTGTCTGATCTGAGAAATTTTAATAACCTTGCAAAAGTTGGCAGGACTGCCAGGTTACAGAGACAGTTCAGTTCTAATCTCAGCCCATTGTGGGATGTATATTAGGAGAGGTATTCCTGTTGGCAGGATTTGTTTCTCTTTACTAGTTTAATCTTTCAGAGATTAACTGTGCAGCTAATCCAACTTGTTATGAGTTGGGTGGAATTGCAACTATAATGCTACAGATAATTGGTTAGTGTTTTAACAATACTGGTTTTATGTATACTGTACATAAAATGTACTTTTATGTATAATATTGCTGTAATAATTTGTTTCTGGGTGAAAGAGTTAACCTATATTTAGTTATTCAACAAATCTCACGTGCAAAAAGTAGGAGGTGTGAGCCTACAAAAATTCTTTAAATCCATATTTGGCAATTAAAATAAGTATGTGAGAATATGATTACTGAAATATTAAGATTATAATCTGGGAGGTCTCACCAGCAGAACTAATGGCATAACAGTTCTCAGAAATGTGGGAAGATTACTATTGGCCTTGTATAATGTGTTGTTGCCAAGGAGTGATGCATTCATTTTTGTATATGGCTTCACTGTGTACCTCTGCTAAAGAAGCATCTATATAATCTTGATTGAGCTTGTTGACTAACTTTAACAAGACTTGGTAGCCTAGGCATAGTTAGCATAATAGAGATGACTGTCATTATTGCTGTTTTTAGAAGGAGCAGTATGTCTGACTGGCTGGCATCTGTTTCTTACTTTTAAGACGTAACATTCAGTAGACAGTTCAATTTTCAACATGTAGGTGAGACAACTGAATGTTAGTTTCAGTAGGTTAGAGGCTTGCAATTTTGTGAGCTGAGTCATGATCTTGGCATTTACTGTGGTTTAGAGAATTGCAGAAACTCTTGCATTTCAGACTGAATGGAAGTTATAGTAAGCTTTTTTTGGCGTGTGCTCTTTTGGATTGAGAGCCATGTGACTGTTTTAAGAACACCCTGTTTTCCATATATATTCACTATCTCACTTCCTGAAAGGTACATCGAAAAATCAGAGAAGATACAGATATGGCCCAAGATTCATTGCAATGTCTGGCACAGCTGGCGTCTTTGCACGGGCCAGTCTTTCCTGATGAAGGTTCACAAGTTGACTACCTGGCACACTTCATTGAGGGATTACTGAATACTATCAATGGGTATGTATGCCTGCTGTCTAAGTTTAGATGGCATCTTTTAATCTTTAGTTTGGAGTGTAGTGTATCTGTGTGGAGAACTGGTATGGCTTGCTTATTTCTGGGTAAAATTTGTGTTTACTGTTGGATTACTGAAATTAAGAAAAGGCAGTTTAAAATACCTGGTGCTTAAGTAATATGAAATAGGCTTATTGGTTGAAAATGTATCAATAAAAGTAATTAATTTTTAGCATCTTTTCTGAATGGCAAAAACCTAACTGCTGTTTCTGTCTCTAGAATTGAAATAGAAGACTCTGAAGCAGTGGGAATTTCCAGTATTATCAGCAACCTGATAACTGTATTTCCTCGCAATATTTTAACTGCCATTCCAAATGAACTTTTCTCTTCATTTGTTAACTGCCTTGCACACCTCACCTGTTCTTTTGGAAGAAGTGCTGCCTTGGAAGAAGTGGTAAGTTTCCACTCTCATTCATAGGTAGTATTTTTTTTTTGTTTCTATTTGTGATAAGCATAAGTAACATGAGAATTCGACTGCCTCATTAATAACTGTTGTGAACTCGGTGGTTTTGTTCTAGACATGCCTGAATTCGCATCCGAGAGGATTTTCGTATGGTTTCAAACAAAATAATATGATTGCACACTGTGTGCATCTTCTAGACTTTGTTTTGATGTTAAAGCACATCTCATTTTCACTTTAAAAAGAATGGATTAATTTTAAAACATGGAAGTCTTCAAATATTGCTAACTTGGTCATGTAGGACTTCTCTGAAAACTGCTGTGGGTAATGAACAAGCTAGTCCTGAAAGCTTAAGATGACCACATGAACATATAGACAGACTGAAATTTAAGTGATATAGAGTTCTGAGCCAGGAGCTTCTGTTTTAAGTGAATGTAGCTGTTAAGATCTGCTGTTAACCCTGTACTTCTAAGCTGTTCCGATTGTACCTTCTTTACTGACATGGTTCATATGGTAATTCTGTGTACAAATCTAGCACAAGAATTCAGAGGATTTTTTTTTCTGTTTACTTCTTTCAAACTTAGGTTGTAACATTAAAAAGTAGTTGAGATAATCTAAATCTTTTGCTTGTAAAGACTTCTGAGGAGACCTAGTTTAAGAAAAAATGCCCATAAGAATTAAGCTCACTTGAGCTATTTATGTGCAGTAGCTATGGATTTAAAGTAAGAATTTCAAACTATTAGCCAATATTTCTGCATTACCATTAAGTAGTATGAATTTTTAGCAGTTTTGCTATGTTGGCTGGGCTTAATTACCTGAGTTTGAAAATAATTATAAGAGTATTTAGTTACGAAGTTAATTAACATGTTTCTTTACCAGAGATCACAGATGGTTTAGTTACCATTCATTGCAGAGCATTAGATTTTGTTTGCTGCAAGGTTAAAAGGTACTGCATTTGGCCCAGTGCTCATTCAGATTTTCAGGTGTGTTCATCTTAATCAAAAAGCTGGTGATTAAATTTAAAATTTAAGATACAGCTACTTTCCAAACCTTATTGGTCAAAACTTGTCTTTCTTTTGAGATTTTCTTGCAGAACATTGAACATAGGTTCTGTTGCTCATCAACACATTTAGCAATGCTTCTGAAGCCTTTATAAAGGTTTAGCAAAACCATAGGCACCTATAATTTAAATTAGAGATGTTCTTTCCTCAGTTACTTGAGAGCTAGAATATTCAACCATGTTTACTGAAAACAGTGCTCAACATAATGCTGTTCAGAACACTTCATCTCTCAGCAAAAGCATAAGGTAGCTTGCACCACTATCTGGTACAGACTTTATTTTGGAAATGACTGGCTGGTTGTGCCTAGTAAACTGTGGCTGCCTCTGCTTATATAATCTCATAGTTTTTGCTGAAGAAAGTCTTTTCAGTATTAAACTTCAATATTCTCAGGTTCAGCAACAACAGGAAGAGAGAACGGAAGATTTTTTTTTTTTTTGGAGAATTTTCTCACTGTCCTTGAATCTTTCAATTATTTTGTAGAAGGAGAAGCATTACACTTTCACCCCTTCCATTCTGTCACAACTCTTCAGATATCTCAACTTCATACTGTTTCTCTGATTTCCATGAGGATACAGAATTTTTTGCTGACTTAACCAGATGGTGTATTGACACTGTGTGCTATACCTGTGGAAATGCTACTTTACATCCCCAAAAAGTGTCTTTTGGCTTAGGAACGTCTCAGACGTGGTTAATGCGTTCCCCAAACTTGTTGCTTAGACTGCCTGTAGTGGCACCTTCTGTGAGCTCATGTGCTGTCTGTAATTAAGAGCTTTGGATAGATAAAATACTGTGTGCATTTGGCTTAGTAATCCTCAGATAATCCTGGAACTTTCAGAAATCTGAAGTGCAGCCAAATGCAGGCAGACAATACTCCTTAAGCTTTGCTGGTCAGAGAAGCGGTTTTCCCCATATTTCTGCCACTTTATATGCCAGTAGAACATCTCATGTGAACATTGCAGAAATTCAGGCACAAGATGTTTTGCCATCTACTTAGCTGAAGACATGCTATGGAAACTGTCAAAACTAGGAGGTCCTGAACCATAATATGCAAACTGCTTCAAAGCAGCTAATACTGATTTTCAACCAAGAGGGTAAAAATGCCACAATCCAAACATCATGTTCAAATGCTGTTATACATTAACCTGCCTGATGCTGAGGAGACTGGCTGAAGGAAGTGCAAGCATTTGCCTGTGGAGTTAGTTTAGGAAGTGCTGGGAGTTAGTTTCTGGTGCAAGCTGGACTAGTAGTCTCTTCCTTTAATAGCACTGAGTTTGAGAGAAGATGCTTGTACACAGCTATGTGAAATAGAAATAGGAATTATATCAAAGGCTTCACTTTCTCAAAATGAGTATTCATGTACTGTTCCTGTTTCATATTTTTCTAAAATATGTGATGGGGATCATTCTGAATTTGGTCCTTTCTGCTCTGCTTCCAGTTCTTTCCAGCTTGTTGGTGCTTGACAAATTTTAGAAGTGCCCTTTCTTCAAAGGGTCAGCATACTGTGAAGGGAGTAGTACCAATTTTTATTTCCCATACTAGAGAAATTAAGCATCTTTGCTTTGATGTTACTGAATGTATCTTGCCTTAGCTGAAGATCTGAAGTCTAAACTGGGCTGTGACTTTGCTTCTGTTACATCCATCAGAATGATTCAGCTCCTCAGTCTACAGCATATCACCTAGTTTACCTGTATGATGTCTTTGATGGCCTAGCTATAGCTGATCTGACAAACAGATTGTGAATGTTTAGTAAGGTTCCTTTGTGACCAGGTTTGTTCAATTTTGATAAATTTTCCTCTTATTTGGGCGCATGCTTTATGGAGGCACTTATTAATCCTAGCTTCCCTATGAGAATACCATTAAAGTGTTTAAGACTTTTTTTTTAATGGTATTTAGCTTCTCTATTACCTTGTCAGATAAATGAATTGGATAGATTTTGTTGTTGATAAAAAGACATGTCTTTATTGGTTTATTCTCTGGCTTCTTATGAATTATTAAAATTTATATGAAAATTATATATGTAAATATATGTCAAAATATTTCAGGGTTGAATGACTGTCTATGAATTCATGTGTCCTTTAACCAAATTTCAGAAAGACATGTTGTGATATCTGTCTTAAATTTGTGGCTTTTGTTATTGTTGAATACAATTTTACCTCTTTCCTTGTTATCTTCAGCTTTTGTTTTCACACTTGCATCACTGTGTCCCATACTTACCTTTTGTAAATGTGACCACTTTGCAGTTATAAAATGATGCCATCTTGAAATG
Organism: Galbula dea; assembly: GCA_013399015.1. Classification (NCBI taxonomy): domain Eukaryota; kingdom Metazoa; phylum Chordata; class Aves; order Piciformes; family Galbulidae; genus Galbula; species Galbula dea. The sequence continues at coordinate 28,985 of VWZX01008725.1, read as the reverse complement.
CTTCCAGTGTGATATCAATTCTTCCTCTTAATCAGTCATCCAGCCAGTGTTTTCTTTTCCTTGCCTGTTCATCCAGCCATGTTTGTAACTTCACTGAAGGTCAGGAATTCTTCTGTCTGGAACATGATTAACGCCTTAATATCTCTCTATTTTACCAAGGAATCATTTTACTAAAGTTTGCTATCTCAAAGTAAATTTTGTGAGCAATCCTGTTGGTTGAAACTTGAGAAGACTTTCTAGAGGAAAGAAGTATCCTGCTTTTAGCAGCATGTTTATCCACAGAGTCACACTTAAGTTGTTTCAGGTTGGATATATTTACTGAAGTTCAATTTTTTCATCAGATCAAAAAGTTGATAGGTACATTAAAAATACTCTTAAAAAGAAATGACCTCTTTGCAATTTGGGTTCTTTAGTTTGCCTGTAAGCCAGGACTTTGTTTTTCAGTTATTTTCTTTTGCAACTTTTGTACTATGTAGAAACACATGAATTAACTGAAAACATGAAGCATCAGTTAAAATGCACTAAACAGTTGGAGGTGCAGGGTTATTCTGTGGAATTCTGCTTTTTTGTTTGTTTGTTCATAGAATGAGAAGTTGTGTTTTACCAAAACTAAACTTTTCTAAAGTTTGTTGAACACATGCATTCTTACAGTGATTTCTTCTGGAACAGAGAAATGTCTTCTTTTCTATTCCAGAGATAGTGGAATACATATAATCCTATATGCAAATGCAAATGTATTTGTCTATTTAATTAAAAAGAAATGGCTCAGTTCTTTGTTACTAATAAGAGCCGAGGTGCTGGGCTTCTTTGGGGTAAAAGCTCAGTAGCTCCTGTATTTAGGTAATTATGCATTAAAGGCTTAATTTATGAATGTTTTGAACATCAGATGAAGAGAAATAACTAAACACTCTGACAGTTTTTTAAAGCCTAGCAAGCATAAAAGCTGCACTGATTTTCTGCAGTTCATTCTGGTATTTTCTTGGCTATCCTTAGATGGGTTTTGTAACTGATTTTTTTTTTTAATTAATTGTTTCAACAGTAGAGGAACACCTGCTAATAAGTAGTAATGAATGTAAGTATGTTCCTCTGGTTTAGTTTAGGAATAAGGGATTTTTTTGTTTCTTTCATCTCTTACAGCTTGACAAAGATGACATGGTATATATGGAGGCGTATGATAAGTTGCTGGAATCTTGGCTTACTTTGGTACAAGATGACAAACATTTCCATAAAGGTTTTTTCACCCAACATGCTGTTCAGGTCTTCAATTCCTACATTCAGTGCCATCTAGCTGCTCCTGATGGTACAAGGAATTTGGTAAGCTCACGTTCTAGTATTTCTCAGTAATGATATATAGTAACTAGCCCACGTCTTATGTTGTGTATTATATTATGTAGCTCAAAGGAGCTAGTATAGATTTTTCTATTCGTGACTTCGGGAATAAAAAATTTGCTTAATCTGTTACTCAGTGGTCATTTTCCATTCTGTTTCTCTTATTCCGAGGAGAACAAAGAATACAAAGTTGGAAATCACTTAAAAAAATAAAATAGAAAAAAGTAAACCTGTTATTCAAATCCACATGTCTTACTGTTCTTCCCACAGATGCAGTGACTAAACTTTTGACCAGTCTTCTTCGGACTAGGGTCGTAGTTAAAATCCTCAATGAAAGTGGAAGTCTTTTATATGGTTATTACCTCCCATACGTTATCTTCAATGTATATTTTTGAATTAAAATTGAGATACATAAATATCTGAAAATATAGAATGACTGTGCTCAGACTAGAAGAAACTTGCAGTGGTATCTGATTCTTTTTGGTTTAAGTGAATTCCCAATTGAATTTTTGAGGTGACCGTGCTAGAGAAAACCTACAAGTACCTCCTGTCTTTTGAACCATCAAGAAAGAAAGAGGATCAGTCTCTTTGCCAGGAGTCTGGATCTTACTAAAATAGATTCTCATACAGAAAGTTGGTTGTAGATATTGGATGAACTAATTATTGCACAAGTTCAATTCAATAACTGTGTAAAATCTCTCTTTAATTTAGTGCTGATCTCCAATATACCTTTCTAAAAAGCACCATGTAAAAAATAACTGCTATCTCAATGTGTAACAGATGGCAATAACAATGCAAAAACAGAGAAATATTTCACAAGAGAACTTTGAATTCATATCAGGCAGTCTTGACATAACTCATACACACAGGTTAATTCATGTCATTCTGTGAGATAAGTCATTTATCCCATGGGTAACCTTTTAAAAGCCACAGCTGGTGTTTTAGAATGCTTCTAGTTCAATATCAAAGCAGTAACAGGAACTTTCAGTCTCTGCTTTGAGAGCAGAGGCTCACCCTTCAGTAAACAGCTGCAACTTTGAAGTTGCCAAAAAAGAATGATTTGCTGGGTTACATAAAGAAAAGATGGGTTAAAAGCACATGGGATAAGGAGTTGTGTGTGGATTCAGTTTTCCAGAGCCCTTACAGAAACAAAGCAGACTAATAGCTTTCTCTGTCACTTGTACTTTACTTTGTTAGTTATGTAAATTTTATGATTCTTTAAGAGACTTTTAAAAACATATTTAATATTGATACTTAGTTTCTATGTATCGTGGTTCATCTCTTCAAGGAATAAGGTCTGATTATTATTTAAGTCGTTTTATAATGCAGCCAAGATAGGCTTTGAGAAATCAAGCAGTGCAACTTATGCATCAGAAAAATAAACCTTAGATGATGATAGTGATGATGAGCCTACTGTTTTTTCCTGAGGTTGTAGCTTTTATTTTTCAGAACTTTTTCCCTTCAAACAACAGGATGGAAAATCTTTAATGGCAGAGATGATTTTTATTTCATTATGAATAATACTACCTAGTTTGTAATTTGTGTAAGAACTCAGACAACTGACAACAGTGTCTTTTTGCTAATCAGTAAGGGAAAGCTTAGAAGTTCCACTATTTAAAATGGCCTTTGGTGTGCTCTATATACGTGGTTTGAAATGCAAGTGTACTTCAGCAGTCTTATGACCACTGGCCTTGCAGACCATCTCTGTGAGCCAGAGTCAGTCAGTACCTTTTACCAGTTTTCTAGCACTGAATGCTTGACAGAGCCGTTTTGTATACCCTGTGGTGTAAATAGGATGTTTTGCTATTGTCCAGACTGTACTTATCATATTAATATCAAGTACCAATTTTCCTAACTCTTACCCTTGACTCTTTTCACTAGCAGTGAATGTTTTGACTTGACAGCACTTTGTAAGCGATAGCAAATATGCAATTACAGAATGTGGCATTTTGCTGATGAGTCTGTGAAATGCTGATTTTTTTTTTAAGACAATACGAATCCATGTTTATTCCTTTGACCCTTCTATGTCTAATTTAGTACTAGTTTATTGTTCATCCATGCAAAATGCTTTGAAAGAAAAAGCCAAAAAAAAAGTAGAAAATGGTTGTGATGATAGAATTTAATAAATATAACACTAACTGATTCTCTCTAATTTTGCTGAAATAATCAAAGACTGCCAATGGCGTGGCCTCTCGGGAAGAAGAAGAAATAAGTGAACTGCAGGAAGATGACAGAGATCAGTTCTGTGACCAGCTGGCCAGCGTTGGCATGCTGGGGAGAATTGCTGCAGAACACTGTATACCTCTTCTCACAAGGTACAAAGAAATAATCATCAATTTAAGTCAATCAAGCCATCACATATGAAAAACTTGACTTTGCCAAAACAATTTTAAAACAGCAAAATTATTTTATTGTTACTTGTCCACAGTTTATTAGAAGACCGAGTGACAAGGCTCCATGGTCAGTTGCAAAGACATCAGCAGCAGTTACTTGCCTCACCAGCATCAGGCTCAATTGACAATAAAGTGCTTGATGACTTGTATGAGGATATTCATTGGCTTATTTTAGTCACAGGTTAGTGAACAGCTTTAAATAGTACTTATTGTGGTATTCTTATTGTAGCTGGAAGTTAAACCAGTGGATTCTCTAATCTAAAAGCCTAAGTTAACCTAGGGTAGAAAGTTGTGATCGCTCTTTCTTTTTTTGATGTAAGGCTACCTCTTGGCTAATGATACTCAGGGAGAGACTCCGCTAATACCTCCAGAGGTAATGGAATATTCCATTAAACATTCAGCTGAGGTTGACATCAATACTACACTTCAGATTTTGGGATCCCCAGGAGAAAAGGCCTCTTCCATCCCAGGGTACAACAGAACTGATTCTGTAATTAGGTAAGGATGCATCTTGTGCTATTAAGTACGTTAAATGCTTTTTCAGAGAAAAAAAGTGAGAATGTGAGTCGACTTCTATATAAGAAAAGTAAAAAAGGAGTATGTAAATAGTGGAAAAGAAATGTCTCTTTTAACTGGCATTAAAGTAAGGGCAAATAATTTATAAGTATAGTTTTATAATGGGCATATTAAGGCAATGCTGTAAAAGAGATTAAGAAAAGATGAAGTGTTGTGTTTTGTTTTGTTTCTTTAGGATAAAGAAAGGCAGGGTAAATACAGATGATATGTCAAGTGAAGGTGATACAGGGGAGCACTGAGAAGAAAAAAAATTGAGTCAAGATGTGAAAGCTGAAATGACTAGATTGACCTAGTAGTCTTAACAGAGGATGTGAGCCAAGGTCTTGGAAATAAACAAATGATTTTTGTATCTCTACTGAAAACCTATCTTTGATCTATTTGTCACAGAAGATCCCTAAAATTACTTAAATTACTAAAAGGTTGGTAGATCAGAATCTTTAGATAATATACTATATACTCTACAGTTGATTCAGCACATGTACAGCTTAAGCAAATGCTTTCCAGAGCATCAGTGAGCTTGTCTACTGTGAGCATGAGTTACTGCTCAAGCTTGGCAGTAGCAGCAGAATCAGTCCTCAGTGCAGAAGGGGTTGTTGTCACTTGTGTACACATCACTATTAGCCTGTAAAAGGAGTAGGAGAAGGGATTTCCGTTCTCTCTTTGGAAGAAGGCTGATGCCCACAAAGGATCCTGGTTTGAATACTCCACACTTCAAAAGATTGCATTCCACTTTTAATTGACATAGAATATTCTTCACCCAAGATTAGTTGTTGTGTTCTTAACATTTTCTTCTTCTGGAAGAGCCTAGAAAAAAATAGATCTTTGTTAGCAATGACCTGCCTGACATTTAGAAGTTACTGCTCACTGATACTGTTGGTAGTTTCAAGAAGTGGCCACAGGACTAAATCAGTTCTAAATAAGGAGTGATTTTGAGGCTCTCTGGTGATAGCTCTGAAGCATCTTCAAATAATAGACCACTCTCAGCTCCTAAATTCCTTATGTGCTCTCACATTCTTGCTATATTTAACTGATATACTTCAAAAGCTAATATGTAATGTGCTTTTATAGACTGCCTGTATTAATGGAACCACCTGGCGATCAGTTCTTTCAGACTATTTCTCTGCAGTAATGACAGAGAAATAATCAGTCACTTCTGTATTTTTTATGTAGTATGCATCATACTGCAAAAGCTGCACAATTAGGACCTGCTTGATCACAAAGCTTCCTGGTGCAAGGAAGGGAGAATCAGTTTTCAAAAAGCTTTTCAAGCACTCCAAGTAGTAGTCCACTTGTCTTTGTTCCCTCAGTGTCAGAATGCTTATAAGGACTTTTTGTTGCAGTAATTTTGACATCAAAGATATTCCCTTATCTTTTAATGCGTATTCTGACTTTTTGGAGGGTATTTGGCATCCTGTCCTGGCTCTCTCTCCTTGCATTTAAAGGAACAATACATTCAGGTGCTTTTCATTTCGTTATTTGAACTGCTATGTGTTATCCTATTCATTCTGTCATATTTCATGAAAAGTGAAAGTGTTTGGTAGTCACATGGCTTCTCCAAAAAGCCACTCTTGGCATCTTTGTTGCATTCTAAATCTACAGGTTGTTATCTGCTATTTTAAGAGTGTCAGAAGTAGAATCTAGAGCAATAAGGGCAAATCTCACGCACCTCCTGAGCCCCCAGATGGGCAAAGATATTGTATGGTTCCTCAAGCGTTGGGCAAAGACTTACCTCCTAGTAGATGAGAAGCTGTATGATCAGGTAAGGATATAACTTTTATTAACTAATTGGGGAGTATTAGCACTAATGTTATTCTGTGAGTGCAGATGTCAGTGTAGCTGTCTTAAAGTGCAATGATAAAGCAGTTTTAGTGTTAAGTGGGTTGTGGTTTATTTTGGAATTTGTTTGAAAGTTTATATTTTCTCCAGTTTTTTTAATTAGAAATATTAAGTTGTTTGGGGGCCCTTCTTTCACATTTTGTGTCACAAGTGTGACTTTCTTTTTAATAGCCATTTCCATAGCAGAATAGCATAGCAAGCCCTCAGGCTGCGTAGTGGGTGAAACTCGCCGACTACAGCAATTTTAATGTTACCTCTCACTATCCATCAGATCTTACAGTTCCTCTCTAATGCAGTGGTTGCCCTTGATGGATGATGTAGTGAGTAACCTGGTCATGAGTCTGAATTAGTTAGATATTTCACACCATCGTAAGATACTAGTATACATTAGCTAATGTCATGCAACTTTCTCTCCTCTCCCACTTCTAGTATGTTCTTATTGTACCTATCATGATTTCAGTGGTGCATTTTTGTAAAGGGCAACTTCACATCATGTTAGGACAGCACTAATCATGATTAGACTTTGATCATGATTTTGCTTTTTGAACTAACTGTAATCCAGCTAGCTGACTGAGGCCACTCATCCTGAGGAGGTCCTGTTGTCTCTAACTTTCAAGAAGCAAGCTTCTTTATCCTCCACCTGTATTTCCAGTATTGAATCAACTAAGAATACTAACACTTCAGGAAGCCCCTCCTTAACAAATATGTATATACTATACACTTGTAAATGTTTGGAATCATTGTTCAGCTTGTGCTTACAGCAGAGATAAGAATTTGTAAAGGTGCCAGTTGGGGCAGAACTAGAGAACATGTGAGGAGATCCACGTAACAAACAATGTCAAGAAACAAAACTGAACATATAGGAAATGCACACGTTTAGTTTGTGTTGACATGTGAAAACGGTTGAAACCTCTATTTAAACCTTTATGTTCATGTACATATCATGAATTTTAAAGTTGTAAATGTTAGTGATATGCTGACAGGAAGCCACTACCCAGCTATTACAAAATCCTTGGATTTGACTCTTGAGAAACTTTTTTTTTAAAGATGGGAGAACAGGCAATTTCAAGGTAGCAAATTTTAACGTGCAAGGACAAGAATGTGGCATCTTTCCTAAAGGATGTGTAGATTGAAGGAACCTGCAGAAAGCAGATGCAGATAAATTGCAATGAGAAGTTGTTTTTACAAGATCAATCTAGATCAACAGCTAGGTTTATTTCTAGTACCTTTTATCACTAAGTTTTGAGGAATGTCATTGTAAATTCACACAAACACTTCAGATTGATGATTTGGGGGTCTTTTGGACTTTCATTGGCCTTAAAAGCTAGAAATGCTAATTTGTAATGAGATTGAAACTTTTCTGTGTTTTAGATGTTGTGTTTAAAATTGCAAGATAAATCTGGCAAACATTTTTCTATTACAAATATTCTTTGTCTTTGTAACATTTGTGTATATTAAATAGGGAAGAAGTGACAACCTATGAAGAATTTGCTGACATTGATTACCATATACTTTGGGGTTCTGGCTTCTGTAAAACTCACTCATTTTAATGCTTTTCTTATAGATAAGTCTGCCATTTAGTACAGCATTTGGTGCTGATACAGAGGGTTCCCAGTGGATTGTGGGTTACCTTTTAGAAAAAGTGATCAGTAACCTGGCAGTGTGGAGTTCAGAGCAGGACCTTGCAAATGATACTGTACAGCTGCTAGTAACGTTAGTGGAAAGGAGAGAGCGGTAAGTTGCTATACCTCTGGAAGTCAAAAGGTTTCTTTTGCTTCCTTCAAATTTTTTGGGCCAAAGTAATCCAGATATAGAGAATTTCATGTTCATGTTTCTGTAAGTCAAATTACTTAAGTAACATACCATAAATGAAAATAAAGTTTTGACAAAGTGAGGAGTGAGACCTATATTTGACAAAACATAACCTAATTGTTGTTACTGTTTAGAAGTGCACTCTCCTTCCCTTACCTTTGTGCCTTACTCTTAAGTAATGAGAAAAGAAGATTCTTCTGGTCTCCACTCTAATTGCAAGAATTTTTACATTGTTTATTTTCATTGAACAAGTTCTTCCAGACTAAAAGTTCAGGTACTGGCTAGGCCAGTATAAAATGTGTTTTGTAAACATGTTAAAATCAAAGATTTGGTGTATTCAGTCAAAGTTTAAAGTTTTTTGTTATTGCGAACTGTGAAGGAGGGAATTCTTGAATGTTTCACTTTTGTGAATTGACATGTAGTTATACATGCAATCACATATTCACAGCCTGTTGAAAGACTGTTCTGAAGTTTGAGGATTTATGTGCTTGAGGAATTCTCTTTTGTTAAAAAAATTAAACCCACAGGAGCTAGTTATGGAATACACTGCTTATTTTATCATGACCTAATGAAACTAAGCTTTTAATCAATGCAATATGTCCTTTAACTCTGTGTGTGTGTCTGTAAAACTAAGACACTTTTCTGCTTTTCCTCCCATATGAATTGAGCTATTTCCAGGGTATATACTTTAGAAATCTTAGAGGTGAGGCATTAGTAAGATTAAAATAAAATGGCCATTTAGCCTTAGAATAAAGGAAGTACAAAAAAATCTTCTAACAGCTGCTAGCAACCTGAAGCACTCTGTTCATACAATTTTGTGAAATATTCTCCTTAATTAAACTTTTTTCCTCTTTTAGGGCAAACTTAGTTATTCAGTGTGAAAACTGGTGGAATTTAGCTAAACAGTTCGCAAGGCGAAGCCCTCCTCTTCACTATTTGTCCAGTTCTGTGCAAAGAACACTAATGAAAGCTTTAGTTTTAGGAGGTTTTGCTCATATGGATACGGAAACAAAGCAACAGTACTGGACAGAGGTAAGCTACTTTGATGCTTCTGTTACATCCATTATAGCAAGTAGTACAAACAAGTTAGTTTAGGGAATTTTATGGTGACACACAAAACAAATTAACGCTTATAGAATCTTTTGGTTTTGAATATCTAATACTGATTAACTTTTTAATTATTCCCTCTTTGGAGGTCAGTAGTTCTGTGGCACCCGTGAGCTGCCAAAAATTGTCAAAACCATCACAACCTAAACAGAAACAATTACCTGGAGGTTTTGTGAAGCAGCTAGTATAGCAGTATGCTTGAAAGAAGCTATTAGAAAAGGTTAATAATTTCTTTTGGAACCGCATTATTTTTTCCTTTTATTTCAATTGGGTGGTGTTGTGAATTATTCAGTTATTCACCTAATGATAAATAGTAAGTATTTACTTTTTAGTAAGTAAAAAGCCAATGTAGAACATAATGAAGAGCCTTGACCAGCTTTTGTGCCTGGGCTCCATTAAAACTCAATACTTAATAGCAGAAAAATTTGTTCTAGAAAGTAGCTGAAATACATTCAGGAAGCACTGCAGAAGTTTGTACAGCACTGGCCTTCTGAGAGAAGTTTGCTTTTATTAGCAAAGTTGTTAAATTAGTGATTGAAGGTAAGACTATAATGCTCTTGAAGTAACTGGGGAAAACATGCAACTATTTTTATGGAAGTTTCTAAATTGTTTCCAATCACAGCTGATGATGAAAGAGATTGCACTATTGAGAATCATAATGTGACGAAGGGAATTGTGAACATGAATCTTTCTTAATGCCTTCATTGATGACCTGCCAGTCATTTGTTTAAACACTACAAAATATAATATTTATGGAAGCGCTCATTTTGAAATCAGCCTGCAGGTGATGATGGATAATGAGAGTCACTAATCACTTACTACTTCAGTTTGTGTTGATGTAACAGAAAATAACATAATTGAGCTGTTGGAAACTGCAAGTGGTTGATTTTTGTATTGCTGTGCCAAAGCAACCAATGAGCTTGCCAACTCGCTCAAACCTCACAACTCGTATCATGGTATTCTTATCTTACTGTGACTTTTCTAAAAAATTTTCAAGGTTCTTCAGCCACTTCAGCAGCGATTCTTGAATGTGATAAACCAAGAAAACTTTCAGCAGATCTGTCAGGAGGAGGAAGTGAAACAGGAAATCACTGTTACTTTAGAAGCACTCTGTGGCATTGCTGAGGCTACCCAGATTGATAATGTAGCAATTCTCTTCAATTTCCTAATGGACTTCCTTAATAATTGCATTGGATTAATGGAAGTATACAAAAACACACCAGAGACTGTTAATCTCATAATAGAAGTCTTTGTTGAAGTTGCACATAAACAAATCTGCTATCTCGGAGAGGTAAATACAACCAGAAGGGGAAGGATGGGGGGGAGGGAGGGGCGTGTGTGTCTGTGCACAGTGCTATTCCTCAAACTAGTATAGTGATTTTTCACATTCTGTAGAGAGGGAAATGCTGTATGATCACATCTTGTAGAGGAATTCCTTTGTTTAAAAACATACACTTGCAAAGATTAAAAACAGGACATCTAGACTGTTCTTATACCAATAAACTTAACCACAATTCATCACTAGTCTAACTCTGTGAATGGGTGGTGATGTGGTTATGTCGTCACAGGCCGCAATTGGGGTCCGTGCTGCTCATATGCCACATGGTGAAAGAGTACAAACTCTGGGGTTTTTTTAACTATATCAGACTTCCCTGGAGGCTAATCTAGGAGAATTGCAGCACTGTTTCATGGCAGATGCATACCATAGAGACGCTACCTTGGTCCTAAACAAGGTATTAATAAATACAAAAAGTCAAAGGGTAAAGTGAATCAGTGCAGTACACTTGCATCTTTGCACTGTTGGCTAATTTTTGCATCTAGAAGAGTTCCTGCCTATTCCAAACTGGGTATGTGCAAACAGTGTATTGTAGCTCCAAACTTCAATAGCTGAAGTGAGTCCCCAGGGGATTTTGCTGGTAGTTTGTGAAATGTATCAACTTGTAATGAGCCACTCTTGATTGTTTGGTTTTTGGTTTTTTAAATAAGACTGAGTAGTTGATAAACGAAATGTTTTGCTGTCTCAATCAGTAGCACATCAACATATGGCTATTAGGTGGCTGCTTCCTTATGATTTTGTGTGCAGTTGTTACAAAAAGTGGTTATATAACTTACATTAAAATCTTGAGGTATCATTAACCAGGTAATGCCATCTTAAAAGAAAGTGTGTCACTTTTAGCGTATGGAAGTTTTCTTATTATCTAACATTGTTTCATAGGCCAAAGCCATGAACTTGTATGAGGCCTGCCTAACTCTGCTGCAGGTATATTCCAAGAATAATCTAGGTCGACAACGAATAGATGTAACAGCAGAAGAAGACCAGTACCAGGATCTCCTTCTTATTATGGAGCTTCTTACTAATCTTCTCTCAAAAGAATTCATAGATTTCAGTGATACAGGTATGAAGGAATTTGTAATTGCTAAGCCATAATGTGTGTTCTAAACTGTAAAAAACATGGTGGGGCATGCATTTAGTTCAGGTAAAGTGAAAGCTGAAGTTTACTCTTGATTAAATCAGGACATGGAAATTACTTTCTAAATACAGAACCACATTTAGGCTTTGTCCATTGAATGGACAACTCAGTAAGATGTAATGTATTCCCTTTGAGCCCAGGCATTGGATGTTAGTTGCATGGCAAACACTGTAAAATACTTAACCATGAAAATAAGGAATGTGAATACTACCCATGTGTAATGCCCACAGGTCAAATATATTGAAAGTTGTCTGCATACCGGTTGCTGACTCAATGCAGGAATTCTAAAAGTAAGGTCACTGCCAGTTGGTGGAAAATGTAGGTCTCACCTGTAATTGGAGAAAACATGTCAATGTTTAAACTACAGAATTTTCTGCATTAACTTCCCCATTTTTTTCTCCTTGTGTTTATAGAATATATATGAACATACATAAAGATATAATATATGCAGTACAAAAATGCAACACTATTTTGCTCACTGTCTATTTATGTTTGCAGACATGAAGCAGCTATCGCTAGAAACAAATGCCATGTTCTGTAATGGAAGGGAGCCCTCAGAGTATCTGTTTTAGCAAGCCATCTGGTACATGTGATTATGAAATGCTTAGTCCTAATGAATACAAATTTAGAGAGTGGAACTGCCACATCACTCTGTTTCTATTTTAATACAGTGCCTTAATGTTTTTGTTCAGGGGAGAGGGGAATTGTCCAATTGTCCTATTTTTAAAATGCCTTATAATAAAAGAAATGGGGCTCTTGATTCAATACATTTAAACCTCCTTCTATACAAACCATTTTTTTGTCTTTTCTACAGATGAAGTATTTAGAGGACATGAGCCTGGACAAGCTACAAATAGATCTGTATCAGCAGCAGATGTTGTCTTATATGGGGTTAATCTAGTTCTGCCTCTAATGTCCCAGGATCTGCTGAAGGTAAGTGTATTTTTGCATATGGCTACTAGAATGTTGAGAGCTTTATAGTCATGAATTTCCAGAATTCACTCCTATCTGTCTCTGTAAGTTGAGTTTTCTAGGCTTTTTAAAATGTAAATAGCTGTCCCAGATACTGTTTGAAAAGAAATGTTATGAGCTGAGAAAATGTATATTTGAAAAGCCTAAACAAAACTTCTCCAAAATTGAGTCCATGAACATTAACAACTAGCCAAACCTGAAATGTGGCTTGTCAGTCCTTTTTCTGCTGGTGTCAGAAATGTGATAGAAAGCATAAATAGTGCTGTTAGTAAAATAAATAAATAAATATTCCAGGAGCAAGTAGCAACACTTAATTTTCACAATACAGCTGGCTTTCATATCGTAGACATCAGCAGCTTGTCAGTAGAACAATAAAATATGAAACAATGGAATCTCAGTATTTCATTGGGTTTGCTCTATGTAGTGTTTTACTTTGAGTCAGGGGAACACTTCTGAAGTGTATGTCAGTTGTCCCCTTTTAACATGCTTTCTCCTCTGGTAGCACTTGCTATGCACGAGAGCTACATCCATTTTAGATGAAACTCAGTCGAAGGATGTGCCTTCTATTGCACTCTAAATGCATGTGAGGCTTTTACCTCACAGGCTGAGACTTGCTTACATCTGAAGTAAAACTCCTTGAATTTGTATAGAGAAGATACCAGACTCTCACCATCAACTGTTTAGCATTAGCAATCTATTTTTATTATATCACAGTGTTTGCTAATAAAGTTGTAGCTCATGACTGAAGCTGTCTACTAAAATGGTCTTTTCTTCTTCAGTGGAAAGCATCAGCCCTGTCTCTTTGTACAGATGAAAATTATCTTAGAGTTCTGTGATTTATTCTAAAATCACCATGTTTTTCTTTTGACAGTTTCCATCCTTGTGTAATCAATATTACAAATTAATCACTTTCATCTGTGAGATATTCCCTGAGAAAATTCCGCAACTTCCAGAGGACCTCTTCAAGAGCCTAATGTACTCCCTGGAGTTAGGCATGTCATCGTATCCTTTATAGAGCTTGGGAGAGCTTAAAAGATCTTTTTTTTTAGAATTTGCATTTTTTTCTTTTCTATCAATATCTGTATCTGTAATTATAGATTAGTAGTTGACTCTTACTCTCTGCTCTCTAGTGATTGACAGTTTCCTTGTAGCGTCTATTGAGATTCCAGTATCAACTGAATTGCCTCTGACTTGTGTTGCTTGAATGCAGCCTTTAAGTGGTTTAGCATGTAAGTTTTTTCTGGCAGCCATTCCTGCCTCCTCCATTACTTCATTTCAGAGTGTGTAACTTCATAAGCCTTCAGCTGGTATCCCAGAGCTATTCCAGAATTAGTTTCTCAGCTGGTAATACACAACATTGCTGCTGTTCTACTGGGCTGGCTCCAGAGCATTTCCTGTCAGGGTGCCAATAGGCTCTCCCTCTCATTATGGGAGTACCATTTTCACTAATCTGTGGCACGTGTCAGAAACAGATGAGCTTGACCATAAGGGACTCTTTCTGAAAATGTTATGTCAGAGAGGGTTATGGTTACCTTAGTTCATGTAGCTAATAAAAGAAGTCAAGAAAGCTGGAATTCTTTTTTTCTCCTTTTTCTATTTTTTTTAATATTTTTTTGCTGAACAGCTTTATACTAAAAAGAAATCGTGGAACGTGCAAGCATTTAAAGTATTTTCTAGTGACACAACCGGGAAGTTTTACCACTTTGAAATCTGACTTTGATTCTTTAACACCCGTTACCAGAATGAGTTCAGAAGTTTGCCAGCTCTGTCTGGAGGCTGTAACACCATTAGCAGAGCAGTGTGCAAAAGCACAAGAAACAGATTCAGCCCTTTTTGTAGCAACAAGGCACTTTCTTAAGGTAAGGCATCTGTGTTTCGTGTTACTTCGTATTGCGCACAGGTACAAGTCAAGAGGCCAAACAGTGACCACAACTGACCAGGTTAATCAGGATCATGCATATAGTAAGAAACAGCCTGTTACCTAAAGGGAAAAAAAAAGGCAATTTCAGAAGAAAGAGAGTGTGAAGAACTGGCAACATTCTAGTACTAGAGTACAAAGGAGGATGGAGTTGTAGAGGGAAGAAATTACTTATTGCAAATCAACAAAAAACATGAGCTTTTCAGAACGCAGATGAGCTCAGGAGTGAACCTGTTTGACAATTTTAGCAGTAAAATAGAAAGCTTCCAGAACTGTGTGAACTGGAGGCAGGATGGAGTACTAAAACAAGGCAGAAGAAAAAACATAGTTGGGAACTAGAAGGAAAATGCAGTCATTAAGTGAAGATGAGGTTCAGCAAGTAAAGTAGAAAGTTTACACTTTCGTAACTACTTCTGATTTGTGATTTCAGATGGTCTTCGATATGCTGGTACTTCAGAAGCACAATACAGAAATGACAACTGCAGCAGGTGAAGCATTCTACACATTAGTGTGTTTGCATCAGGTATGGCATTTAGATACACCCTGAAAACAAGTCATTTGTTAAAGGAGAGTGGTTAATTACTGTGCATCTGGCAAATCAGAGTCATTCAGGTTGGAAGGGACCCTCAGGAGGTCTGTAGTCTAACCTCATCCTCAAAGTGGGGTCAAAACACACTAAGTTGCTCGTGACTTTTTACAGCTGTGTCTTGAACACCTCTATAAGATATTTCAAAGCCTCTCTGACCAGCCTGCTCAATGCTTCATTATCCTTAAAAATCATGTGCTTTCAAGCACCTGCCAGAAAGTCTTGATGGGCCACCAGTGGACTTGTTCAAGTTCATCAATATCCTTCTGGTGTTAAGTAGTCCAAAACTGGACACAGGATTCCACATCTAATCTAACAAGTTTCTGTCAGTTCATTCCTCAAGCCTGACTAGGTACCTCTGAATGACGTTCCTGCCTTTGAATGCATTAGCTGCACTCCCCAGTTTGGTTTCATCCGCACACTTGAGGAGAGTTCACTGAGTCAGACTGAAGTGTTGCTACCACCATTCTCCAAAGTGCCCTTTGAAGCCTTTCCTGCCAAGTTGGCAAGCCTTAGGCAAAGATATTCCTAAGCCACTTTGTCATATAGATCCTCTCTTGTTAGCAGCCCTTGTTCCAAAGAGGGACTCTTGATCATGTAAGACAAAAAGACCTTGTGGATAGCAGCCACAGATAGCCAACTTCATGTGATGTCTGCCTGGGGATAGACCCAGGCCCTTCACCAGTAGAATTGAGGGGACTGTCATTCTGGCTCCTGTGTCCCTTCACCCTTGCTCGTGGAGGTCGGTGGTCACTCTGGGTTTGCTCCAGGTGCCTCTTGCCAGTATCCTTTTAGTCACGTTTACTATGTTTCCTTATCTTACATTTCTGTCCAAGTAAGCATGAGAGTAGGTAAGAAATTCTTAGGAAGGAATCTAAGTTCTCTGTCTCAGGGAAGGAAATCTAGAAAAGGGGAAGAGAGGAGATGGTTGGTACGGTATGCCAAACGAGGCACAGATGTAAAGAAAGAAGTGCAATTTGCAGGAATAAGCCTATGTTATGTGAGAGCTAGCAGGTCCTTATAGGGTATGTGTTAATGTTTCCTTCATACACGGTGCTGCAGAGCACTGTACCTAGCTCTGAAGGCTTCTTGGTCTGATCTTTATCTGTTTTAGAGATAAGTGAAAGGCTGCAGGTCAATAGTTGCTTCTGATACTCCAGTCAGTGAAACCGGGTAGCAGGTGGAGAGGTACTGATAGTTTTCTGTCACAGCCTTGATTCTGGACTTTGTCCTCATGAGAGAAGTTGTATATATTTTGTCTTCTGGGTTGTTTTTTGTTTTGGTGAGGTTTTTTGGTGGTTTCTGGGTTTTTGTTTTGTTTTAAGTTAGTAAAATTCTGTTTATTTTGCAGGCTGAATATTCAGAGCTAGTTGAAACATTGCTATCAACTCAACAAGATCCAGTAATTTACCAGCGGTTAGCAGATGCCTTCAACAAGCTTACAGCAAGCAGCACTCCTCCTACACTGGACCGTAAGCAGAAGATGGCCTTCTTAAAGAGTTTAGAAGAATTTATGGCAAATGTTGGTGGACTTCTGTGTGTAAAATAAACAACAAAACTCTATGCCTAATTTTGACCCTTTCTGCAAAATGCACTGAAAAATGCTGAATGCTGACTAAATCTTGTATCTGTCTCTGGGTTCTTTGCAGCCATCTCAGATTCTAGAGAGCCTGGAAGTTTAAACATAACACAATGGAACAGGAGAGGTCAACTTTGAATCAGCTTCTGCTATTATGTATTAGCTGCAATTTGTCATACTCATGTGTGGGAGGGAATGAACACAAAATCTGAATTTTTTTCCATACATGTGCAAACAGATATGGGCACAATATAAAAATAAATGCAGTGCCTTTCCACCTGCACTGGTTTAAAATATGAGTGGCTAGGTAAACATACAGATTTCTTTTCTACTCCAAATCATGTTAGTCTGATGCAGATACATATAAAGCTCTAAACAGTTTAGCTGATTTTAAGCTTTATTTTTCCTCTCTTAAAGTTTGTGTTCTAATGGAGAAGAACCAAACGGTATTTCAATTTGTGTTTAGTTCTGGTTTTCAACATCAACCTGACATTGCATATTTAATGCAATGTAAGTTATACATTATGTTCTGCTGCCTAAAGTTCAGAGAAAAAAAAAGGTGTATATTTCTGTTCCTCTAAAATGAACTTTAGGAACTGTAGCCATTTCATTGCCTTAATTTAAAAGGAATTTAAAAAAACCCTCTCATATACTTTAGATAAGAAATTTAAGGCAAGATGTGACTTTCCAGAGTTGGCTTAGGATGTTGGCATTAAGCTGCTGTGTACCTGTTGCAGCCCTTCATGGTGATGTGTCATTTTGGAATGAGTGTCCAATGCAAGGTTCATGTGTAGTTTTACTTTCAGTATCTGTTTCGATTCATACCCAGATTGCACACAACTGCAATGTATTTCTACACTGAACTGTTTAAGCAATAACAATTCAAAAGGTGTAAGTTACTGGCAAACTTTTTAGTTGGGGCATTAGCTAAAACAATTACACTAGAGCAGGGGTGTCAAACCCTTTTACTCAAGGGCCATATTTGCTTGACTTGGGAGAAAGGTATGTGTAGTGCTGTGGGGGATTTTTGGTTTTGCTGAATCTAGCCCCACTTCTGCAGAGCCCTCCCAGCTGCTCTGCTCTTGCTCGGTTTTTTGTATCAGCACTTTAGCTACTATGACAGCATAATATTATAGTGCCCTGGTATAGTGGACCAGTGAGGGAGAAGCAGCACATGAATATGAAAGCAAGGCCTGCTTTGTCTCCAGTTATAAGCCAGAGAAAATTGAGCAAACACAAATGCTGCATGTCTAGTAAACTTGATTCTTGTGGAAGTACATGGAGGCAGAAGTGGGCCCTTTCGTTTAAGACCTCTGCTAGATTATGCTGTTAAATATTTAAAATTAATATAAAATGTACAGTATACACCTTTACATGGCTATATATAGCATCATGTTTGCCATTCTTCAGCTCTTCATCTCAAAATTAGTCACAATAGCCAGAATTTTTAAAAGACAAATCTGAAATAACTGTGCTATGTGATCTAAGACTCTTATTTTTTAGTTAAATCCATACCTGTGTCATGCATGGATCCACAAGGCCAAAAATGTTCTCTCTTCATTATACTTTCCTTTTTTAATTTATGTGAACGTTGGGCTAGGGCAGATTTCCATATTAAAAAGTGACTGTAAAACTTGTTAGATCATGTACCTTTCCCTGCTAGTATTTTATCTCTGAGGTAATCTGCATAGTCTTTTAGAACAGACATACTGCTCTCCATTTCTTTCTTGAAATCCTAATGATTTTCTTTAGAAGATTTCTTGCCTGTGCACTTGCACAAAAGATTATGATCCGTCAGGGTTTTCCTATGTTTCTGAAACTGCTCCTGGAGTTTGTCTGAGTATGTTTGGATAGGACAGTATTTCTGAAACCTCATCTAAGGCTTTAAAATGCTTTTCAGATGAAGGACATTAAAGCCTGGGAACGTAAGCAGAAGGAGGTGCTCTTCTTGTTTGTCACAGTGTGCTCAATGTCAAATGTGTTGGCCAAAGTCTTCAAAGAGATCATAGCAATACCTTCAAATTTTTGGAATCTGACTCAATAACTGATATACTCAGTCATCATTTCTTTGTAACTTGCTCTATCATTTTTCTAATTGCAAAGCTGGCTATTTAAAAATATTATCTTTAAAATTTTGAAATCCTCTTGCATATTGTGATTCATGAATGGGAGCACAAATTGAGTTAGTATTCAGGATAAAGTGATGTGCATATCCATTACTTTTCCTGTTAGGTCCATTGTGTTGTAGCAAGCAGAGGCACACAGCATCTCCTGGCTGTCCAAACTTGTTAAGTATGAATGTTTACTTCCAGAGACTGGTTTTGAAGGTTGCTTTAAACTTTCCTTTGCCTTTCACTTAAAATTATTATTATATGTTGAAGGGAAACTGTCCTAGTAAAGTTGTTTCTGTAATTTTCCTGCTTGTTGTTATGCTAGACAACATTCTTCCTTTCTCGTTTCTGAATTTTTCTCCCATTCTTGCATGTTTGGCAGGGATCTTTCCGTGCCATTTTATGTGTGTTTTAGAGCAAATGCTAAGATGTCTCTGCTTAGTGACATCCATGAAATTGTTGCAAAAGGGTCTGGGAATAAGTTTTATTAATTCATGCTCCTGCTGGCTGCTTTCACCTAAACTATTTGGTTTCTATATACCTTCCAGAAAAAAAAAAAAAAGGGGGCAGGGGGAAATCCTTCAGTGATTTGAATCCTTTGGCTGGAGCATCTCCCTTGTGAGAAAAGGCTGAGGGAACCGGGCTTGTTTAGCCTGGAGAAAAGGAGGCTGAGAGGAGACTTTATCTATGTGTGTAAGTATATGAAGGGAGGGTGCCAACAGGATGAAGCCAGGCTCTTCTCTATGGTGTGAAGCAACAAGCATAAACTGGAACACAAGAGGTTCTGTCTAAACATAAGGAGGAATTTCTTTACTGTGAGGGTGACTGAGCACTG
The DNA here is from genome assembly GCA_013399015.1 of Galbula dea. Classification (NCBI taxonomy): domain Eukaryota; kingdom Metazoa; phylum Chordata; class Aves; order Piciformes; family Galbulidae; genus Galbula; species Galbula dea. Next base: position 9,460 of record VWZX01008725.1, on the reverse strand, counting down.
GAACAGGCTGCGTGGAGAGATTTTGGAGTCTCCTTCTCTGGAGATACTCAAAAACTGCCAGGATATAATCCTGTGTAATGTACTCTAGGGGACCCTGCTAGAGCAGAGAAGTTGGACTAGATGACCTCTGGTGGTCCATTCCAGCCTTAACCATTCTGTGATTTTTCTACACATCCAGTAGCTGTAAATCTAGATGCAATAGCTCATTTGGGTCCACTGGAAAGACTTAAGAGACCATTTTTAGTGAACATTGAGAGGTGGCTCCACATAAGCATTCTGAATTTTTTATAGAATCACTGCACTGATTTTTCCATTCACTGTGCAAAGTGAATAATGGTTCTAAAAATGCACCTGTTTTTTGAAGAGGGAAGAAAAGGCAACTCAAGGTGAATTATAAATGCTGCGTGATAGAATTGTTACAAGTGTGTTTGTCTAGAATTTTTTTTTGCCTAAACCAGATAATTGCTCCAGTGTTTTCATTCTGAGACTAGAAATCAAGTGGCTGCTTTCCCATTTTGCCAGCTCCTTCCCCATTGTAATAGCATAATAATTTTCTGTTGTTCAACCTACAATTTTTGATGTTAGCAAGCATGACCATCTAGTTGCGTCATGAAATTCAAGACCACCTTGAAAGCACAGATACACATGGACAGGGAGAAGTGGATTTCTGCTACCTGAAACTTCCACTTTCCTGTGCATTTATGCCTTAATTATCTTCAATGAGTCTGCTAATTACTGCCCAGAAGTTTGTGTTTCACTGTTTAGTGATAAAGGGCTCACAGTTTTCCTCAGGAATGGGATACTTGTTTTCTCAGCATGTCCAAATCCAACGAGTTGAAAGAGGGGGATTTGAACCGGAGTCATCTCTTTGAAAGTGCACAGCACTCACTAAGCCCCAGTATTTACTGGGGTAAATCCCTTTATATCTAAGCCATGTAGTTCTAGAAATAAAGCTTGCTCAGAGCAGTCAGTTGTTCATTTAAAATCTAATGCTTTAAAAAGTAAAGCAAATTCTAATTTGTGATCTGTAAAACTGTTCAGAAATGCAAGTTGCAGCATTTCTTTTGTAAAATGCTTCAAGTAATTTCAGTTTTGGATAAATAATAGCATATGAAGGTGTGGCTTTTATGGAAGTAGCCTGACGAATATAAGCACAGGAGTATAAGCCAGGCTCTTCTAATTTTGTATCAGTTTTTCCACTGGATCCTCTGCGGCCACTGGCAAGTCACTAGAACTGTGTCTTTGTTAAAATAGCGATAATACCTACCTACCTCACAGGGGTGTTGTGAGGATGAGGTTATGCCTTCAAAACGCATTGAGGATCAGAGATACTATGTAAATATTAAATAATTTGAGTTTTGTGAGGTGTAAGATTTAATGTAATGAAAACAGGAGATTTTCGTAATTTTTCATAAAGCCCAGTAGAGGCAGCAGTGGTGCAGTATTCCCCAAGACTGGTCTACTGCAGTACAGTAATGCTTGCTGTAAGTTGTACTTATTTCAATTACAGACAGTTGAAATGCTGGTGGCTTCTTAAATAAGGTAAGATTCCCCGCTAGTGTGCCTCAGTTCTGGTCTACTGAGGGAGAGGACAGTTGTTAGATATTCAGACTTTGGTGCCTCTACTTGTGACAAGTGCCACTTTTTTCATCTAGTTTGGTTTGGGGTTTTTACTACTTTTATGCAAGGAACAAACACCAGTCATTTCTCCCATGTCTATTCCAGTCACTGATTATAACCAAAGGCTAATGTTAAATAAAATTTAAAGAGCCAGCCCTGCCTCCTCCCCACCCATAAACTTCATTATAAGATGAGTAGGTTGTGTCCTCTCTGCAGTAAATGAGATTAATGTTTTCTCACACTAATGATCAAGCAAATCATGAAGTGTGATTTACTATAGAGCCTGAAGCTCTCAACTGTCATACAAAACTCTTTCTTCGATATGAGATTTCTTGGGACTGTAGCAACTGAGAAATAAGATAGCCTTTCCTTTCTTCTCAGTGAATTAAAGTAGATTCTGCTTTTCCATTTCATCTCATTCCCTATCTTGCTTTTCCTGTCCTTTGAAGCCATTTTTAAAGTGTTTTCCAACCTCAAGGGAAAGTTACTACCCATGTGATTTTCCAGCCTATTACAGCTTGATCCTTTTCTAGTAGCATTTCCCAGCACATTTCACTCTCCTTGAACCATTCTAGGGTTTATAGTTAGGAAAAAAATATTATCCTCTTATTTGTTCTCTTTGCAAAACAAGTAACCTCCATAATGCAATAAATGCTAGTACTGCTATTGGTCAAGTGTGTAAATATTTTAAATGATAATTCAGTACTATGTTAAGTTTATATACTAAAAATGCAGGGACTGAAGTGCTAGTTGATCCAAGTGTTGTTTTACCTGTACAGTTGAAGCTATGAAGTTGCATAGCTATATTTCACGACGTGTTGCAATAAGACCTGGGCAAGGGCTGTGTAATCAAGCCTTATCACAACTGAATTTCCATTGTGAAATGAATGCTTTGTGTATTTTTCAGATCCATAAGCAGGAGGAGGATAAAATTGTTTTCCACTAAAGACTTTTGTTATTTTGTTTTGGCCCTGTGTGATTTGTGTGTATTCTTGCTTAATATTTTTCCAAAATCTCACCTGTGTTGAATGTCTGAAATAGCATTTGGTTATACCTCCTTGAAGTAGAAACATTATGAAACCTCAGGCTACAGGTTGTGCTCTTGGCTACTGTGAATGCACAGTAATTCAGTTGAAGTTAATGGGGTAACTTTAATTTGCATTGGCACTTAAGGGAAGGGTTTCTTCATCAACAGGAAAAAAAAAAAGACACTGGACTACAATTACCAGAAGTGACTGTGAATAGATAATGAAATTAATCTTTTTTCCTCATTCTCCAGAAAAAGTTCAATGGTGACTTTTCAGGTCTATGTTACTGGTGAGTTTTGCCTACCCAGAAGGAAAAGTGTTTCTGGGTCTTGAGGGGGGTTTTTTGTGTAGATTTAATCTAAACTGTTTCTGATATCTGGCATGGAAATGTTCTCCAAGCTGGTAATCTGTTCCCATGTAAGTGACATCTAACAGTGTGTTACTGCATGCGTATCAGAAAACTTCTGTTACAGGTAGCAGTTCCTAATGTGCTATAATACATTTGGATAAACTACAGCTATTTTCTGTTGTTCCCCTCTTACTTTCATGGACTCACATGTTTAAAAAAACCAAACCAAACAAAAACCACAAAAAACCCACACACAAATCCTGAAAGTAAAACTACGTGACACCTCTAGTGGTGACAGCTTGCTACTATCCATCTTGGCTGTATGTATCATTGGCATTTTACTAGTTTCAGAAGTAAAATTATTACAGTTATATTTATATTGGCTTGGTTTAGTTCAGTGAACATTTTGGTGAAGAACAGAAACATTTGAGATAATTTTGAGGAAATCCCTTAAAGTAGCCAGTAAGGTTAACAGCAGCATATCCAATAGCCTTTCATGTAGAAAATGGAAGTATTCTTCTTTACCTTAAATATAGGTCTGGAATAAATGTGAATGATTTGAGTATAAAGCCTTTATTCACACTTGTTTGTGTAAGTGTACATAAAGCCCTTCTGCCCTTAAGAAACTTAAATTTTCTTCACCTGTAAGTGGTGGAGTTGTTGGTGTTTTTTTCCTTCACTGGTTTGTTCTGTATTATAAACACATAAGAGAGCTCAACCTTCCCAAATGGAATTTGTCTGGCAGGTTGGCTGAGGAAGAGGTCATACATAAACTGGAAGAGGGGATGAAGAGAAGGAGAACATAAAAAGTTTGCAACCTTATGTGAAGGGAAAAAAACAAGCAAACAAATAAGCACACCACAGAATAAAAACCACAATGTCACCCAAAACCCAAGCTAAACCAGAAGAAAGAAAAAATCTGTAATACAAGTGTTATCCTGTAACTTTGTAACATGTCGTCCTGACAAGGATTGGTAAAAGCCTGCCATTTCATCAATACATTTTTTGGGGGAAAAGAGAGTGCTATTTTGGAATTGTCTGAAATGCTATGCTATTGGTGTGAGTTTGCTGATTAAATAATAAAGTTGTCTTTATTTTGGGAAACTTTCCAGACAAATCTCCATCTCTGAAGAGAACACTGAAGTTACCAACTGTGACTGATCTAGAACTCATTGCTAGTTTTTCTCCTGTCTATATTTGAATCTCATGGAATGATTGTTTTTCACCTTAACGTCTGTCAGATGTTACTGGATTGGATTTTTCTGATGCCCTGTTGCCTTTGCAATTTAGAGTGTAAGGCAGAGCTTTGGGTGTGATGAACTTCCCTTTCTCTTCTCCTCTGTCTCTGGCCTGTTGTTCATGGTTGCGAAGGTGTGAATGTTTGATTTGCTTTAACTTACTGCTTTGGATGATGCAGCTTAGGTCTGTGGCATACTCAGACTGCTTCCAGTCTCAGTGCTTGGTGTTTACTGAATGAAAGTCATTATACTAGACTCCAACACAGGTATTGATTTGAAAGCCTCATTCATAACTTGGTTTACTAAGTTGACAGGACATTTGCTTGAATGTTAGTACTGCACCGATACTTCTGCTGGGCTTTTGTTCATTCAGATGATTGCTGTAACTCAGAAAAGGAAAAAAAAAAAAAAGCCAAAATCCCATGACTACACTGTGGAGTCTTTAGGAAGATCACAGATGTCCTCACACAAGATCAACACTACTTTGGGGAAGGCTTACATTCTTCTGCCACTTTAAAGAAAGACTGCTCTTCTGAAGTACTTTTTGCCTGCTTTTAGGCTGTTATGCACTTTCATGATTTCTTAACAAGCTACTGTTAAAAATGTACTGTAACATGGATTTTTGATAAGCGCACATGTATTTAAACAGTTCACTCAGCCTCAGGAAATCTGGAAAAATCAGATACCTGTTTTGTATCTTGGTTAAAATGTTTGTTACCTACATCCCTTAAGATGGCCAGATAATGTCTAGATCCTGTAAGTGTAACTATTTAAAATGCCAGTATAGTCTGTAAAAGGAGGACAATGTAATTTTACTCTAGAGACTGAGAAAATGGTGGTGTTCTCTTATTTTTCTTGGAGGTATACATAGTCTGAATTGGAATTTCAAAAGCAAAAAACAGCGATAAACCCCATTTACTGTTCAGGAAGAAGGTTATCTTTCTTAACACTAGCTTATTTCTATTTTCTTCCTTCTTAAAAAGTGTGTGTGAAATAAGTGCAGAGGTATGTGTAGGAAAAACTGTAAAATCTGCTGCTGTACATAATGTTTGCTACTTGACTGCATTTTCTGTTCCACTTTAATTTTTCTGGTTTTGCTAAATATATTTTATATATTTTCCTTCCTGCTTCTTGTGATGGCAGAGTGATTGCATCTTTTGGGGAGGGGAAAGCAAAAACAACCATGAGAAGGATCTGTCCAGAAAATCCCATAAATTTGTATGTTAGCATGTATCTCAGGGCATTTTTGAGAGAACATTATAAATCAGGGGCAATATAGCATAGTAAAATCAATGGGGATACTAAAATGTTGAAGTTGTAGATACTGGTTATTCTTTTCAAGGTTTTGGGTTGTTTTCTGATTTGTGGTTTTTTGGTTTGGGTTTATATTTTTTTAATTCTAAAATCCAGTTAAAATGTCAATAGCACTAGGTGGTATTAAGTGACTAGTGGTCACTTAAGTAATGTGTTTTCAGTTTGAAGACTCCAGCCCTGAATTACTTTCGAGGGATCCACAAAGCCTGGCAAAATAGAAAGAAGTCACTGTGATCATGTATCATGGTAACGTTTCCAAGATTTGCATTTCCGCCATAGAAACTTGGGAGTCCATAAACTGTGAGGATGAAAACTTACATTCTAAGAGTGACTGCAAGCTTATGAGAGTCTGATAGTCTGTCCTACCCTGTGACCCAAGGTCTCAGGAAGCTATGATGCTCCAGGCCTGCAGAACTACTCCCCAGGGCTCTCACGTTTTATCTTGCATCTGTAGGAGAACAGCTTGGTAATGAAAGGAAAAGTGCAGTAGGCCTCTCTTTAAAACTTTCGATCTTTTGAAGCTATTTAAGATTCGGGTGAATTTCTGTCTGCATGCAAGAAAGGGGAGCTCGTTCCAATGTGATAATGCTTAATTCTAAGGTAGAGACTGGACAGGGGAGCCAGATCTGGAGAGCTAGGCTGGTGTGGAACCATAGGCTCATGTTTTTTGAACATTTGGCCATCTGCCTCGAGATATATCTGTGACTGTCTACCTACAGTGCCTAACGTGAGGTACATCCTACCTAAGATTTCTGTATCTGGAAGTATTTATTATTACTTAGAACCACGCGCGCCTTCCCCGTGCTTGGCCGGCAGAGGGAGGTCGGAGGAACAACACAAGCCCATCCAAACCGGCGGCAACTGCAATGCGGCCCGAGGGCACCTCGCCAGGCGGCAGCGCTCAGGTGGCTCAAGGTGGTGCCTCTGCACAAATCCTGTTTTTCTGAAGCTCGGATTTAAGCTGGAAGTCTTTTTACAGATCGCTTCAAAAGCACCCAAACCACCGCACAGTGAACGAAGGTTTTCCTCCGGCTGGCGGTGGAGCCGCGCTCCAGCTGGGATGAGAGGTCTGCGGAGACCCTCTAGAGTACGTTGGGAGCGGAGAGGGTGGACGCTTACCGGCACTGCAGGCGCTGAGCCCGCGCGTGCTCGCTGCCGCGGCGCCAGGCGTGTTCGTTCCAGCCAATGGTGGAGCAGCCTTCGGGTCACGGCCTCGGCCGGTGCCACCGCGCGCGGCGCGGGTTGGGAGAGGTTCGCGTGCGCGGAGGGTCCTGGCAGCAGGTGAGTTGGCGGAACCAGAAGGCTCAGACTGGGGAGTGGTGTGCCCGCACGCCTGTCCTTGTCTGCAGCCATTTTGCCCCTGCGAGGGTTTCTTAGCGTTCCTCTCCCTGTGGGCGGTGTGGCCGCGGCCTGCTCTGCCCCGGATCCGGGTTTCCCGCAGCTGCAGTGGCGTTTGCAGGCCCCTAAAAAGCGAGAAGGCCATTAGTGCACCGGTCGTGTGGGAGGTGCGATGGTGTCGCGGTGCTTGCGGCGGAAAGGCGCCGCTTTCGGCTGAGGAAGGGGTTGTTCAGACGAGAGGGGGACTCCTACAACCTTTGGGGCAGCGTGGAGCCTTCTGCCGAGTGGCCGCATTCAGCTCTCCGGTACGCTGTGGTAGGTCTGGCGGGCCGCGGTGGGTTCAGCCCTCCAGGAGCGTGCTGTGTAGGGTAACCTTGCAGCAGGGGAGGTGTGGGGCATAGGGACTTGCTGCAGTGGGTGATCAAAGCAATGAACTACAAGAGAGAACAGGAAAAAAGGGCCTTCTTCAGAAACCGGCAGTGTTTCCTTATTCACATATATGAGTGTAACGGTGGTTCCGAGTCCAGCCTACTCTCCCCCCTCCGGCTATGTTTACTGTAAAGGATGAGAGTTGGGCTAGAATACGTCAGAGTTTCCTTTTTCAAGTAGCCACTTGGCCTCTAGACCTTAATTTTTGAAATTATTATCAACTCTTTTTTTAGGATTTGAAGATCTGGAAAATTGTTTCCAGCAGGAGAAATGCTTTCTCTGACTGGGCCTTTACTGTGGTTGGGACAGACACCTTCAGCACTACGTGTGAATTAGTTTTGCCACTCCTCCGATCATTGCCTGGGGACGAGAGATTTAGGTATCTCTACGTGCTAAAGAGCGGAAGTTTGAGCAGAGCACAGTATCTCTCTAGATTTAAGGTAATAAGGCACATGTTCAACCATTTAGTAACTTTCTGGTGCCTCTGATCGGGACTTGTTCGCCTCCACGCAAGGGGTTGCAGCCCCCTGCAGGTGAATTTCATTACGGTTGCACACCATAGCTGTTGTCCAGCTTTTCTTGATACGAGTTGCAAACAGTATAGATGATGAGCTGTTTGTCTTAAATGCTGACTTGTGTGGCTTCCAAAAAATACCTGATCTGATCTCTGGGGCAAGGTGCGTTTTGTGTCTTTATGGGGTGAGCAATAGTGCAAGGGCACGCAGGGCACTTGTTAAGGTGACCTGATGACTGCGGGTTTCAGAACTTCTCTCAGTAAGGGCAAGCAGTTAACATTTGGGCATAGAAGTCACACTATCTCAAAGAGTACTGTTTTCCATATGATCTGAACTTCCTAAGTATGGGTGGACAAAATGTACAGGAAACCAAAGATTGCGGGAAACTTTGAGTGAGTTAATTTTTCCATAGTGTTCCTTCTAAACTTCCCCTTCCCCTCTCCCCCGAATTTGGCTCTGTAAAATTAGAGTTTTCATGTATGACAGCTGGAAAATAATGTTAAATAGGAACAGTACTGTGTAGATAAGGCCTTGGAATCTCCTGTGCTAATGTTTTCACTTGGTATTATCTCTTTTTGTTGTTTTTTTTTTCCCTTTGACGAGCTGTCATTCTGTAGTGATGACATTTAGCTGAACTGTTCACCAGCTAATAAGAGGGAGATCAAGCTGTGCAGAGGGGAAGGGACTGAGGAGTCAGAGGCACCTCCACCCCCTTCATCCTACCTGCTGCACTGTGTGAAGTGTAGGCCATGTAGTGTAGCTGTGGTTACCTCACTTTCCTTTTTTGTGATTAGATCTGGCCCTTTAGAGCTCTGCCAGGGTGAGCGGCACGGATGGAGGAGTGGAAGGGGAGGAGACTGCGAATTCTGGAGTTCTAGTTGTAATGCAGGGAATGGGGAGAAGAAAATCCTGAGCAGCTATACTTCAAATTAGACTTGACTTTAGAGATTGCTTACAGTTCAGATGGCAGGTGGTGCGCTCAGTGCCTTCTGCACAAAGGCAGGTGTATGCCCAGCTCCAAGTTCTGTTAAAGTCATTGCTCGTGTACTGGTTTTTAGATCAGACACAGAGAAAATTAGTTTCTTGAGAGAAGAATCTTTTCCAGTTTTCTCCAGTATTTCCCACATGTTGAGTTCCTGTCTCTGTCCCATTTGTCCCACGAGGTGGCACTGTCTCTGCTCAGAAGGACACAAACGCTTCACCTCTTCCCTTGGGCAGATGTGGCTTAGCTGCCTGTGTTGAGAAGAGTTCAGTGATGCTGTGTAGCATAACCCAATGCAAGAGTTCTCTGAAAATGGCAGTACTTTTTCCATTATAGTATATACAGTGTCTTTCTGATAGGAGTTATGTCCGTGTTCTTATGCACAAAACACAAGAATTTTCAGTCAATTGTAATCTTAGTAAAATAGCTTCTTGAGCTTCTTGCCTGCTTTTGTTTGTAGAAGGTTTTTGGCATTCAGAGGAATCTTTATAGCATGGAACTTAAAGCCAGGTGATGCTGATTAGCACTGGAGTTTTGAGTCAGAATTGTGTGACTTTTGACCAGTAGCTGTTCTTATCTCTAGGGTGGAAGAGAATAATTTCTATACGATTTACCAAATCCACTGAAGGTTGTAGGTTGTTTGTTTG